>JASXTE010000001.1:4315000-4732500 GCA_030280995.1 Hemileia vastatrix | reverse complement strand
AAGAAGAGGGAGAGTAATTGGAAGAAGAAGGAGAAGAAGAGGAAGGAGAAGAAGGATTGGAAGAAGGGGAGGAGAGGGAAGAGGAAGAAGAAGAATTGGAAGTTGAAGAAGAGTTGATGGATGGATTGAGGATGTCCCTTAGAGCAGACGAAGGAATGAGGGAGGAGCCAAGGGAGTGCATTGCAGCGAAGCCAGCCGACTGGCGGAAGACGGAGAAAAACACTCAATCAAAATCAATCCGAGCATTTTGTGTCAACCCTCTCACTTTCTTTTGATTTCTTTCTATCCCATCCCAAACAATTGTTTTTTTGCCTTTTAAGGCTCTTTTCCCTAACAGAACCCTGCCTTTGCTTTCTTGCTCTATGTCCTCATATCCTGCTCACTTGCAGTTCTTCCTAGCCTCTTTCATTTTCGCCCACATCTGCAAACACAGGTGAAAACCCTATTTTATGTCTGCTTCAGAAGAAGGCACGGTTTAGGCAAACACCGGCAAACTGATTTGAAAGTGTTGAGTAAAAATAAAAAGTAAAAAATAATAATTCAGTTTAATCCAAGTGTATATATAAGCTCAAAGTTCTGTCAACTTAGAATATATCTAATAATTATCTGACATCTAGCAATATTTGAGACCCGAGATGTGTCTGAGTGAACACAAATAAGCCAGACTCTTTCCACCATGCCATCTGTGCCTTTTTTTGGATTGGAAGCAAACGAACGAGGCTTGCACCTTTGGTTATGGTAGATGTTCTAGCTGCTTATTATTCTGCTTCATCTTAAGTTTGAGAAGTAATTCGATTTCCAATCACTGATACAGCCAGATCCGAAAATATTGAGACGAAAATGAATTTTTATGAAAGTTTATTGACAGCCCAATAATTGAGCTGAAGTATTATTTTTTTTTTGATGTGTCAATCGGGTTGATTTTTCTGTTGTTTCGCCCCTCTTCACCATCTGAATTGAAAGAGAAGTCAAACAGACTGTCACATAATGAATTGAAGGTGTCAAAAAAAAAAAAAAAAAAAAAAAAAAAAACTTCAGCCCAGTTATTGGGCTATCAATAAATTCTCAAAAGTTTCATTTTTGTCTCAATATTTTCGGATCTGGCTGTATCAGTGATTGGAAATCGAATTACTTCTCAAACTTAAGATGAAGCAGAATAATAAGCAGCTAGAACATCTACCATAACCAAAGGTGCAAGCCTCGTTCGTTTGCTTCCAATCCAAAAAAAGGCACAGATGGCATGGTGGAAAGAGTCTGGCTTATTTGTGTTCACTCAGACACATCTCGGGTCTCAAATATTGCTAGATGTCACATAATTATTAGATACAGCTAATCCTGGAAAGCTTGCGGTTGTCTTATATCACATCTCCCGCCAAAATCCTGAGTTTTGGTCAGCTGAAGATTAGAGGCAAGACAACCGCAAGCTTTCCAGGATTAGCTGTATATTCCAAGTTGACAGACTCTTGAGCCTATATATACACTTGAATTAAATTGGGGGTTTTTTTTTCTATTTTTTTTACTGAACACTTTCAAATCAGTATGTCGGTGTGTCCTTATACAGCCAAGTCACAAAAGCTTGCGGAATTTTTGACGAAAAAAATACAGCTGTTTGGGAAAACCTTACTCTTTTTTTGCCCCTCATCCCCCGCCAAAAGCGGCTTAAACTCATGTTTTTGGCAGGGAGTGGAAGGTAAAAAACACAGCAAGTTTTTCCCAAATAGCTGTAAAAGTTTTACCAATAAAAAAATGATTTGCCTACTCAAAAAGAAGTACCCCTTCCCGATCCCCGACACTTTTGAATAGGCAAATCATTTTTTGGTTGAGAACAACTTTGATTTTTTCATCAAAAATTCCGCAAGCTTTTGTGACTTGGCTGTAAAATTTTCACCCACAAAAAAATGATTTGCCTATTCAAAAGGAAGTAACCCTGTCCTATCCCCAACCCTTTTGAATAGGCAAATCATTTTTTGTTGAGAACAACTTCTATTTTTTCCTAAAAAATTCTGCAAGCTTTTATGACTTAGCTGTACCATCCCTAGGAGAAACAAAAAAGTGAAAGATAAATGTCAGTGTATGCTAGTATTAATGTATGATTTAATAGTAAATATTAATGGTCCTACTACTTAATAATAAATGATTTATAGATTTAACCTCAGGGAAAGACTAATAAAATTGCATTGCTCAATTGTTAGCTCACAATATTTGAATTGGTGTGGACTAGGGGTGGAACATAGGCTAATAAAATATAGTTATAGCCAATATAAAGATAATATCAATTTATAAGGGCTTTAAAATATATTTGTATATGCTAATAATTGTTTAGTAATGTTCATTTAATTTGTAGTAAGTAAGTTGTCAGGCTAAGGTCAAGTACAAGGACGTGAACTAGCTTGAATAGTCAGTTGTCTAGAAGATTTTAATGGTCCTATATGAATACTGTAGTTCTAATCCACTAAGTTGTAAAATATAATCAAATATAAAGGTCTCAGTAATATAATTCTCACTATTCTTATATATGGCTTACAATCTTTATAGTTGGTAGAAAAATAGATTATATAAATTCAGATACTATTCAAAAGTCTTATAAAAGTACTAATTGATATGTATTGTAATTGGTTTGGTTATATTGGTTAAATTGTAATGATAAAGAATGAAGAAATACAACCCAAAAACCTCCTCCTTTTATACACACTGAGTTCCCCAATGATTCCCTTGATGTACCACCCAATACACAGTTAATAAAGCCTCTAAACAACTAATAGACATTCCCATCAACATTCCCAGTGACCCATGACATAATTAGAAGAGTAATAACCGCCAAAATCCTGAAATAATAAGGGAAATCCATCAAAATTAAAGAAAAAGACAAAAAGAGAGTATATGCCTATAAAACAATAATATTAAGGACTAAAGGAGACTTTTTAAGGTTAATAATAGCTTAATAATAAGGGGGATTGACTGTAGAAATAATGGGGCTAATCCTGACATTATACTACGTGAAATTCCCATTCAAAAATAACCAAAATTGACTGAGAAACCACCCAAAAACTTAAAAAAGAGCGTGAGATGTGGGGTAACTACATGCAGTTCTTGGCAGGCTCTTGCACGGGTAAATCCTTGACTAAAATTAGGCGAATTTAAGCGTGGTGATGAAATAATGTGCCAAGAGTGAGGTTATTAATGAAATTAGTGCATATAAACAGGGTCAATGCATTATTAATTAAGCTAGGACACTAAATAAGCGCCTGTCGCCTATTTTAGTGTGTTTCCCCACAGTGGGCGTAGAATGTGGGGTAATTATAGTGTGAAAAAGCTAACTTTGCTAAAAATGAAGCTATTCACACGGGAAAAAAGCAGGCAGTATGTGGCCAGTACACAGAAGCCATTTCTGGCATAAAAAACACCAAATTTGAAAAGTGTTATTTTTATGCATTTAAATAGCCAAATCAATAGTTCTAAATGAGCCCAATTGATCTGCCAAAGCGCAATTTTGATATTCTCAATTTTATAGCGCATATAGTCAACTTTTAAGTGAAATAAAGCGCATTTCTTGTTTTTTGCATAAAACAATGAATATAACAGCTTTAAGTGTACTTAAAAGTTATACAGCCTTATACTTAAGGTTCTTAAGATTACCCTAACATATTCCAACTTAATATTAAGTACATAAGACCTATAAAAGGTGGATATATGCATGTATATAAGGTGTTATAATGGCATTTTTTGTGTATTATCATAATTTTACTTATGTATACTATTTGTGTACTCTTATTTATTAGTCCCATGTATAGTTCATGTGTTTAACATAACTTATAATCACTTTTTACTCAGTCCTGGAGATATACAGGCTGACACTCGCCCACCCAAAAAAAACAATAAAAAATGATAAGTTATACATTTTATTTTATTTAATTTGTAATTTTCAGGTATTCAGAATAAATCTGTAGCATTAAAGATTCAACTTTAAAGAAATAAAACATAATAAAATATTATGAGTACTGGTTTTTTAACCCCTCAGCTGGTTGAACAGAAATTTATTTCTGTTTAAATTTTTTAAGAAGGGTGGATAAATTAGAAATTTCTTTTTCAGGTATCCATTTATCAAATTCATTTGATTTCCCTTTAAATCTTAGTAAATACTCAGTTCCTTTTTCTTTAGTAAGGATTCTTTTCTTGAGTATTTTTTCAATCTCTGCTTTTTCCACAATTTCTTCAGGTTGCTTTTTAGGCCTTCCCCTTCTTTTTGGAAATAAGTCAGGATCATTTGCATGGGAAGGTTTCAATAATGAGATAGGGAAAACTGGATGTTTCCTATCATATGGAGCATATAATATGACTTCCACTGCATTATTCCCAACCATTTTATTTACTACAAAATGTCCTACAAAGGGATCCTTTAATTTAACATTACCTTGTAAGTTAAAATGTAGTGTTGATATGAGGACTTCATCTCCCTTTTTAAATTCAAATTCTTTATGAGATTTGTCCCACCTTTTCTTTTCATATTCAAATGCTTTTTGGATGCATTCTTCTGCATGCTTTCTACACATTTGTTGCATATGAATAAAGGATTTAGTGCCAGGGTGTATATCCAACCTTGGTAGTTTATTTAAAAGATTTACTGGGGTATTTGGTACATATCCCAGCCAGAGTTCAAATGGTTTCTTCTCTGTTACAGAATGAGTTGTGCTGTTATAAGCAAATTCAAGGCCAGGAATTAATGTTACCCAGTCATGTGTGAATTTCTCATTGTCTTTGTATTCTAATCCAAAGGCACAATATCTTCTGATCATGTCTTCTAGAGTTTGTATCATCCTCTCAGCCAGCCCATCAGTTTGTGGATGGTGTGCTGTAGACAATTTTAATTGACAACCTGATACTTCCATCAAAGATGTCCAGAACTCTGAAGTAAACTTAGGATCTCTGTCAGAGATTATGGCTTTGGGGAACCCAGCAGTATTCATCATCTGAGTCCACCATAGTAACGCCAAGTCTTTAGCAGATACCTCTTTATGGGTAGGGATAAACTTACACATTTTTGTTAATCTATCCACTATTACCCAGCAAGAATTGAAACTTTCTTTTCCTGCTAATGGCAAGCCAGTTACAAAATCCATGTTTATAATTTCCCATGGAGCTTTTGGCTGCTCTATTTGTTGTAACAACCCAGCTCTCTTCCCAGTTAATCTTTTAGATTTCTGACAAGAGTCACATGTTTCAATGTATTTTTGTACATCCTCTTTCATGTTTATCCACCAGGCTGTATTTTTAACTCTGGTTAATGTTTTGTTAAAGTCAAAATGACCAGCTAAGATGTCATCATGACAAGTAATCAACATTAACTCTTTCATAGAAGGTGGTATTACTATTACATTGCTTAACTTTTTCCTGTAATATATATATCCATCTTCAATTGATAGTTTACCTTTTTCCAACACATTTTTATACTTTGGAGGCAAGGTTTTAATTAATGCACTCATGGAGGCATTTGTTGGATCATTAAGAATGGTAGATAGTTTAGACAAATCTTTATCAGATGAATAATTTTCCAATATAGTTTGCATAAACTCTTCTTCTAAATCCACTATATAAATCCCAAATATATGTATAACCTCATTTTCAGGTACATAAGCTGGGTTGTCAGCATCATTTGGCAAAGGACTTCTGGATAATAAATCCACATTTGAATGCAATGTTCCTGCTCTGTGAGTGATTGTCATTCTTCCTCTGTACTCTTGTACAGCTAGTTGCCATCTAAACATGTGCCTATTAGGTGTTTTCATGTTTAGTAATGATTTTACTGCACTGCAATCTGTTATAAGTTCAAACTTCTGGTCTTCCAGATAGTAATGAAGTTTCTCCAAAGCCCACACCACGGCTAAACATTCTAGCTGTGTGGCACCATACCTTAATTCTGTTTTCTTAAGGTTCTGGATATATAACAGATAACTACTTCAGATAATTTTCCATTTATTATCTGTTTCTGCTGTAAAGCAGCACCCAAACCTATGAAACTTGCATCAGTGTACAAGATAAAAGGTAGGGTGAAATCTGGCAGTCCTAATATTGGAGCTGACATTAAACATTCATTTAATTTATTAAAGGCGTGTTGTCTTTCATTATTCCAAATGAAAGCTTCATTCTTCCTGATTAATGTTGTTAAAGGGGCTGCAATGGATTGGTAATTTTTAATATATTGTCTATAATATCCACACATACCCAAAAAACTTTGAACCTCTTTTACATTTTTAGGTATCCCAATGTTTTTAATTGCTGCCACTTTATTCTGGTCAACACAAATTTGTAATCCAGATACAACATGTCCAAGTACTTTCAAGGATTGAAATCCAAACTTACATTTCTTTAATGCAATAGTCATATTAATTTCATCCATTTTTTGAAAGACTCTTTTCAGGTGATTTAAATGTTCATCATATGTCGTTGAAAACACTATGATGTCATCAATATAGACCAATAACCATCCTTCAACTATTTCCTGATGAAAAACACTATCCATCAATTTTTGGAAGACTGAAGGGGCATTCTTTGGGCCAAATGGCATTCTCACATACTTATATATACCCATATGTGTGGTTATTAATAAGTAATTTTGAGAATTTCTTTCCACAGGAATCTGGTGGTAACCCTTGTTCCCATCCAGACAGGAAATATATTTTGCTCCTTGTAAGGTAGCATGGATAGAAGCTATCCTTGGTAGAGGGTAAATATCATCTACTGTATATGTATTCAGAGCTCTATAATCACCGCATAATCTTGCCTTATCTTTTTCATAAGAGATTAATACTGGTGAAATGACACAATACTTAGGTGTTGTGTCCACTTTTTCAACAATACCCATTTCCAACAACAATTTTATATTGTCTTCAATATCTTTCCTTTTTGCAGGAGATGCTGGGTAAGGTTTCTTTTTTAAACTGCCAGGAATATTATCCAGATCACAGCTTAAAGAGATTTTCATCGCATGGTCTTTGACCAATCCTAGTTCATTTGAGCCATGAGCAAATGCCATAGGATATGATTTAATCAATCTCAAAATATCTTCTTGTTCAATTTTTGAGAGTTGAGGACTGAAAGAGGCCTTTTGGATTTCATTTTCCAATTCACCCACTTCATTGGTGGTTCTTCCACCTTGCAGTTGTTCTTCTCTAGGAGAAATGGCATATACTGAATTTTCAGAACATATTTTGAATTTCCTTTTACCATTCACCCCTATGGTGAAACAACTGTTTGCAGGATCTAGTTTAATGCCAAATTTTGTCAATAAATCATTGCCAATAATAAACCAATCACTACAATTATTATTATCCATTACTACAAATTCACAAACTGCTCTAACATATCCATTATTATATTTAAAGAATACAGCAGTTTTGTATTTGCCAATTGGATTTAATACTGAACCAAAACCCCTCCAGTTCTTTGTCTGAACAGGTTCTAGTTTTTCCTGGTACTTACTATCAAGTTTCATTAATGCATTAAGTGAAACTACACTACCTGCAGCCCCAGTGTCAAGAATGGCATTCATTTCTTTTCCACATATGATAATAGGTGCTCTGATAGGTGTTATTTTGTAAGTATCATGAGATACATCTTTAATTATTTCAGCTTCCTCTATAGAAGTTAAAGATGTGTCTGTATGAGGTATAGCATCATTCAGGAACATTATATCCTGTTCTAATACAAATATCTCATTTTCATCATCACTGTAAGATATGTTACTCTTGCAATCCTCACTGGATTCCACATTCTCATCTTCATGATTACTAGGTTCAGAATTCTGTGAGGTTTCAATAACATTTATTCTTTTCTTACACGTGTGACCTTTAACCCAAGGTTCATTACATTTGTAACAAGTGTTATTTTCTTGTCTCTTAGGGACAAGGGGAGCTGAAGGTTTTTTCTTTTCCACTGGTAACTTACTTGTAGTAGGTTTTACCACGTCAAAACTTTGTCTGTAATTACTATACTTGGTTTCATATTTGTGGTTTAATAATATCTCATTGCATATATTAATGAATCCAGAGGTGTCTCTGACAGTTTCAGTTCTAGCAACAATAATGTCTCTAACTGATATAGGCAATTTGTATATTATTTTTTCTTTCCACTATTCATAATCCATTTTTGGATCCATAGCTTTCATGATTTTTATTAAATTCATTAAGAAGACCATGGGTTTATCTCCAGCATTTGGATTATATCTGGCCCTTTCATACAGTCTTTGTTGAGTGATTCTAAATTTTGGGCCACCAAATTGCCTTTCAATTAGTGCCTTCCATTCATTCCAGGAGTAATTAATTCCCTCACTCAATACAGATTCAAACCATAATAAGGCCACATCTGTAAATAAAGATATTAACTTTGAAGTAATTTCTTCATCAGGTAATTTATATGAAAATTTTAAGTTATCAATTCTTTGTATGAATTGTTGCCAATCAGATTTTGAATCCCCGTCAAAAGAAGGGTACTGATCTAACTTAGGCCAGTTCTTTTGGCTAGTTTTTGCTTCCCTAACCTGAGGAATATTGAGTAATTCACTCACTTTAGAAAGATGATCATTAATTTCATCTTTTACTGATTTTATATTCTCAGAGCCCATGACACTATGTTCATGTTCCATCATTGGTTTATCATCAGAGTGTTTCATAAAAACTGGTACTCTTTCTACATAAGAGGTATTATCCTTTATTGTTTCAGTATTTTTCAAAATGTTAGCTACTTCAATTTCTACTCTTTGTAACCTATCCTTTATTACAGGTACATGAGTTAAAGTATCATTTACATTTGAAAAAGACAATTTTACACGTCCCTCTATGGTAGCCATAATATTCTGAGAGTGTTCTAATTTACTTTCTAAATTTCTAATCTCAGAGTTTAATCTTTTATTCTCATTGATCAATTCATTATTTGAATTTTCAATAATTTTTAATTTATTGGCTGTGGTACTCAATGACTGTGTTAGTTGTAATAATACATTTTCTGTATTAATGTTTGACTCTTTTGAGAACTCTTCCAATTTTTCAATTCTCAATAATAATTTACTTATTATTTTTGATTCCATTGGATTCTCTTTTAAAAAATATTCTATTTTTTCCGTGTCCAATTCAGAAGATTCATTATCAGGGTCAAGATTTAATTCATTTGATTCCATTTTTATATTAATAGTATTTTCCTGGTGATCAATAAAACTATTTACATTGTCCTCATGTAAAGACAAGTTTAACATATTCTGTTCAAATGAATAATCCTTTAAATCCTTATCAATAATATCCAATATTTCCTTATCAATCTCATTACCTATAAGTAATTTATTTTCAGGTTGATATAATTGATCATAAGAAGTTGGATGACTTACCAAGGTCTTATCCCACTTCCCCTGCCTCTCCTTGCCTTTCCCCTGTAAGGGTGACTGCTGGAGCCCTGCTGTTGAGGATTTTTGTAGTTTTGGGCGTACCAATCCCATTTCCATTTGCTTACAGTAATTTTTTGGTCCTCCTCTTGGGCTGGAGGTGTTGCTATGGAATTGTTGGGTGCCACTGTTGGTGGTTGAGTCTTTATGTCCACTAGAGCTTGGTTGACTTCTATGAAACCTTGAGCTGCTCTCTTTTCCAGATTGTTGATCTGGTCCACTATATTGTTGACTCTTATTGTCAAGGTGTTCAGTAGGGTGGATAGGGAGTGAACTTGTTCTTGTAAAGTATTTTTTGTTTTCTTTATTGAAACCTGCTTTAAAAGCTTTTCCCTTTCCTCCAGAGACATTGACGGAGTGTTGTTGATTATGGGAGAGTCCTGGCCCTCCATTTGAATGTCCTGTAACAGGTCTTTCAGCTCTAGGTCTTAAGTTATAAGTTTTTACCTTATTACTTACAATGTCATTGTTGTCACACATTTTTACGTGGAATTTAAAGAATTGAAAGTTTAGATATGAAAACTTCAAAAAGGAGTTTTATCAGTATTTATCAATACCACTGAAGACAATTTTATTGCTTACTTATTGGTATGAAGTGAATATTTAAGTGCCAAAAGTCAAATATGCTTTTATGTGGTCACTTGATTTAACTGGTCTACAATATGTAGCCGTGTTTTTATATTCAAAAGAAAACAACTGTCAGTATGATTCTTTCTCAATATTTAATGAATTTTACAAACCAATAAAAGAAAAGATTAAGAGTCCTGTTAAAAGAAAACAATTAATCAGTTTAATTGGTTTATTATCTGCAAAGATCACAAATTTAATTGGTCTATTGACAGACTCCCACTAAGAACAATTATATGTTAAATTAGTGGTAAAAATTTTATCTGCAAAGATCTCAAATTTAATTGGTCTATTGACAGACCCACTAATAACAATTATAAATTAAATTAGTGGTAAAATTGTTGATTCAATATCACAATTTTATAATATAACAGGGCTTCTTTTTCTGAAATCACTATATAAGTGACCCCAACCTGTTGTAATTATCCAAATATTTCTATAGGGATATTATTTACGTGCACCTTCTTTTGAAAATTTCACTTACAGGATTATAACAGAATTCTTGAGGGAAGGTCCCCAATTGTCAGGCTAAGGTCAAGTACAAGGACGTGAACTAGCTTGAATAGTCAGTTGTCTAGAAGATTTTAATGGTCCTATATGAATACTGTAGTTCTAATCCACTAAGTTGTAAAATATAATCAAATATAAAGGTCTCAGTAATATAATTCTCACTATTCTTATATATGGCTTACAATCTTTATAGTTGGTAGAAAAATAGATTATATAAATTCAGATACTATTCAAAAGTCTTATAAAAGTACTAATTGATATGTATTGTAATTGGTTTGGTTATATTGGTTAAATTGTAATGATAAAGAATGAAGAAATACAACCCAAAAACCTCCTCCTTTTATACACACTGAGTTCCCCAATGATTCCCTTGATGTACAACCCAATACACAGTTAATAACGCCTCTAAACAACTAATAGACATTCCCATCAACATTCCCAGTGACCCATGACATAATTAGAAGAGTAATAACCGCCAAAATCCTGAAATAATAAGGGAAATCCATCAAAATTAAAGAAAAAGACAAAAAGAGAGTATATGCATATAAAACAATAATATTAAGGACTAAAGGAGACTTTTTAAGGTTAATAATAGCTTAATAATAAGGGGGATTGACTGTAGAAATAATGGGGCTAATCCTGACATTATACTACGTGAAATTCCCATTCAAAAATAACCAAAATTGACTGAGAAACCACCCAAAAACTTAAAAAAGAGCGTGAGATGTGGGGTAACTACATGCAGTTCTTGGCAGGCTCTTGCACAGGTAAATCCTTGACTAAAATTAGGAGAATTTAAGCGTGGTGATGAAATAAAGTGCCAAGAGTGAGGTTATTAATGAAATTAGTGCATATAAACAGGGTCAATGCATTATTAATTAAGCTAGGACACTAAATAAGCGCCTGTCGCCTATTTTAGTGTGTTTCCCCACAGTGGGCGTAGAATGTGGGGTAATTATAGTGTGAAAAAGCTAACTTTGCTAAAAATGAAGCTATTCACACGGGAAAAAAGCAGGCAGTATGTGGCCAGTACACAGAAGCCATTTCTGGCATAAAAAACACCAAATTTGAAAAGTGTTAATTTTATGCATTTAAATAGCCAAATCAATATTTCTAAATGAGCCCAATTGATCTGCCAAAGCGCAATTTTGATATTCTCAATTTTATAGCGCATATAGTCAACTTTTAAGTGAAATAAAGCGCATTTCTTGTTTTTTGCATAAAACAATGAATATAACAGCTTTAAGTGTACTTAAAAGCTATGCAGCCTTATACTTAAGGTTCTTAAGATTACCCTAACATATTCCAACTTAATATTAAGTACATAAGACCTATAAAAGGTGGATATATGCGTGTATATAAGGTGTTATAATGGCATTTTTTGTGTATTATCATAATTTTACTTATGTATACTATTTGTGTACTCTTATTTATTAGTCCCATGTATAGTTCATGTGTTTAACATAACTTATAATCACTTTTTACTCAGTCCTGGAGATATACAGGCTGACATAAGTGATGTCCAATAATCCACCAAAACCTCCTTTACTTATACCAAAATACACTGGAGTGCACAGACCTTCAATCCAGATGATGTCAGTGCTATCCCTGACAATTATAGCTCTGTGAGGGCTCATTACCTCCCCATGGCATCCACTTCAAGAAGTTTCAATACCCAGACCTCCAGTAAGGACCCTCCATCACAATTAATGATATCATACACCCATACCATAAATAGGGAAAACAGATAAAAGTGGATACCACAAGGAAACAAGTAAAATAACTCATCCAAAGAGAATAAAATGAAACCCAAAGCATATAAAGGTACCAAATCAACTTTCAAAGCCCCCAATAACATCCCCAAGCATCCACATTTACCCAGTAATCATATCCCAACCCATAAATCCATTTAAATCCATTAAAGGAAACAGATTAAGTTGTCCAACCTGGATATATGCACCTGAAAAAGGTGTATATGCTGGTGTAGGCATGGTAAGTCCATTGAATATGCCCACATGACCTAAAATAAGCAGAAAAAAAGCTTATACGCTATTTAGAGAGTTAAACTAGCATATAGACCTATATATACATAATAGGGGGTATCAAAGTTAAAAATCTTCCATTTAAAAATACCTTTTTTTTCCATCAAATCAGCCATGATTATTTTTTAAAATATGCCATATTGTGCCCCCAAAACACCTTTTTACTAAAGATTAATGTCAAGTTTGTGGCTCTCTTTTTGTGTTGTGAAATACCTTTTAAATAATTACACATTTCTAACTTTGATACCCCCTAATATAACCACATATTTCTCTGAATATGAGGTTTATGCATACATATAAGCATATGTATGTCAATAACTACTTAATATCAATTAGATAGGTATATTATGACTACATTAGCACCTTAATAAGTATTATGGGGCTATGGATATTCTATTTAAATTCATATAAGTCATATAATAGTATAATAAATATATATATAAGCATAATAACCATAATATTAACTTATAATCTTGATTAAATTAAGGTTATCTTATTCTAAGCATAAGAAATACTCAGTCCTGGGGATACCTAGGTTGACAATAAATGTCAAAAATAAATCATACAGCCAAGTCACAAAAGCTTGCAGAATTTTGGATAAAAAAATTAAAGCCTCTCACTTGCAAAAAAAATGATTTGCCTATGCAAAATAAGGTACCCCCAACCTATCCCTGTCCTTTTTGAATAGGCAAAACATTTTTTGTTGAGAACTGTCACCAGATGGCCTACACACAAAGTCAAGGATGTTCCCAAGTAAGTGAGAATGGTAAAAGTAATTGAAGGACTACTTTAAAGTACTGAGGATTACTTTGAGGAAGTGATTCTGTCACGCGCCAGGTGACACTCAAGGCAAAAGCAGCTCATTAAATCAATAATAAGAGGTTTAAATCCATACTCGAAGCGCAGAAAGCAATTCTCCATAGCAACTGCAACTTTCCTTTGTGTACTCGCTATTCAACCGCACCAGTCTAAACTCTAAATCTAAATTAGTCAATCTCTCAATAGTGTGTCTTAGTCTTTTTCTCAATAAGCGACGCACCGCGCAATAGTCAATGTAATAGTACGCTAAAAGGTTTATGAAATGTCTGTGGATTATTAAAAGGGGTAGTGAGCATGGACAGAATGGTTAGTGGAGGACTAAGGGGTTAATGGATGTTAGTGAGGAGGGTCCAGGTGTAACGGGTGTATTTTAATGGTCTGTGGTGTGCGGAATAGTGGATGGGTATGAGGTCAATGCGAGGAGGAGTAAAGGATATAAAAGGGGTTGGGTTTTTGGTTCGACATTCTTTAGAATTAAATTATAGAACGTATATATAGTTAATAGTGGTAAAGCTTTAGTTAAATCATTATTATTATATCTTTCCTTATTTTCTCAGTAATCATTTCTAAATCCTAAAACCTTTGATTATTGAGTTTCCAACCCTTCGTGAGATTTTAAGAATTTTAAGATTACCTTTAACTTCTATTAGAATTCTCCTTGAACATATCTCAAAGCAGTAGCTCTTCCTCCGACTCATCTTCAAATCACTTCCTCGAACATTTCCTCTGTGCCTTGACAAAGTTTCTAAACTCCTCTCTCCATTTCACTTCCAGGAACACCCTCGACTTTGTGTGTAGTTCCTCCGGTGACAGATTCAAAGATATGTCAAAGATAAATTATCTGCTTCAAGGCAATTTTGAGGTGAATATTAATGTATGGTAGAGTAACTCTAAAATTCAAGGAATCTCAAAAAGGGTTGCCACTTAATAAACAAAAGGATTCAGGAGTTTTAAGAAGTTTGAGCAGAAATAGATTATTAAGAAAGGTAGGAAACAATAATCACTTTTATATAATTTAACTACTATTACAACAATATTATAAGTTAGTTCTAAGGAATGTTGAACCAAATCCCCCCAATTATATAGAAAAATTCACCCCACATTGACCCCTTTAATTATCTGCCCTTAATTTACCACTGACCCTCCGCTATAACCCACAGATCCTTTAACCTTACTGCTATTCCCACTCACAGAGCTTTAATCACCTTTAATCACACAATAGCCCAGCATTAAAATTATACTATTGATCCAAGCACTAATACACTGTGCATTTGCTTAAAGTTGAAAAGTATAAGCAGATGATTGACTAATTTAGATTTAAGATTTAGATAGTGCAGTTGCTAGGTAGATGTTTCTTTCTGAACTTAAAGTATGAATTGGTGTATCAATATATGGATTAAAAGATTGACTTTTGCTTCAAGTGTCACATGGCACATGACAGATTCCTGGGTATAAAACAGGAGCTCTGTTAAGTGTGATAAATCTTCATTAACCTTATCTCTCTCTTCATTTGTCCCTTCTTGAAATCTTTACTAGAGTTTTGTAAATAGTTTTTTAATTTAATATTTTACTATGACCAATAACAATGACCCTACCACTACTCCTCCTCACCCCTGAGCTTATGGAAGAACTCACACACATCAATTCAAAATAGTGTGCATATCCTGAATCATTATGGATCTCTTTTGTGTGGAGAGTACCACGTCCCAAGGCCCTTGAAAGAAGTGAAATGTTTTTCAATGGTGTCAAATGATATGTGACACATTGTGTCAGCCTGTATATCCCCAGGACTGAGTAAAAAGTACTTATAAGTTATGTTAAACACATGAATTATACATGGGAACAATAGATGAGAGTACACAAACAGTATACATAAGTAAAATTATGATAATACACAAAACAAATGCCATTATAACACCTTATATACATGCATATATCCACCTTTTATAAGTCTTATGTACTTAATATTAAGTTGAAATATGTTAGGGTAGCCTTAAGAACCTTAATTATAAGGCTACATAATTTTTAAGTATACTTAAAGCTGTTATTTTCATTGTTTTATGCAAAAAACAAGAAATGCGCTTTATTTCATTTAAAAGTTGATTATATGCGCTATAAATTTAAGAATATTAAAAATGCGCTTTGACAGTTCAAAATGAATTTACCACTAAAGAAATATATAAATTGTATATGTAATATTGGGTGAAGCAGATACCAAAGTTAAAATTTAATACTCAGGTGTATGTAAAATAACTAGAAACAGTATATTCTAAGAGAGAGGAAGTAATGAGGCCCCTATTGGTACAAGGTTCTCACAACAACAATTTTAATAAATGCAAATAAAGTCACAGTTTTTTATTTTTTAATTTCTTACAATCCCACCCAGCTAGGGGAATTAAGGCATTGTAAACTAATAGGCTAGTTACATGTGAGGAGTAATAAATGTAGTGGGCAAGTTGTCTGGGAAATTAACAGGATAAAAGGGGGAGCTAGGTGCCCTTGAGGACACAGATGGGGTTGCCATTGGGGGGAAGGGTGGAGGTTACTCCTTAAGGGGCCATAATTTTATGGGCAGGGTTTTCAAGAATGTAAGGGGGGTGTAATTCTGAAGTTGACCCAAGGTGAATGGCCAGGCACAATCATCCAGATAATTGGGGGATAGCAAAGTGGGGTGGCTTCTCCAGCCTTCATGTACATGTCCATCCACCATAGGTTGCTGAGGGAGAATAGAGATATTGTAGGGAGAAAAAGTCATTGAAACCAGCAAAAATAACAGTTATTGTACCAGAAATTTAATATGAAGCTTACAATAACTAATAGTAATTTCATGTACTCTGACCAGATCCACAGCATGAAAATTGAAGTGAAAGAAGCAATTAGATTTCTGCCTCCCACTCCTACTAATCTGCCCCCTCTCCTTACTCTGGCTGAAAAATACCCTCCTCTCCCTCCCTTTCCAAATGATTCCTGTCCCCCTTCCCCCAATGCCCACAACCAGGCCCCTGTCATGTAAAATCTTGTACTGGACATGAAAATGAATGGATCCCCCCTCTTTCCCCTTCTCCACAAGTCTCCACCCCTCTCACCACTTAATCCTCTTCTCCCTCCTATCTTAAAATTGTCCTATGTGAAAGAGCTACACCCACTTCCTCCGCAGCTGCTGCAGGTACCAAGTACCCCGCCTCCAAGAAGAGGCATTACTCCTCCCCCTCCCTAAGATTCCTTCTCTCCAACTCAATGGATGAAGAAAGGGAGACACTCCCTGATTTTTTCCTCTCCCCCACTGACTCTCAAGGCCTGTTGTCAGAGGGAAGTTTCACTTCCACTCCATCCCCTCAAGTTCATCCAATCCACCTTCCAAGTTCCACAGACAGTTTTATCAATGCATCTTCCCACAACCAACACAATCCCTCAGCAGGATTGGGCTTCATCTCCACAACACCTGTCCCACTTCCCCTAAGTGTTGATCCAAATGCCCATGCCACTTGTCCCATCAGATTGGTTGGTATGGAATGGGCTAATGAACCCATGGCTCTTGTTTCACACCTCAATAGCTTACTAGGAACTATAGATACCCTCCCCACAGAGTTTCACACATCAACCTTCATATGGCCACCATGGCAGACATCTGTGCACTAGTCTCTTTCTTCACCACTCTCATATCACAATTATTGTTTCACCAAGCACCCATCTGAAGCTCCTCAACAAAAAACTAGATTTAATCCTAGAACACCTCCCTCCTATTGGTTCCTACTATCCCCCAATGGAAAATTTCAATCCCCCTCCTTCCTGCCCTTCCTACACCCAAACTGCTTCAGAAAGTATTTCCTCCCAAGGTTCTCCCCAAAATCTCCCACACACTCACTATCAAATAATCAGATCCTAACTTCCCAATCCTGAGGGATCTTCCCAATACTAAACTCTTGTCTTTCATAAACAATCATATTCACATCAAAAAGATCATTAACCCAAATTCCAACACTCTCATTGGTGTCAGAAAATTTATGCAACACAATTCCAATGACTTAAAGATTATTTTTACCTCTAATGTCACATTAAATTTGATGAGTCATCTCTCCCCCCCTCCCAAGAACCCTCCCCTATTTCCATTGATTTGGCTTCCAAGAATATGAATTCCAACTTCATCAAAATAATGGAAAATTTCATCCTGCTGCAGAAGCACAGCTCAAAATGCCACACATGGTGGAGCTGCAATATCTTGGACCCACTAAAGAGAAATTTCCACCAGGTCCAAAGGAAAGAAAGGTCCTTCCCTGCCCCATATTATTCAGCTTATTTCCTGAAAGAAGGGAAAATTTTCTGTGCAAAAATCAAATACCTACACAAAAATCACTGAAAAAACAAGCTCTCATTCCTCACCCCCATACCCTTTTTCACCCTTCCAATTCACTTGACCCTTTTTCAGACTTGTTCTCCAATCCTCCCCTTACCAATCAGGATGTGTCACTTATTACTGACAATTTTTTAAGATACCAGCTTCTTTTTGATGGAATGTAAGTTTCCCCATCCTATGTGGTCTCTCTGACATCTCTTCTCCCCCTCCACCCTCCATTAACCAAGGATTAAGTATTGGCCCACCTCCTTAATCAAAGAAGGGCAAGGCCCCCGGCCTTGATGGTATACCTAACTCTCCCCTTCACTGAAACCCCAGTTTAATTTCAGACCTCCTTCTCCCAATCTTCCAATCCTGTCCTTGCTCCAGTCATTAACCCCCATCTAGAAAAAAGAAAGAACTGTTGTCATCCCTAAATCTCATTTCCCAGACTACACAGTTCCTAACTCTTATTTCCCAACAGCTCTTTTCAACACAATGGGTAAGCTATTGGATTTTCTAGTCACTGAAAGACTGTATTTTCATTTAGAATCTAATAAACTGCTTACAGAAAACCACTACAGTGGTTGCCCATTCATAAGCACCTCTGACACTTTTCTCCACCTTACCACCTGGAAAAAAGACAAGTGTCCTAAGGGGAAATCAGTAGGAACACTCTCACTTGACGTCAAGGGTTCTTTACCCTCTTTCAATTTCACATGCCTCTCATCTATGCTCCACTCCCTCCTCCTTCCTTAATACCTTTTCACCCTCATAGTCAACTCCCTAGAAGGGTAGAAAACCAGAATCTCCTTCTCTACCTATGAATCCCCCACCTCATTCTTCCCCAAAGGCTTACCAAAAGGCTCCCCTATCTCTCCTATCCTCTATGTTCTTTATAATACTGACCTCCTGCATCTCCCCTCACATGCTCTTCATTAGCTCTAGGATACATGGATGATATCATGTACCTCTCTTCTGATCAAGACCCAGTCAAAGTGTTTTCTACCCTTTCCCAATTGGGGTCAGAGGCTGTTACATGGGGTGGAAGATATGTAGCATTATTTTATTTCTCTAGAACTAAGCGGCTAATTCTAGCCAAGAGCACTTCTCTCCTAAATTCTCCTCACATTCTCCCTTTTGACAGGCATTTTCTCTCCTCTTCCCCTAACCTGAAATGTTTGGGAATCCTACTTGATCCTCAGATCCCATGGCATGTCTCCCCAAATCTATAACACTCTCTCCCCCTCCCAAACCCCACCCTCACCAGCTTTACCTCATCTCAGTCTCAAAAATATTTCCCCCAACCTTACCTTTGCACAAGATGTACTCTAATCACCCCTCCTCCTCCCACCATGGTTTCCCCCTCTTTTCAAGGCTAGAGTGGGCACCTCTAAGGAGGATGCGTGTTTACAGATCCTCTTTTCCCTTTCCCCCTACCCTCCCTCCTCCTAATTAATATACAATGATGGTTCCAGATCCAGGAATGGAGATTTCACAGCCAACTTTAATCCAGGGTGAAGGCTCCCCTATGTAAGAAATTTAGGAGACCCTCAGATGCTCTCTGTCTTTGAGATGGAACTGCTTGAAACTCTCCTGGGCTTCAGATTTTTCCTCAACAACCCTTTATTCTCACTTTATTCAACACTAACCATTTTCTCAGATATCCAATTAGTCATCAAAACTCTTGACTCTTCTTTACACACTACCTCTAACTCATCCACTTTCTTATCCATTTTTTCTACTTATAACCAATTTTTTTGTCTCAAACCATGGCTTTGACTAAGCCTACACTGGCGCCTGGGTCATTTTGGCATTTTGGGGAATGAAGTGGCTGATCTACTTGCCAATGGGTCCCACCATATGTCCAAAGCTTCTGAGTCCCTCCTTCCCTTCCCCTCACCCCCCCTCCATTTCCTCCCTAAAATCATTCCTTAGAGAACACTCTAAATCCCTCCTTCTTACTCCCCCAAACAGTAATACCCTTCAGAAATTGAGAGGCATTTTCAACTCTCTCTGGCCTTCCTAGGGTGAAAGCCACTTTTTTTGAGCAGTACCATTCTGGTAACTCCCATCTAAAGCACTACCAGTTTTTCTTCAAAGATTCTGACTCCCCTCTGTGCCCACTATTCTTTCTTAACTCTAGTGAAACATGTGAGAATGTCTTACTTTTTAACCCTGCCAATGTGGTGTTTAAAAAAATTCTTTTCTATTTTTCCAAAAAGCACAAAGTTCCATTCACTACTTCTGCTCTCCTCTCTCCCTCTCCTATCACCCCACATGTTTCTATTTTCTTAATTAACACTCAAAGATCTCCTAATAACATGCCCCTTTCATATTAGCTACTCTTCTGTTCATTTTTTCCATTTCCCTCTTGTTTCTCCTCACTCATGTACATAGATATCTTCTATCAAATTTGGAACAATCCTTCATGTCCCTATCCAGGTAAGATTGTAATAAATTAAAATTTAACCAATAGTAATTTGAGAGAGTGATGAAATACAAAATTAAAATAAATAAAACAGTATATTCTAATATAGAAGGAGAAATAAGGCTTATATGGGTATAGGGTTCTAAAAAAAACAATATTAATAAATGTAAACAACATCACTGTTATTATGTCTGTAATTAAATGCACAGACTATACTAACAAATAGTAATTCGAGATAGTAGTAAGCTTGACCCAATACTAAAAAAAAATATTTTATAGCAGAAAATAAAATAAATACAGCTCAGATAATATAGCTCACTTTATGTCCAAGAGGTGGCTCATTTTTTACTACAGGTATTTAAAAGCTATTTTATACTTAAATCATAATAATAGTGAGTTAGAAGATGATTCTAAAAGACAGAAAAGAAGCCCAATTTATACAGAAATTACTCCTTCCCATTCCCTGTGATGTATTAGAGACTTCTAGAGTCAAGAACTCTACTATCTGGCCTTCAGACCCCCTCCATGAATGAAGACAGTGCACCAGCAATTTTCATAAGTTTTTGGGAACTACATTTCACCAACTAACACTTGGGTTTAGCTAAGTAAAAAGCTGTATTAGCCTTCCACACCCTATCATTACAACATTCTCATGAGAGACACAATAGTGGGTATCAGTTCTGACAATTTTGCTCCTACAAATCCACACTTATCTAAGTGCAGATTTCAGAAAAAACACCAGTCATAAAACTGATTTATTTCAAGACTGAAGTAAATCAATTCATTTGCTCTAATCTAAACACACCATATGGGGGGCAGACTTGCTAGCGAGTCCACAACCTTGGACCCAAACTCACCACAGATTGAACACACATTGAGCTATTGATAATGGAACCACACAATCAGTGATAAACACCACTCAGCATAACAGTTTTAGGTGGGTTTTCAAGTAGAGTTCATGTTGGGAACTTGCAGCAAGTCCACCCCCTATATTGCATAGTGTCTGAACTTTCTCAACCAAAGGTTTTGCTTCACAATTAACCAAATCAATATAAACTCTACCTTCCATCCCACTGGCACACCTTCCCTTCACTCACTCATCTGTTATTTTGTAACTTTTAAAATCTATTTTAAATATGAATAATTCTTTAAATTTGGATTCATCATCTTAATCTTTCTATATTCTGAAAAAAATGATTGTAGCTTAAAAAATGGGTGAGATATGGCAATTATTTGTGAATAACACTTATTAGATTGAAATGGTTATAAATATATAGACTCACTTTGATATTGAATCTGAGTAGCTCATTAGATTCAGAATCATTATTTATATCAATCTTGTAATATTGTGTGAAAGATTATTATAGCTAAACATTTGAGCAATATATCAATGAGGAAAGTTTTTTATGGGAACAATACATTGTGAGAAAAAAAACTTATTTTAGGGAAGAACTGAAATTTTTTTTGAAATAAATAAAGTTTCCTCCCATATATCTATGTCACACTTTTATTTTTACAATATCTCATCCATTATTTACTCAACCAGCACAAAATCTTGTATTCCATTTTTTTAGCATGTTTCAAATGAGTTTATAACAAAATATTTTGAAATTAAAAAGTGCATAAAATTAAAACAAATCCAAAAAGTGAAAGAATGGAAAAAATTTAGTGAGAAACAATAAGATATCTATGAAATACCTACCATCATGTAGCTCATTTTTCATATATTAAATCCCAAAAAACAAGTAGTGAAAAAAATCAAGTTAATGAATTTTGATTAACCTCCCATACAATTTGGAGTTTACCAAAAATTATAGAGGTCACCAATGTTTTAAATCACAATTCTTATCAATCACCACTTATATCCTAGCAGACATAAATGCTATAAATCTCCCAAAAGTGGATTTAGGGAATGCTTCCCATGCCTGAAGGAATGCATTTTGCATCTCAGAAATAAATCAAGGTTGATAGTATTTTTGAAAATTTGTTTTCAGAACTTTACAAGTATTTTCAATTTGGTTTAAGTCAGGGGATTTTGGTAGCCAGTCCTCAATCCTCTTTATTCCTTGTTGAGTTAAAAACTGATGTGAAATGAGAAGATTGTGCACAGGGGCATTTTCCTCCATAAAAGTTAGCTTGTGAAAGAAATATAACTTTTTAAGAAGCGGAAAAAGGATTTTCTTACAGAATTTCTCAATATTATTGTGCAAATTTTGTTACTTGGGAGGCAAAAAGAACAGGGGAGCCTTAGTTGTACCAAAGACTCCACCTCAGACCATTGTTGAGGTGCATCCACCTTTGAAGGTAGGTTGGAGACAAGCTTGAAGAAAATTTATATCTTCCTATCTCCAAATTAGAGTAGCCTGAAATAGCTTTCCTACTTCAAAATTATATTAATCTGTCCATATAGTAATTTTCCAGTCATTAATAGTAAGATAAATCCTCAAGGGAAAATCTGAGTCACTTTCACGGATGAATTTCATTAATAAATAGGTTTTTTGTAGCTACCTAACTATGAAAACTTAGGTTAATGGGATTAAAATGTGCTTTTAGTTTGAGAAATGGGTGATATAAGAGTCTTGTATAATTGATTCAAGGCAAGTTTTTGGTTTGCCTTAACACATGATGAATGTTGGAATATGTCACAAGGATACATTTTATATGGAAAGCCAGTTTGCTTTCCATTTTTATATTGGACACTTAATTTTTATCTTGAAAGTATTGAGAAGACTGTAGTTCATGGGAAACCAAAGGATTTGGTTATTTGAGTGGGGGTAGAATCAGTTGTTTTCATTCTAACTATGTCAGCTTGATGTTTATTTTTAAGTTCATGGCTAGGAACCTTGCAGGTTCTTGAGGCACTTCTATCTTAGATAAAAATAAATAAAAGAAAATTTTAATTAAATTGAAAGATAAGAGAAAGAAAAAATAATTGATAAGAAGTAGAGATAAATAAATAGAAGTTTTTGATGATTGTTGAAGTGAGGCAGATGCAGCAAGTGGTGGCTGTAAACATGGCCAGCTATTCAAATTGTATGATGAAAAACAAAATAGATATATATAAGGCCACTTTAACCTACTTACAATGGTTTTAATTCAAATTTTTGAGTCCTGCATTGGTTTGAAATTTTCACATAAGTTAAGTCCCTATTTTCCAGATTATAAACCCCCTAATATATCTAATGAGATCAAGAAAATGAGATATCAGGTTTAATGAAGTTAAAAAACATCTAGATACATGAAACTAGAAGTAGAGAGAGTAGAAATTCATTAAATTTTTGTACAGAAAAAGAATAAAAATGAAGTAAAAAAGTAAAAGAAGAAATAAAAATGATTTGATAAATCTTATAAAAAGTCAAAGGTGGATAGTTTAGGGAAATCATGTATATACTTAGTATATAGCTAGAAAAAATAAAGAAATATTAAGAACCATAAAAAATAAATTTGAGATCAGGTGATACATACATAGATTCTATAGTTATACATTTGTGAACTAGATACAAAAACACAGCCTTTTATAGATATAGTTTGAAAAGAAAATGATAAGAGAAAAAAAACAAAATGAAATGAATGGAATAAGAGAAGTATATTGAGATCTATGCCCTTACAATATTTTAAAATTCCCAAAGAATGAATGGAGAATGTCCAATATAACAGGGAAGAGATTAAACTATCTAGTGGTGCGATTCTTTGTCCTGTGAGATTTAATACATAAGTGAGAATAGTTTTTCTTCAGTGTTCCTTGTATTTTAAAGAGGAATTGTGGACCAATTTGAATCCAATTTTTAGGACCTTATCATTAAAATCTTAATTGATCTTTTATGATAGCTTCAAATACACTTTAAGTTTTTTTCACTGTTCAAACAACGCCTTATGAACAGAATTTATCAATAAGTATCTTTATGGATTGAAATAAGATTATAGTATTGTTTTTATTAATATTTTGAATATATATCTATATAATGAATAGGTTAAAATAACCTAGCTATTATATTTTCTGGAACTCACACTGATTCCCTAAATGACCCCATTTACCCTGTGCCTCAAACATTTCCTCTCCCTCTTGCTCTCTTATTTGTTCATATTTGTTATGTTTTTCTCATTATTTTGTTTTATTTTGTTTCATTTTATTTTTCTCTTTCATTATTTTTAATTAATATTATTATTATTTTATTCAGCCACACAACCACTTCCTCCCCCTCTTGCCCTCTCTTTTGCTCACATTTGGTACATTCTTTTCTAATTCATTCTTTTTCCATTATTTTCTTTTATTCTTTTATTTTTTTTTAATATTTCTTTTTTACATTTTACATTTTTTATTAAGGGAAAAAACCACATATCCTATATTTCACAACCCTTTTTATTTCCTCACATCCCCCCACTCTCTCACTTCTTTTGGCTCATATTTTGTACATTGCATTCATTATAATTTCATTATTTTTCATTTTAATTTCTTAATTTTTATATTTCATTTCTTCATTATATTCCTCAATTTCCACCTCCCCCAGACTCTTTTCAATCTCCCTCACCCCTCTCAATTTCCTCACATCCTCCCATATTTTTATGTTCAATTTTTTTTCCCACCTGACCACCAACACAAGAAACCACCACCTCCTCAGCAAGCCACCCCTCTCAATTTCAACCAATCCTGAACCCTCACCCATCTCACTCATGCACTTGATTTCCTCACATCTCAAATTTGTATGCCCAATTTAATTTAATTTTTTTTTTATTAACCTCACCCCACCTTTCACACCCCTCTCAATCATTTTTCCCAAAAATATTGGCTGCCTTTCATTCCACAATTGTATGTTCATTTTTTTTCCACAACTGGCCAACACCAAAACCAACCACTACCTCTTCCACCCAACTACCAGTTCCTCACCTGACCACCAACACCATCTCACACAGTTTAAATTTATGTAACTTTACTTTTTATTTATTTATTATTGTACTTCCTTTTTTGATATTTTTCATAAATATAAAATATAAAATAATAATAATTTTAACTAAAAATATTTTCACCATCCACAATAATCTTTCCTAAAAAGTATCATGAAGTATCAAAATAATCACCTATACAAGATAGTGATTATTAGGGGGTTTCAGTTCTGGAAAATTTTCACTTAACTTAAGTGCGGAATTGAAATCAAATCAGCACTTAAATTTTGCAAAAGAGTCATTTATTTCACAAATGGGTGTCACTTATGACCTCAAATTGGCACTTTTTTACAAATTCTTTTTTTACAACCACATTTTAACCAGATCATCCCTTCATTTCCCACCCCATCTCTGTTATGTGTGACACCCTTACCTCCATCCTCTCATAAATCCTTTGCACACAACCCTCAGTGAGAGTTGAAACATTATATTGAAAAATTTAAACCAGGCATGTTTTTTCCTTGTTTTTTTTATGTTTTTAACCTCTTAATATCTTTTCTTGCAACATACCAGTCTCATAATGCCTCCAAGAAATTTGAAAAATCAAAAGGTAACTAAAAAATTCTTCATCACAAAAGTCTACTCATAAAGCAAGCCCCTCACCTGAAAAATCAAAGCCAGGATAGCTTAAAAAGGAATAAAATCTCATCATCATAAACTTTCTAAAAATAAAATCAAAATAGGATGCTTGTTTTGGATGTAAAAAGTCCACTTGTATTGGAGGTTCACCTTCATCAAAGGTAAATGGCTATTTATTGATTCAAAATGATGTAAATAAGAAAAAAAGAGGGAGAATCAACATCAATCATAAGAAATTGAAGGAGAGATTCAAAATTTGTTAATCCAAATTTAAAAAGGCTCATTTTTCTTCCACTTCTACTGGATTTGGTATTGATGATGATGATTTGGAGAATGGAATTACTACTGTCTCTGAAAAGCTCAATGTCATGTGTCCTTTCTATGAGAAAATGGATAATAATTTTGGTTCCTGAGTTGATGTAAACCCTTGGTTTATACACAATAATACTAAGGATATACCCTCTGAATCTCAACAATCCAATAATCCTCCTGAAACACCTGTACTTAAACAACATCAATCCCATTTGGCTTCTAACCATAGTTCAGCTGAAGATGATCCTGGCTATCAAGAAGAACAATTATTTTGGAGTAGATCTGAGTCCTCAGAGCCTCAAAATATTAATTTATGTTTACTTTCTCTTTTTTCTTTAATTCTTCTGTAAACTTCTAATTCTTTCTTTTCTAGTCTCCTCCTACTCAAACTCAAATTTCAAAAAATATTAATGATTCTGGCAATGAGAATCCTGCTTTACAAGCTGATTTAGTTGAACTTCCTGAACCCTCTAGCTAAAACTCAAAACTAAAGCATTGAGACTCAACTTCAATGATCTTGAACCACCTTTTAAAATGTGGTAAAACTTAAACAAGATCTTTGTCCTCCATTGACAATTATTTTGAGAAAAAAGATGTAAGTAAGTTTTTGTCACTAAATATCTCCTTCAATAACATATTTGTTTTTTTTTCTATTCAATTTTCTCTGAAATATCCTCTATTAAAAAAAATTAGCTCAAATTTGAGATTATAAGGTTTCATCATATGCTAATGAAAGATCAATGGGCCATAGATTTGGAGGAAATTTTTATTTGCTTCAATCAAACTTTGAAAAGGCTAAATTTGAGGTGGAGGAGGTGGAAAGAGCTCACCTTCACTTAGAGAAAACAAAGGACTAGCCATGAATTAGAAAAACAAGAAATTAAAAAAAAATTCATTACATAATGTATAAAAAATGGCCAATCTTATGAGGACGATAAAAAATTGGATGAATTTTTTATTTTTTAATTTTTCTTTTGGTTAATTTAATTTTTTTATATTATTTTTGGTGAATAATTCTTATTTTCAGACTTGTCAAAAGTCTTGAATGTAGATGATTTTTTTTGTCAAAAATATGAAAAACTTATACTAATTTCATCTTTAAATTCAACTCAATAAATTTATTTTTCTAAATACAGCTAAGTCTTTGAAATTATATATCTATTTTGAAAATTTGGAAATTTTTTTCCCCTTTCATTTTATTGAAGCAAGGGGTGGGTATCACCAAATTTTTCTAATTCATCCATTTCACATGTCAGAATTAAAAATTTGGCAATACCCTCCCCTGAATTTTATTGAAGTAAAGGTGAAAAGCATCAAAATCAGATATAATTAGATAAATAAATCAATAAATAAATAAAATATGTCAAATATACTAGTTTTAAATTAATGAAAATCCCTCAAGACAAAATTCAGATCAAGTCTAGAAACTAAGTTTGGGACTTTCCACAGGTATATGCTAGAGGAACCCCATGAAAAAATATAATGCTGTCATGATTACCATCTATACAACACAAGGTTGTTGGCCCATTAAATTAGTTTAGTAAATTGAAAGTCAAATTTATTAATTAAAAATTTAAGATTGAATAAAAAAATATTTGGTGACTCTACAAAGCCTCACACTTTTTTGATCTACCCAAAGTTTTATTCAATTTATTACCTTTTACTTCTTTTTTTACCTTGTTTATACTTTGGATTAGCTTTTTACTTCTTTGGAAGGAGAAGCCAAAATAAGTAAAGTCATGACAAGATTCCAAAACTGGAGGAGCTTTTATTGATTGTTGATCATCATGAGAGGAGTTCCCAACTGATTTGATGATTACATTTCCTAATTAAAAATTGTTTACACACCTATGATCCAGGAAATATAAACCATGTCCTTTGATTTTATCAGGTGAAGGAGTAGGTTGTCCAGTAAAAAATTAATAAATGTTCTAATACATATCTGTAAAGTTTCTTTTAGATAGTTGGCGGTGGTGTGACAGGTTAGGTAATAGGAAAGTGGGGGTTGCTGCATAGGTCTTGTAATTTCATTTCTGTTCTATTTTTAGAAATGATGGTGAGGGTTTCAGGTTTTTAAATATCCATGAAGCCAGTGAACCTGGCTGGATGTTGATTATATGTTGAGGGGGTGGCTGGTGGCGTGTGTTGATATGTGGCTAGCCAGCCATCCATGAACCTGGCTGACTCCTTTTTTTTATTTTGAGATGGGTGGTGGTATCGGTAGGTAAAATAGGGGGAGAGGTGGGTGGAGGTTAAGGTACCCAAAAAAGGCAGCTAAACTGTGGGGCTTGGGAGTTTAAGGCCAGGGAGATGGGAGAGAGGTGGGGGGAAGTTTAGGTACCCCAACTAGGCAGGGAAGCTTTGTGGATGAGGTTTCTGAGGTCATTGAGGGGAGGGGGGGAGAGTTGGGGGAGGGTAATGGTACCCCAGCTAGGAAGCAAAGCTTCCTGGTTGGGGTTTCTGTGGAAAGTGAGGTGGGGGACACATGCGGGGTGTTATAAATTATTTGAGGACACCAAGAAGGGGGGAAAGGGGGGAGGAAGGGATTATAGAGAGAGAATAAAAAGAAAAAAAAAGAAGAAGGAAAAAAATAGTCTAAACTTGAAAAACAAAAAAAAACTTACAGGAAAAAAAAAAGAAAAAAAAATAAGAATTAGAAAATATAAAAATGAAAATGAAAAAATTGACTTGCCTGGAGAGATGAGTTAAAAAAAATAGACATCAGATTTTTTGAGGGATGTTTGTGTAGAAGAGGAAAAGGATATGAGGGATGAAAGAAAAAAATAATGACTTAAAAATTATGTGATAGCTGAAAATATGTGATTTCATGTTGAGGTGGTGAATTGAGAGTGAGGAAGGCATAACTCTTATATGATATAAAAATGTAAATGATGTACAATTTTTTGAGTTATAAAGTTTTATTCTGCGGAGTGCTGTGCATGAATAGGATGATTCTGACAAATCACTGAAATGAGATATTATAGTGAAATCAGCACTTTTGGTTGAGAAAGTGCAAATTTGAGTGAAATAAGTGAATTATTTCATTCTGAAATCCACCAGTGTTGGGGCTAGTATGTTTCAGAAATCTTCACTTAAATAAGTGTGGATTTATCTGAACTAAAACCCCCTATTATGTTTATCTTCCAGTAACAATAGATTAAAAAATTATTTTACCACACTCAAACATCATCACATATCTTAAGACACCTAACATAAAATATCATCATCATATATACAAAATATTGATTATCATGTTAATCTTCAAATCACATTAGAAAAAAAAATGTAATGCTTTATTATCATATATATCATAATGTATTTCAAAAATCATTTTATCTTCTTCAATCATCATTCTTAACATATATCATCAAATATCTTAAATCACCTAGAAATAATGAGTACTAAGTCATCATCATGATTAAATTCAATATTCTTGATCATTTTCATTATTTTCTTCTTAATTTTGTTCATTTAATTATAAAACTCAGCATTTGATTTAATGTAAAAACATAAATTTTCAATATTCAACTAACAATAATATTATATTCAAATTGTTGTTGTTTTTCAAGCTTGAAATTTGGTTTGGAACTATTAATCTTCACTTGCTTTTCTTAAGCAATTTATATAATTTATTTTCTTGAAATGCATATTATTCATGATAATATGATATATCTTATCTCTCTTATGTGTAATATAAAATTTATGTGCAATATATATCATGCATATACCTACATGATATTTCTTATCCACAGTCATCATTATTTTGTAGAATACATAATATTTCCTAATGCCACTTACAAATCATTTAAACTTAATAAGTTACATGTTGGTATGTGTAGTCACCACCATAACACTTTAATTCTAAAGTCTCCAATTCAAACTCTCTACTCCATTGGCTGGATTCTTGAAAGAGGAACCACTGTAAAATGCCCTACCAAAAGTCTGTGAACAGTCTTTTTTTGATGTCACTCACTCAATATTACTCAGAAAAACTTCTAGTTTCTTATTATTGTTCAAAATCATGTTTCTAATCAAGATAATCATATTTAAATACAAAAACACTATGATAACATAAAAATTAAATTGAAATCCAAAAAGCAAATTTTTCAGCTACCATAAATATGATTTTTAGCCAGATGAAATACATACCATTAGATAGCCCAGAAATTATAGAATGTCTTCCCAAAAGTAAATTTCAAAAAAAATATTTAAAAAAAATATTTTAAAATAAAATAAATTACACTCTCTCCTCCACTCCTTTAAGTAAAATTTTTGAAATTTGCATATTGCATGCACAAAGTGTGCTCTCACAGTCATTTCAACAACCACACAACAATCATAAACAATTTTTTGCCTTATCAACACAGCTAATGTATCTTGTTTTTATTGTTTTCCTCCTTTCCTTTTGTATATATATATTTTAATTCTTTAGATTTCAAGAGGTTGTGAGAAAAATACTGAGCTTTCATCTGAGACAAAGTGGCAAATTGTTGGTTTATTCAAGGGGGATATGTCAAATTGGATAACCTGGTAAATTTTTGATTTAAGGCCTTCAAATTTATCTATCATTTTCAAACATTAGAATGAAAGAGGAACTATTGAAACAGCTCCCTGATCTAGACCTCCTCATAAGCTTCAGAGTTGCAACCTCCATTAACTTGCAGATATTGTCTCAAGTGAACATAAAAAAAAACTCTCAGAAATTACTAATTAAATAGCAACCCCTGCTTCAACTAGCACATCCCAAAGAGGAATTCACTCACTTGGTTTCAAAAAATGTTATTATGTAAATAAACATTTTCTCACCAAGGCCCATAAAGCAAAACAATTGAAATTTTCTAAAGATCATGCTCATTGGACTGTTAAGATTTGAGAAAGATCATCTGGTCAGATGAATCTTCATTTGAGATAGGGAAAAGTCCATCTGCTATTTGATTTTGGTGCAGAAAAGAAAAAAAAATATATTGATCAATGTCTTCAACCCACACTCAAGAGTGGACAAGCATCAACAATGGTTTGGGGTGCATTTTCCAACAAAACAAAACTTCCTCTCATATTTTTGCATCCTAAGCAAAGAAAGTCAGCCAATTTTATCAAAAATTTACATAAGAAAACTCTTGTTCCTTTTCCTAAGAAAAAAGACCCCTGAAATATCCTAGTGTTAATGGAAAACAACACCCCTGTGCACAAAGCCCTCACATCACAAAATTTTCATAAAGAACATAAAATTAAGAAGATAGTTTGGCAAGCTCCATCTCAAGACCTAAATCCTATTGAAAATGTCTAGAAATCTCTCAAATGTGATGTGAAAGATAAATACCAGCCTAAAAATGTGACTGAAATGCAACAAGAATTAAAACAAGCTTGGGATGACTACCCAATAATTCAATTAGAAAATTTAGTTAACTCAATGCCTTTGAGGATGAAAATGGTAATTGAAAACTATGGAGGATCAACTTTTTGGTAGCTTACAGGAGTGGAGGAGAGGGGAGGGGACTTATTTTATTTTTGAAAATTTTATGTTTAATTTTTTTTGAAATTTCCTTTTTGGGGAGACATTCTATAATGTCTGGGCTATCTAATGGTATGTAATTAATTGGGATAGAAAAATTATTTATGGTAGCTGAAAAATTTACTTTTTGGATTTCAATTTAATATTAATGTTATCATAGTGTTTTTGTATTTATATATGATTATCTTGATTAGAAACATGCTTTTGAGCTGGAATACAAACGTAGAAGTTTTTCTGAGGAATATTGAGTGAGTTAAATAAAAAAAAGACCATTCACATACTTTTGGTAGGTCACTGTACAAATATTTCTTTCCAACTTGTTTCCAGTGCAGCTCATTCACCTGTACTGATGCCCTGAAATTGAAACCCTTCATTAGTTATTTTAATTTGAGGAAGGACAGCTGTAGCCACTCTTTGCTAGGCTGACACCCATAAAAAGGAAAAAATACCTGAACTTTATTTCTAGTTCATTTTTTGGTTACAAGGTATGATTCATGGCCTGATTTTTGGAATGACCCTCTTTTACCACATCTTATTTTTTACTTTTCTGAAATTGGCATCTCTTTGGCTCATGTCCTATCATCTTCATGGATTCAACAAAAACTCAATAAATTTTTATTTTTAGTGTTTTATTCTTTTTTTCATCACTCATTTATCCTCTTCACCCACTTCTTACACATTGTAACATCCCCCTAAATCTCTTGAACCTCTTTTTCTTATCTCTTAAAATCCTTCCTGCACCATACCACTTTACTCTTCTTCCAAAGGTAAAAATTAGGGTGGGATCAAAAATTGAAATTCAATAGTTTTTCACAAAAATGCACCTAGAAATGAAATAAGGTCACAAAATTGAACTAGGCATCTAGTTTTCCTTTTTACCCCCTTTGCAATCAGTTTGAAAGTGGTGTGAATGGGAAAGTCTCTATTGCTATCCTTATACCTCCAACAAAGATGTCCAAAATTATGAAGCAAATATCAAATCTCTATCAGAAATTATGGCTTTGGTGAGCCCAGAAGTATTCATCATTTGATTCCAGCAAATAAGTGCTCAAGTCTTTTTTTAAAAACACCTCCTTATAATTTTGAATAAAAATTTGTATTTTTGTAACTCTATCCAATATTACCAAAATAAAATTGAAAATCTATTTTCCTGCTAGTGGTAAATCTGTCACAAAATCCAAGGCAATAGCTTCTCATAAGGTTTTTGGATTCTCAATTAGTTTCAATAGAACTGCCTTTTTATAAGTAAATCTTTTTAATCTTTAGCATGATTTAAATGATTTAAAGTCCTTCAGTACTTCTCTTTTCATGTTCATTTGCCAATTTTTGTTAATTAATTATATTTAATGTCTTTTTCTTAAATTCAAATTTTCCTGAATATATTTCATCATGATATATACTTGTAACTAAACCTTTTGATGATGGGGCTATTACTACTACATTACTTATTTTATTCCTGTGATATATAGGCATATAATAAATGTAAAGTTCTTCTTTCTTATAAGAATTCTTATAATTTTGAAAAAATGTTTTAATCAAAGAACTCATGGGAGATTTGAATGGATATTTAAGATTGTACAAAGTTTTTTCAAATCTTTATCAGATGAATAATTTTCTTATATAGCTTACATAAATTTCTCTTCAAGGTCTACAATATAGATTCCATAAATATTATTAACCTTATTCTCTGGGAAATATTCTGGGTTATCATCACCATGAGAAATAGTAGTTCTTTATAACAATTCAACATTAGAATTTAATATCCCATCTCCATGTGTGATTTTAACTCTGCTTTTGTATTATTTTACAGATAAATTTCATCAAAAAATGTGCCATTTAGTGTCTTTTAAGATGAACCATGATTTCATTGTGCTAAAATATGCTGTAAGCCCAAACTTTTGGTCTTTCAGGTTGTATTGTCACCATGCAATATGGGGGGAAGACTTGCTAGTAATTCCAAAACCTTGAACCCTAAATCATATCCAAATGAGCACACATTGAGGAATTGACAAAAACATCATGAAGAAGCATTGAATTTACATTAAAAACCTCTGCACATTCACTCTTCCAACTCCTGAAGCCAAACTCTACCTCAGGGCCTGTGATTCTTGCTACTACAAAAAGAAGAAATATGACAGAGATGCCAACTACCCTATTCCTCCTCCTTCACATTCTCATAAATACCTCTCCAGATCCCCTACCAGATACCCAGAGCTAGGTCCAGCCTCTTCATCTTTATCCTCAGCACCATCCAGAAGATCCCGGAACTCAGTTTCCAGAACTCTACCCAAAAAGCCTGCTTTAACTTCCCAAGAAACAGCTTTTATCTCTGCTAACTTAGCTCCAAAAGCTTCAAAATCAGCTCCTAGGCTGCTAGGCCACATCAAGGCAGCACACTTGCCTCACTAGACAGTGAAAATCAGGCTCAAAACTTCCAAAAACAACCAGAAAACAGCCGAATTCTTCCAATCAACAAAAACAACTCCACGCAGCCACCTCCCACTGCTCCCAAAACAATGCAGCCAACCTTTCTAAGGTCCAAAAACTCCAAAATTTCCCAAAATTTTAGGAGACCTGCCAGAGGACCCCAGGAAGACACCAGAGCACCCAACACTGCATCAAAACAACAAGTTTCCCCCAGTTAAGGCAACAAAACTACACCTCTCCTCTGCCAGCCAACTATTCTTCTGAAAGTTCCATTCCTTCAAGAGCTCCATCCAGAAGAGATAAATCCTCTTCCAGATCACCTTCTCCTGCCCCATCTTATAACAACCCTGTTACTCCATCACCAGAACCTCATCCAACTGAATCAAGCAGAAATATTAACAACAGCAACAACAGGCCTGCTTCTCCAACTAGGCCCCAAGAACATCAGCCTCCTAGTTCACCTTCTCAAAACCTTTCAGTGGAAGACCAAGAGAATCCATATCTTTCCCTGATTGATCCACCTACTATCACCATTCCAAAATCTTCAGAAGTCCAAATTCTGGCCGCTTACAAATTTGATGAGCTTCCAATCTGTAAGTACCACATTAATTCATCCAATTTCTTCAACAAAAATAATTACTGATCCGATTCTTCTTGTCTAGTTGGCACCCCTCCTCCTGAATCTACTATTGGAGTTGGCCAACCTCTAGAAACTTCTTTGACCCTGGATTATGGAGACATGAAACAACACCTCAGCACCATGTGTTCAAACATGATGAAAGCCTTTGCCCTCCATGGACCTTTAAATGACTTTGAGAAAACCTTGAGGAAACAACTATTGGACAACCACTGGAAGATGTCTAGGATCATTAAGCACACCTTCCAACAATCCATTCCTACCTCTTCTTCTTCCTCTTCTGAACTTCCATCCAAACCCATTCCTGCCCATTATAATCCATATAATCTCTCCAGCAGGATGCACTTCAAAGAACACAATGCTTCCCACAACCCCAACAAAAAACAAAAACAACATCATAATCCAGACCAGCCTCCAGAAACTTCTTCATCCAGACAATGAGCTCCTGCAAAAAGATTAAAAACATAATAATAAATAAATAATAAAAAACAATTAATAACTATAAATTCAATTTTTTTTTACACTGTCTAATAACATACTAAAATAAAAAAATTGATAAATAAAATAAAAATAAATGAAATAAAATAAAAGATAAAAAATAATACAGATGGTATCCCCCAGCCAATTGATGAGCTGATCCCCTGATACCTTACCCACATCCAAGTGCACCTTGATGTGGATACACCTTAAATAATTTAAATGATTTGAAATAAGAAACATAAATTAAGGGTAATAATGAGAATAAAAAATAAAAAAATGACATTAATGAAAAAAAAAAAAGCATTTCCCAGCCAATTGATGAGCATTTCCCCACCAATGCTTGCCCACATCCAGGTGACCCTGATGTGGTAACACCCTATATTTTTGATTTTATAATTTTAACAACCCCCATAAAAAATTAAAAGAAAAAAAGAGAAAAAAGAAAATAATCTGAAACTACTATCTAGCAAAATCATAACAAAAAAATCAAAGAAAGTCCAGCTCCATGGATGGTCCAGTAAGAGAAAGTCCAGTCCATAGAAATGATCACTGGGTGGGCTCCCTCCAATAAGTAAAAATGATGGGAGACCACCAGTGATCCACCACCAACCCAAAAAACCCAAAGATAAAGAAGCCAGTCCCAAACCAGTATAAAGTCAAAGTGGACTTGAAACCTGAATAATAAACAACAGAACTAGAATTCAACTAGGAAAAACAAAAAACTTGAGACTGAAATTCTGGGGTAACTGTTCTCCAGAGCAGCCAGCTCATCAGTTACCCCCACACTTGCCAAAAAAAAATCTAGAAGCTCCCCCTGGGTACCTTCTAACAAAAACACAACATCCATCACAATAAACCAAAACCAATAAGAGTGAAGAGTCCAGCACTTGAAAACTAAAGGAAATTCTAGTTTAAAGTCATAGAGGACTAAAACCTGTGAAAAGAAACCAATACTAGGGTTCAACCAAATTAAGAGAAAGGGTTGGAAACAGACAATCTGGGGTAACTGTTCTATTGAGCAGCCAGCCCATCAGTTACCCCTACACTTGTCAAGATCATATCTAGAAGCCCCACCCATGGGTACCTTCTAACAAAAAGTTTCCAACACAAAAGTTGCTCTGCAACACCAAAAATTCAAAAATTTAAAGAACGTTCAATAGTTTATCCTCATTGCGGAGTCAATCTTCTTCATGTCTAGTGCCTCTGGGATAAAAACTCATCACCTGATCTGCAGCCACTCTCTTCTTTTAGACTGCACCATCCAACTCTTCCAAAACATAAGAACCTCCAGACACCTGAGATCTGACTCTGTAAGGTCCATTCCATCTGTCAGCAAACATTTTTCCCCACTGACTCTCCAAACTTCTATTATAAACCAAAACCAAACAACCAGGTTTCAAGGGATTCCTGAGTCTGTGAGCCAACTTCTTGTCACAGTATCTGACTGATTGATTCCTAATCTACATCATTCTAGAGTATGCCTTCTCTTGACATTCCTCTCTACATTCCAACTGTTGCATCCTTTCACAGAGCAATTCTTCTGTTGAGTGCACATCATCCCAATCAATTCCCAGATAAGAGACAGCTTCCAAGTCCACTGGTAGAACAGCTTTCTGACCAAACATTAACTCATAAGGAGAATAGCCAGTTGTCCTCTTCACAGTGACCCTATCAGCAAATAACACCAAGGGTAAATAATGCCTCCACTTTTCTACACTATCCCCACACATCTTTACCAAAGCATTCTTGATAACTTGATGGCCTCTTTCAACCATGCCTTCAGCTTCAGGAAAATAAGGTGTAGCCACTCTAACTTTAGAGCCAACACTAGCCACAGCTTCTTTAAATTCGGCACCAAAATCTGGCCCGCCATCAACAGTCACCAACTTCATCAACACATACCTATAAATCCACTCCTTCTTCAAAAACTCTGCCACATTCTTGGCAGTCAAATTAACCAGAGGCACTACCTCAACCCAACCAGACAAATCGTCACTGGAAACAATTAAGTATTTATACCTGCCCTCTTTGATATGGAAAGCATCCAGACTGACCCTTCCAAAAACAGTTGATTCACCAGTAGCATGGCCCACCTCTTTAGGTTTCAAGTGACTTCTTCTTTGACATTCTTCACAAGATTGAACCCAACCCTGCACAGCCAACTTCATACCTGGCCACCAAAATCTGTCATCTACTCTTCTGTAAGTCTCCCCAAAGCCTCTATGACCAAGGTCTTCATGCAAAGACTTCAACACAACTTCTTTACCCTTCTTCTGAGTCACCACAACTTGAGGATTAGGATGTCTCCTCCTCATCAACCTTCTTCCTGACACATAAAATCCAGGACTCTTCTTCTTGATTGCCAAACAAGTATCATCATCACAACTATCTGGCCTCTCCAAGGTCAACAGATATTTCACCAAAATAAAATCACACCCAGACTGACCCCAGGTCTCATCTTCAAAATCCAATAAAACAACATCCAAGGGTACAACTCTGTCATCAAAATCACTAGTGTGAACATGAGCCAATTGACCAGCCCAACCAGGATACCAATCCTTAAATTTTGGCACATCCTTCTCTTTGCACTGAATCTTGTGAGAATCCAGTTCACTAACAAAAACACCATTTTCCAAATTTGAGCTGTCCCAAACAACAACTCCATCTTCAACAACAAAAACATGCTGATCACCAGAATTAAGATCAGATCCAGCCAGTTTAGCCTCTTGGGGGAGGTCAGAAAAATCTTCAGCACCCTTTGTTCTGGCCCTTACCACTGGAACATCTACATCAAACTCTTCAGCCTCAGAATCTTCATCTGTAGGTGGCCTCCTTGATAATCCATCAGGAATTGTAAAATTTTTGCCTGGTTTGTGTACCAGGTCAAAAGAAAAATGTTGAATAAATGCCACCCACCTAGTAATTGGAGCATTTAAAAGACTAGGTGTATTAATCATCTGAACTAAAGATTTTGCATCCACCTGCATCTCAAAATGCTGCCCCCACAAAACAGTCTGTAGCTTCTTTAAAATTTTTGCTACACCACACAATTCCAACTTAGGTTGAGAATACCTAGATTCCACCTCATTAAACACCACAGACTCATATCTTACTGGCCTGACCCTCCCAGTTTTATCTTCCTGAGACAAAACAGCACCAGCAGCAATATAGCTTGAGTCCACTGCCAGATAAATTTTTCCAGCACCAACACCATAATCCAACTTGTGAAGAACAATATCTTCCCCAACAACCTTTTTCAAATTCTGAAAAGCCTCTTCACACTCTTCAGTCCATTCCCAATCTGCATCTTTCCTGTTCAACCTCCTTAAAGGTGAAGCCAACAAAGAAAAATCCTTAATAAAAATCCTGACATATACACACACACCCAAAAATCCCCTGACTTCAGTAGTATTTTTAGGCCTTGGCCATGACTGAATTTTATTAATCTTTTTCATTGCCATAATCCTTTCCTCTTTACATACCACATGACCCTGAATTTCCAAAGCAGGAACACAACAACAGAATTTTGACCCTGAAATGGTCAAACCAGCCTCTTCAATCCTAAACAACACTCTCTCTAGAGTTATTGCATATTCCCAAACAAACCTCCTTATGCCAGGGTTCTCCGTTAACACCTCATTACCATAATCAGTGGATGGTCCTTTAATTCCACCATCATCAATAAAAAAACCAGCATGAGTAGGAACCTCATTCTGAAAAATCCAAGCCATCTGTGCTTGATATACTTCCACTGAGTTAGTTGCTCCATGAGTGACCTAGTGAGCTGAAATCTTACCAAAGGAGTCTCAAAAGTTGTGAGAGGCTTTGAGTCTGTATAAAGTTCCCTCTCATCATAACCACCCATAATATCACCCAAACCATAACACACCCTTCCAGAAAAAGCTTCAACGAAATCCTCTGCACTTGGTGGTGTACCAGCGTCCTTGATAGTGACTCTATTCAAGGCTCTAAGATCATGAACCACCCTCAACTTTCCATTCTGCTTCTTTACACAGAAAACGGGACTTGAGAAACTGGATGTCGATTGTTTGTATAACCCAGTCCTGACTCTTTCCCTAACAATCTCCACAAAGTCCCCTCTGATAGCAGCTTGAATAGGAATAGGTTTGATTTGCCAAGGTTCATGACAAACCACAGGAATCAAGTAAGGTTCTCAATAAAAGTGCTTCAACACACCCCTTTCCTCCTCAACAAAAGCCACAACTTTTTCCCTTAGCACAATAATGTGCAAGAACAACTTCTTTTATTCTTCAGACAGCCACCCACCATGGGAAATCTGGGGGTGAAATGCTAGCAGTTCCCTCTTTTTGAAACTATCAGGAATTTGTCAGGAAACTGTTGGGAAACCATCCTGAAACTGTCAGAAAGATGTTTTTAAATCTGATGAAAAAACATTGAAAAAATAAACTGTCACAGATTGAACCCAGAACAATCCCTCCTTGAGCAGAGCTTAAGAACCATATTGAACATCAGTTAATCTCAGGTTTGGCAAAAGGTTGAACAACATCACTTAGCATACCTTAATATTCAAATATTAAACTTGAATATATGTTGCGTGTATGATATAGATGCATATGCATTTGAATTTGCATGGTGGATACTTATTGCATGCTAAAAATTGATGTGAAATGCCTATCAAAGTGTATGCATAATGACTATGAAGAATAAATATGCATAAAAAATATGCATAGTGATTATGCATAAAAAATATGCATATTGAATATGCATAAAAATATGCATAAAATATACATATTGAATATGCATTAAAAATATGCATATTGAATTTGCAAAAAAAGGTGCATACACGTATATGAATAAAATATATTAATATGCATATAAATCTGTATAATGAATATGTATATGAATATGCATAAATATGCATAATGATTGAAAAATGCAAAAAAAATGATGCTTAACGAGTATATTTTATGCATAAATAGAAATATGCAATATGAATTCATATTGCATACAGATAACACTGGCAAACCATTTTGACCAAAACTCATACTAAATTTTCATTCTGGACTAAAGGTGTGAGGGAAGGAAGAAAAACAGTCCGACGTTAGAAAAATGCTACATGCACTCATTTTGTAGCAGAGCAAATGAGAAGTGCTGAATTATGGTTGGTGCCCATAATTTAGTATGATATCATAATTTTATTTAATTGTTTTCAATATTGAAAAGACTTTAGGTCGGTTGGTATGGATCTAGCTGTGCCAGGGTCTAATCTAATTATTTTAACAATTTCTTAATAATTAACGGGCTTTAATACAAAAACAGGTTGTATTTTTTGTGGGATATTGGATATGATAAGGTCTTTTTTAAAAAAAACTTAAAGTGTTTAAAAATATTCCTGAATCATATGTGGGATAATCACTACAAAAAATTGTAGTACTGTGGGCAATAAAATATATGCACAAGCAGTAAAGAAAGGACCTAGTGAACCCTTTTTGTGCAGTGGGAATCATTAGAGTGGAATTGTGGATGAAAAATATAATTCATTATTACCATTTTATTTAATCAAAAAATTTATAATATTAAAAAGAACTATTGATTAATTGGTATTTGACCTTTGTGCCTCACTCATATTTATCATTTGATTGATTTTTGTCACCATTATGTTATTAATATTATAAGTATAGCAAAAACTCGTGTGCCAAATGCATACCGGGTGATGTTACACCTTTTATAATATTATTAAATAAAGGTAAAAAAATATGAAAATGATTTGTTTTACAAAAAATAAATTGATATCCAAAAGCAATATGAGGGATAAAAAGGTAAAATTAAAGGGATCAAATATGAAATGAAAAATTAAAATAACATTCCTACTATCAAGAGCAAGTAGACATGTTGGGGCAAATGCCCACCAGTGGGGATAAACTTGGACTATAATTGCTTTTTTGAAAAACAAAAAAAGTGCCAACCTGAAATTTAACAAAACTTTAGCAGAACCATTTGGCCATATCAAACAACTTCTAGTGCAATTATTGAAGAAAAATTCATTTTCATTGCAATAGAGAGAATTGATCACATCAGACTGCATGTGACCAAAAGTGTCCAGCACAAGTTTGGCTGAACTTGTGCTGGACACTTTTATGATGGAGGTTAGCTAGGGTGGAATTTTTCTTCAGTTCATCTGGTATTTCTTATAAACATGTCCACTGGTATTTGATCTTTGCGCCTCACTCATATTTATCATTTGATTGATTTTTCGTCACCATTATGTTTTAATATTATAAGTATAGCAAAAACTTGTGTGCCCAACGCATACCGGGTGATGTTACACCTTTTATAATATTATTAAATAAAGGTAAAAAAATATGAAAATGATTTGTTTTACAAAAAATAAATTGATATACAAAAGCAATATGAGGGATAAAAAGGTAAAATTAAAGGAATCAAATATGAAATAAAAAATTAAAATAAAATTACTGCCATCAAGAGAAAGTAGACATGTTGGGGCAAATGTCCACCAGTGAGGCTAAACTTGGACTATAATTTCTTTTTTGAAAAACAAAAAAGTGCCAATCTGAGGTTTAAAAAAACTTCAGCAGAACCATTTAGCCATATCAAACAACTTCTAGTTCAATGATTGAGAGAGAATTGATCACACCAGACTGCATGTGACAAAAAGTGTCCAGCACAAGTTCGGCCGAACTTGTGCTGGACACATTAATGACAGAGAGCAGCTAGGGTAGAATTTTTCTTCAGTTAATCTGGTATTTCTTATAAACCTGTCCATTGGTACTTGATCTTTGTGCCTCACTCATATATATCATTTGATTAATTTATTGTCACCATTATATTATTAATATTATAAGTATAGCAAAAACTCGTGTGCCCAATGCATACCGGGTGATGTTACACCTTTTATAATATTATTAAATAAAGGTAAAAAAATATGAAAATGATTTGTTTTAAAAAAATAAATTGATATACAAAAGCAATATGAGGGATAAAAAGGTAAAATTAATCTCAAAGAGATCAATTATGAATAACAAAATACTAGTAAAATTCTTGCTCTCAAGAGCCAGTAGAAGTGTTAAAACAAATGGGAGCCATCAGGGCTAAATTGTAATAAGTGACCTTTTTTTTAAAGATAAAAAATTATACACCTGAGGTTGGGAAGAACAACATGTGGATGATTCAGCTAAACAAAACTACTTGTAGTGAAGTTTAATAAAAAAATGTTTTTTTGTTGCCATATAGAGAATTGATCCCATCTGACTGCATGTGACTAAAAGTGTCCAGCACAAGTTTGGCCGAACTTGTGCTGGAAACTTTTATGATGGAGAGTAGCTTGGGTGGAAATTTTCTTCAGTTCCTTCATCTTGTATTTCTCATAAACATGTCTACTGGTATTTGATCAGTCTGTATCTTTCATATTTATCATCTGATTAATATTTTATCCCCATTATATTATTAATGTTATTAGTATAGCAAAAACTTGTGTGCCAAATGCATACCATGTGAAGTTATACCTTCAATAATTTTTTAAAATAGACATAAATAAATATGGAAAGGATTAGTTTTACAAAAATTAAATAGAAATTGAAAAGTAAAAAGAGGAATAAAAGAGTAAAATAAAAGTCAAAGAGTTCAAATATGAAAAAAATACTGGTAAAATTCCTGCTATCAAGAGCCAGTAGAGGTGTTAAAGCAAATGGGAGCCATCAGGGCTTAATTGTAATAAGTGACCTTTTCTTTAAAGATAAGAAATTATACACCTGATATTGGGCAGAACAGCAGGTGGATGATTCAGCTAAACCAAACTACTTCTAGTGAAATTTGATAAAAAAAGTTTTTTGTTGCCATGCAGAGAATTGATCCCATCTGACTGCACATGACCAAAAGTGTCCAGCACAAGTTTGGCCGAACTTGTGCTGGACACTTCTATGATGGAGAGCAGCTGGGGTAGAATTTTTCTTAAGTTCATCTGGTATTTCTTACAAACATGTCTACTGGTATTTTATCTTTGTGCCTCACTCATAAATATTTTTTGATTAATTTTTTGTCTTAATTATATTATTAATTATATAAGTATAGCAAAAAATTGTGTGCCAAATGCATACTGAGTGATGTTACACCTTTTATAATACTATTAAAAAATGTATAAAAATATTAAAATAATTTATTTTAAAAATTATTAATTGATATCCAAAAGCAATATGAGGAATAAAAAATTAAGTTAAAGGGATCAAATATGAAAAACGAACTCCAAGTATTATTGCTAATATCAAAGGCCAGTAGAGATGTTGAAGCAAATGAGATCCATCAAGGATAAATTGTACTAAATTGATTGTTTTTTAAAGATAAAAAATTGTGTAACTGTGGTTTGGATGAACTCTAAGTGGATAATTCAGCTATATCAAACTACATCAAGTGAAGTTTCTTATCAAATAACTTTTTTCATTGCCATAGAGAAAATTGATCCCATCTGACTGCACCTGACCAAAAGTGTCCAGCACAAGTTCGGCCGAACTTGTGCTGGACACTTTTATGATGGAGAGTAGCTAGGGTGCAGGTCTTCTTCAGTGCAACTGTTATTTTTTTAAAACATGTCAAATGGTATTTGATCTTTCTGTGTTATTCATATTTTTTTATCTGATTAATTTTTTATAATTCGAATATTATTAATTTTATTAGTATAGAAAAAACTTGTGCGCCAAATGCACGCCATGTTATATTACACCTTTTATAATATTATTAAAAAATGTTAAAAAAAATATGAAAATGATTTCTTTTCCAAAATTATAAATTAATATCCAAATGTAACATGAGTGATAAAAAAGTAAAGTAAAATAGATCAAACATGAAAAAGAAAAATTCGAGAAAAATTCCTGCCTTCAAGAGCCAGTAGAGGTGTTGAAACAAATGGGTGCCATAAGGGCTAAATTTGATAAAATTTAATTTTTTTTAAAGATAAGAAATTTTTCACCTGAGGTTTGGAAAAACTCAAGGTGGATAATTCAGCCATACCAAACTACTTCTAATGTAATTATTTAGCATTTTTTTAAATTTAATTTCCACAGAGAGAATTGATCCCATCTGACTGCACCTGGAAACTTTTATGATGGAGAATAGCTAGGGTGGAAGTGTTTCTCAGTACATCAGTTTTTTGTTTTTCACATTTCTATTGGGTTTTTAACTTTTTTTTATCTTTCATATTTATCTTATAATGAATTTTTTGTCACCATATATATTATTAATGTTTCTAGTATAGCAAAAACCTGCATGCCAAATGCAAAATTAGTGATGTTACAACTTTAATAATATTATTATATAAAGTTAAAAAAATATGAATATGTTTAGTTTTTAAAAAAATTAATTGATATTTAAAATTAAAAAGAGTAATAGAAAAGTAAAATGAAAATAAATGGGATCAAATACGAAATAAAAAATACAAGTAAAATTTTTACTATCAAGAGCCAGAAGTGGTGTTGGGACAGTTGGGGACCCCTAGATCAAGACTTGGTCTAAACTTACTTTTATGTATAGCTAACAAATTTTGACCTGAGGTTTGGACAGACTTCCAGGGGACAATTTTACAATATTAAACATTCTTTACTTCAATAATTGAGTGAAATATCATTTTTATTGCCATAGAGAGAATTTATCTCATATGACTTCATGCAACCAAAAGTGTCCAGCACAAGTTCGGCTGAACTTGTGCTGGACACTTTTATAATTTAGAGTAGGCATACAGCAAATCTTCTTAAACTCAAAAGGGATTTCTTATAAACATTTCCACTGGAATTTGATCTCTCTGTGTCATTTAAATTTACCATTTGATTAATTTTTTGTCATAATTATATTATTAACGTTATTACTATAGTAATAACTTGTGTGAAAAATGCATACCAGGTGGTGTTTCACCTTTAATCATATATTATTAAATAAAGGTATAAGAGTATGAAATTTATTTATTTTAAAAATTAAAAATTGATATCCAAAGCAATATGAGCAATAAAAAAGTAAAATAAAAGGGATAGAATAAGAAAAAAAAATCTAATGAAAATTCCCACTATCAATAACAAGTAGAGGTGTTAGATCAAATGTGCACCACCAGGGCTAAACTTGCACTATATTTTCTTTTTTGTTAAACCAAAGAAAGTGTCCTGATGAGTTTTGAAAAATCATCAGGAGGACATTTTGGCAATATCAAACTACTTATTGTGCAATGATTGAGCAAAATGTCATTTTCATTTCCATAGAGTAAATATATCCCATCTGACTGCATGCAACCAAAAGTGTCCAGCACAAGTTTGGCCGAACTTATGCTGGACACTTTTATGATGGTGAGTATCTAGGGTGCAGGTCTTCTTCAGTTCATCAGGTATTCCTTATAAACAAATCAACTTGTATATGATCTTTCTGTGTCATTCATATTTATCATTTGATTCATTGTTTTTCACCATAATAATATTAATGTTATTAGTATTGAAAAAATTTGTAAGCCAAATGCATACTGGGAGATGCTACATCTTTCATAATCTTATTAAATAAAAGTAAAAAAAATATGAAAAGTATTAGTTTTACAATAAATAAATAGATATTTGAAAGCAAAAACAGGAATAAAAAAGTAAAATAAAAGTGATTAAATATCAAATCAAACATTCAAATAAAATTTCTGCCATCAAAGATAATTTGAGTTTTCAGACCAAATTTGCACCACCAGTTCTAGATTTGGAATGTGTTTTCTTTTTTTTAAAATTAATAAAAGTGTCCACCTGAGGTTTTCCAAAAAATCAGGAGGATAGTATAGCAGTATAAAACTACTTCTTGTGCAATGATTGAGCAAAAATTCATTTTAACTTCCATTGAGTAAATTTATCCCATCTGACTGCATGCAACCAAAAGTGTCCAGCACAAGCTCAGCTGAAATTGTGCTGGACACTTTTATGATGGAGAGTAGCTAGGGTGCAAGTCTTCTTCAGTTAATATTATATTCATTTTAAAAATGTCTATGGGTATTTGATCTTTCTGTGTCATCCATATTTATTATTTGATTATTTTTTAGTCACCATTATATTATTAATGTTTTAGTATAGAAAAAACATGTGTAATGAATGTACACTAGATGATTTTACAATTTTAATAATATAATATAATAAATGTAAAAAAATGTGAAAGTTATCAGTTTTACCAAAATAAAATTGATATTTAAAAGCTAAAGGATAAATAAAAGGGTAAGATTAAAATTAAATAGATCAAACATGAAATAAAGATATTAAGTATAATTTCTGCTATCATGAGCCAGTAGAGGCTTCAGAAAAAATGGGCACCATCATAGATTAACATGGATCAAATTTACTTTTTACCAAAGGAAAAAATTGTCTACCTTAGGTTTGGAAAAACTTCCAAAACTTCAGCATGAAAATTTTGCCATATCAAACTACTTCTAGTGTAATTTTATATCAAAAATTTATCTTCATTTCCATAGAGAGAATTGCTCCCGTCTGACTGCACCTGACCATAAGTGTCCAGCACAAGTTCGGCCGAACTTGTGCTGGGCACTTTTATGATGGAGAGTAGCTAGGGTAGAATTTTTCTTCAGTTCATCTAGTATTTCTTACAAACATGTCTACTGGTATTTTATATTTGTTCCTCACTCATTAATATCATTTGATTAATTTTTGGTCGCCATTATATTATTAATTTTATAAGTATAGAAAAAACTCATGTGCCAAATGCATACCAGGTGATGTTATGCCATTTATAATATTATTAAATAAATGTATAAAAATATGAAAATAGTTTATTTTAAAAATTATTAATTGGTATCTAAAAGCAATATTAGGAATAAAAAATTAAGTTAAAGGGATCAAATATGAAAAAAGAAATCCAAGTAATATACCTACTATCAAAGGCCAGTAGAGGTGTTGAAGTGAATGAGAGCCATCAGGGATAAATTGTACTAAATTGACTTTTTTTCAAAGATAAAAAATTGTGCACCTGTGGTTTGGATGAAATCTAGGTAGAAAATCTGGCTATGTAAGACTACTTCTAGTGAAGTTTTTTATCCAAAAAATTTTTTTCATTGCCATAGCAAGAATTGATCTCATATGACTGCAACTGACCAAAAGTGTCCAGCACAAGTTCGGCCAAACTTGTGCTGGACACTTTTTTGATGGTTAGTATCTAGGGTGCAGCTCTTCTTCAGTGCAACTGGTATTTTTTTAAAACATATCCACTGGTATTTGATCTTTCTGTTTTATTAATATTTTATAATTTGATCAATTTTTTGTTACCAGTATATTAATATTTTTATTAGTATAGCAAAAAACATGTGCCAAATGCTTACAGGGTGATGTTAAACCTTTAATAATTTTATTAAATACAGGTAAAAAATTATGAAAATGATTTGTTTTACATAAAATTAATTGGTATCCAAAAGAAAAAAAAGGGATAAAAAGAAATAGGTTGAATAATAGGGATTTTATATGAAATTCAAAGTTCAAGCTAAATGCCTACTTTCAAGGCTCAGAAGAGGTGTTGGATAAAATGGGCATCATCAGGAATAAAATTTTACTTAATTTGATTTTTTGAAAAAATAAATGAAGTTTTCAACTGAATTTTTTTCCAATATTTAGTTGGACACTTTATCTATATCAAATTACTTCTAGTACCATGATTGACCAAATTAAATCCTCATTTCCATATGCAGAATTGAACCCATATGGCTGGACCAGGCCAAAGGTGTCAACCACAAGTTTGAGAATTCTTCTGGTTGACACTTTTATGATGGACAGTAGTATGGTGCAAGTCTTCTTTAGTTAATCTAGTATTCCTCATAAACATTTCCAACTTATTTTTGGCCAAAAATCAGGTGGAAACTTTTTCCATATAAAATTACTTCTAATGCCATGATTGACTAAAAATTGATTCTCATTGCCATATAGAGAGTTGATCCCATATGACTGGATTTGGAAAAAGTGTCACCACAATTTTTGATAAACTTAAGTTTGAAAATTTTATGATGGAAAGTAATTGCAAGTCTTCTTCATTTCATCAAGTAATCCTCATAAAAATTTCCACCTGTATTTTGGCCAAACTTCAGGTGGACACTTTGGCCATATTAAATTAATTCTAGTTCCATGTTGATAAAAAACTGATACTTATTGCCATATATAGATATTAAACCCATCAGACTGTGCCTTTCCAAAAGTGTCTACCTGAATTATGGCTAAACCTCAGTTGGACACATTTATGATGCAGAGTAGCTAGGGCAAAAGTATTCTTCAGTTAATTTGGTATTCATAATAAATTTACCCTCCTGAAGTTTAGCCTAACTTCAGGTGGACAATTTCGAAAAGCACCAGTTAGTCACTATCCATCAAAAAAGTGTTCACCAAAATTTCGGCTAAACTTGTGGTGGACCCCTTTGATCAGCCACAGTCAGATGAGATCAACTCTTTAGATGGGAATGAGGATGATGTTTTGGTCAATCATGGAAATAGAAGTAGTGTGATGTGGCCAAATTACCCCCCTAAAGGTCAGACAAACTTTAGAAGGACACTTTTTAGCAGGGAGTAACTGAGAAAAATCCATTTATCAGAAGGAAAATCTTTTATTGGATAGATTCCAAGGTTTCATACTTGTGTATTATGGTCAGTATTAATTTTGAAAGTGTCTGTCCAAGCAATTTCATTGCCCATCATGACTCATTTTGTTTTAAATGTTTCAAACTGCGTGATACAGTATTAAGGTGTCACATAGTATAGTTAAGTTCTATTAAGTGCCCTCCTATGATGCCTAAATTTATAATTCAATATCTTACATAATAATTTTTTTTATATAAATTCATCAATATTTTATTTTATTATCAAATTTAATAGAGAAAGTATCCTGAATTATTATATATGCATAAGCTTAGGTTAGATCAATTTGTGCTCAATTTGTGCTCATCAGAGGACCAAAATCAAGTTCTGGAGGATCAACTTGTGCATAATTTGGAATCAGTTGATATTCTGTCTATAATAAATCTGAGAATAAATGTAAATCTAACTCTAATTTACTTATGTTTATAAAGTATTCATAAACCTGGCATATTTAAGGGACACTCTAAATTTCAAGAGAGGGGATTGCTAGAAATTCACCCCTAGATTTCCCGTGGTGACCCATCAGGACCAAAATTAACAACTTTAAATTTTTCCACAGTCACCCTAGCCGTCTCTACAAATTCTGGAGGATTCTTCACCAAAGGATTACAGTACAGATCTCTTGACAAAGGTGGTCTCTTCAAGGGCAGATTCAAACCCACAGGCATAGGCTCATTGACAGGCCTAATTTTCTGTGCTACCTTCTTATACTTTGCCACTCCACCTTCAACTTGAGGGATCTTCAGGAAATCTTCCCCACCAGACCTGGAACAAAAGCCAAGGGTTTCCCCATTGCTCACATGTGTGGCCAAGGTAATGTTTTTGAAAGGTATTGAAGAAACCCTAGCCATGCACAATTGGGAGGACTTACTTTTAGACCCCAATCTCACCACTCCAAAACTTTTCCACAAATCCAAATCTTCATCTTCAATTCCGTCTTCCAAATCTTCAAATCTTGATTCATCTTCAGAATCAACTCTTTTAATATTGTGCAGTTTATCCTCATGCTGAAGGCCCAAAAATTGATATTGATGATCTTCTTTCTTCATAATTTTGTGCAGTTTAACCTCATGCTGGAGGCCCAAAAATTGATCTTGACAATCTTCACAAAAAAATTTTGAATCTTCTTTCTTCATTATCTTCAGATTTTTTTTTTGATTTTCTTGAATTATCTTGAAATTTTTATCTTCTTTTCTTGAGTTTTCTTCTGACCTACAAAAATAACCAGGGGTTTCCCCAATGCTCACAGGTGTGGCCCAGGTAATGTTTTTGAAATGTGTAGAAGAAACCCTAGCGGTGCACAATTGGGAGGACATACTTTTAGACCCCAATCTCACCACTCCAAAACTTTTTGTCATATCTTTCAATAAAGATATATAACCAATCTTCTTCCTTGAGCTTGAATTAAAAATAATTGAGAATCTTTAGAGAAAACAGAGACTTGATAAAAAACTTGATGAATACTTGCAGAGAAAAGAAACATTAAAAAGAGAAAGTTGAAAATCCACTTGGTATATCTCCAAGGGAGCTGACCTACTACAACCTGGGATTTCCTCATCTTGGGGAGAGGTTGTAGCACTAGGGTGATCAGCCCTCCTCATTCTAAAAAAGACAGACCCTCACTAGAGCCTGAGCCACACTCCAAAAAACCAGAGGCAGCACCCACTTCTCTTCTTCTCCTACAACAATCCATGCACTGGCAGATTGAGGATAAACCAGGCCTGGTCTCTCAACCATCCTCTACAGGGGATGATAACCTCATTTGAAGTCTCCTTTCATCTTCACCAGTCAACTCCAAACTGATTCCCAAATCAAATTGATAACAAATTCTTTCCTGAAAATCCATCATAAATGGCCCACCCAAAACAGCTTTAACTGTTCCCTTAGAAAAATAAAAATGAACCTTCCCTGAGGCTCCACCAACATATAGCTTCACAAACTCATAATTACCAACCAATATGACATGGCCACCAATCCATCTCAAATTCCCACCAATACCAGTTTTGATGGGGAGGCCCAAATGAGTAGCCTCAAACAAAGAAATCAGGTTTATCTGAGAACCTGAATCCACCAATTCCCTTGCCTCCCTGCCATTCAGAGTGAAATTGACATAACCCAGAGGAGCAGAAAAATGAGTCTCCAACCCATCACCAAACTTTTCAGCAGAATCACAAATGTATTCCACCTCCCCAGAAGAAACTTTTCTCCTGGTCAACAACTTTTTCTGTTTATCAGCCAACCCTGGACTGATAGCATATAATTCCCCACAAGAAAGGGAAACCTGACCCTGATTCATCCTTTCAAGAGCAGAGTCCATAACATTAGATTGACCAGAAACCACTGGCCTCTCAAAGTGAGCCCTTGGCTTCACTACCTTGGTCCTAGAAGCTTCTTGAGGACCAGCACCACCAACAGATTTACCATCAACAGGAACCAAACCAGATCCCTCACCAGAACCTCTAACTCCAGCAGGCTTTGGCAATGAAGCCAAAGGGACATCCTCCTCAGAGTCAGAATCAACCTCCATTGGAATTGGCTCACCATTCATGTCTAATGCACCAAAACTAGGGGGGCCCATGTCAGCCATACCCTTCTGCATCTTGTACAGCTCCTCTTTGCTGTACCTCTTCCAAGCTGCACTCAGCTTAGGATCCACCTTTGAAGACTTTGGCTTTGGTTGGGCCTGAGAACTGCTCTTAGGCCTTCCCACCTTCCCTGCTTCCACATCATAAACACCAGCCAAACATTCTCCACTTGACTGTCCACCACAGGAATACAACTCCAAAACACCAAAGGAAGTAGAAAAAGAGACCTTATTGACCTCCTTCCCCTTTACCTTGAAATCATCATCTTCCTTACCAGAAGACTTCCCCTGATCAGGAATCTCCTCAAACCTTGGCCTCCTTTGATTGAGACCACCCCTTCTCCTGACAAAATCAACAGGAGCCTGCCCCTCACTGGGCTTCAAAAATGAACCATCAGGGAACTTAAAAACCCTGCCATCAAATTCCACCTTTCCTTCAGACACATCCCTGTTCAATGCCCAACAATAATTGGACCTGTGCCCCCTCCTGCTGCAATAAGAGGAGACCCAAGGATCACTCTTACAAGCCCTCCTATCAAAATATCTAGGCTGAGAAGGTGCCTTATTGACCTTCTTAGCCTCCTGAACAAAAATATTCAGCTGCTTTGTGAGATCAGCCAACTGCTCCACCACTGGGTCCCTCTCCTGTTTGGGAACCTGCACCATACTCTTCTCCTCCTTCTTCACCCTAACTTCCTCTTCAGCCAAAGCCTCACTGACTTTGCTGACATATTTGGCACACCCCTCCTGATAGGTGTCCACAGCCAATAACTTTAAATGGGCCTCAACAGCCTCCTTCACCTTATCCAAGGCAGGCAACTTCTGGTCCCCATTAAAAAGAATCTTCATCAAGTCCTTCCTTGACAGCTACTTCAACACATCCATCCTGACATCTCTAGCCAGGGCAGACCAAAAAACATCCTTGGCAGTATTTTCATGTGCCAGCTCCTCCACTTCGACCAAGTATTCCACCACAGCATCAAACTGTAGCAGAAACTTTCTGTAACTATGCAAGTTACCAACACCACCATAAGATTGCCATTCACTGACAAACTTGTTCAGATCCACCATAGTGAACCTGAAACCCCATCTATCTACCATCTCTCTACACAATAACTTCCAATCGCTCTTCTTGTAGCCAGGCATGGCCACAACCTCCTTCTCCACTGCCCTATCACCAATGAAGAAGATAATCTGCTTCACCAAGTCCAGGTAAGAAGCACCATCCACTCCAGCAACAGTTTCATACTTCTCCAGAAACCACTTGACATCCTCCCCATTAAACTTGTTACCATCCCAAGTTTTAATCCTTACACACTCCCTGACCATCACAGCAGGAGGACCATCTCCCCCACTAACAGTCACCACAGGAATAGAGGAACCAGAAGCCATTTCTCCAGACCAAAACACCAAAAAGAGCCAACCAAAGAAAACAGAGATTACAAAGAACTAGTAAGTTCTACCCCACATTGGGCGCCAGAAATGTAGAAAATTCTATAGTATTAGCTATAGGCCTTGACCAAGGGAGTTGGAGAAAAACCAGAGAGAAAATTCCCTGTCCCTTTAGAAAAATAGAGTGAAATTTACTTGCTAAAGTAACTTGGTTCCTGTTTGCTAAAGCCCCTTTTTCAACACACTTGACTGCTTGATGAGCCAAGAAAGTAGTCCCCAGACAGACTACCAGACCAAAGAACTGAAATGTAGACCAATGACCACACCAGAGAAAGCAAAGATACTTGATGTAGGCTGCAAATCCACACCAGAGACAGCAATAATACTTGATATAGCTTGCAAGACTATACCAGAGAACCTGTTGCTAAAGTTGAGTTAAATGAAGAACTAACCTTGCAACCAACACAGCCAATTGTGGCCAAAAAACAGTGAAAACTGAGTGAGGAACAAGGATATCACATCTGGATGGTTATATGATAATTAAAGTTGCCCCCAACTGTCTTATTCAGTATGTACACACAAACCACTATCTAAGAGCCCATGCACACCAACGAATTTGGCACCTGTACTAGCCAAATTGAATAAAAACCCTCCAGAAGCACTCCCCAACCTTTTAAAACAGAGGCAGGCGGGCCGCCTGACATTGGAGATGCCGCCTGAAGCGACCCAGCCTCTCTGAAGCCAGAAAACCAATAAAAACATCTGATCTACTTAAAAAAATTCACTACAACTACTAAAACCCTTAAAACACAAAATTAAGCTATAACATCATTGAGACATGAAATATAGAGCTAAATTAGCCCGGTCTAATGGTACTAAGCACTTAACCCTAAGAATTAAAGTTAGCCCGTAAAACGCGAAAAACAAAATTAAACAGCTATCTTTTGTAACTGAAAAATGAAGAAATGACACCTTAAAACTTAGAATGTGAAAAATATCATCAAGACATGAAATATAGGGAAAAGCCGGGGCTATCCAATGATAGTACCCACATACCCACAGTCCCAATATTAACGGAATAAATCCAGAAAAACACCCAATTCTTCAACAGATGTCAATTAAGACATGCACAAACAGCACCAAACAACACAACAAAGGCCCCTGCAAATTTTGGAAGACCACACTGGTGGTCTGGAAAATATAAACCATGTCCTTAAATTTTAGCTGGAGATGGTATTGGTTGGCCAGTTATCGGATTGATATATGAGAATATACCAAAAGTAAGAAAATTGGTGTCATTCCTATTGATATGAGTCCTATTGTGGAATCCAGAATGAGTGATAATAACATTAGAAAATAAAAGATATTCATGGGTGATATCTTCCCATTTGGAGTCACACCAATTTGGTATTCCAACTTTGGTTGCAAGTTCATGATTTTTTTCAAATGCTTTATTACAGAGCTTTTTGAGTCGAAGAGCAAGAAAAGTGTCAGTGTATCTAATATTTAAGTATGATATAATAGTATTTATTTATGGTTCTACTATTTATTGATAAATGATTTATTGATTAAACCTCAGGGGAAGACTAATAAAATAGTTATACTCAAATAAAACTCACAATACTTTGATTTAAATGCGTGCTAGTGGTGGAAAATAGATGAATATAATATAGTTATAGCTTATATAAAGATAATATCAATTTATAATGGCTTTATAATATATTTCTAAATGCTAATAATTGTGTTATAATTTTTATTTGAATTGTAGTAAGTGAATGATGTCTAATAACCGTCAAAATCCTCCCTTACTTATACCAAAATCCACTGGACTGCACAGACCTTCAATCCAGAAGATGTCACTGCTATCCCTGGCAATTACAGCACTGTGAGAGCCCATCACCTCCCCATGTTGTACACTTCAAGAAGATTCAACACCCAGACCTCCAGTAAGGACCCTCCATCACAATTAATGATAACACAGACCTAAACCATAAATAGAAAATCCAGATAAAAGCGGATACCATAAAGAAACTGGTAAAATAACTCATCCAAAGAGAATATAATGAAACCCTAAGCATATAAAGGAAACAAATGAAATTTCCAAGCCCCCAATAACATCCCCAAGCATCCATATTAACCCAGCAATGACCTCCCAACCCATAAATCTGTGAATATCCATCCAAGGAAGCAGATTAAGTTGTCCAGACTTAGTGTATGCGCCTGAAATAGATGTTTATGCTTCTGTAGGCGTTGTGAGTCCACTGGATATGTCCATATGACCTAAAATAAGCAGAAAAACAAAGGTTATAGGCTATTAAGAGGCCAAAACCCACTTATATACCTAAATATACATAGTATACTGCACATTTCACTGAATATGAGATTTATGTATACATATAAGCTTTTGTATGTCAATAATTACTTAATATCACTTAAGATGAGTATATTATGACTCCATTAACACCTTAATAAGTATTTTTAGGCTATGGATAAGCTATTTGAACTTCTATAATTTATATAATAGAGTAATAATTATATATATATGTAATATAATCATATATATTATTATTTTAACCTTATTTTTAAGATATAAGCGTAATGTACTTAAGGTTATCTTATTTTAAGTATAGGAAATACTCAGTACTAGGGATATCTAGGCTGACAAAAAGATTTAAAGGAAGGTAGATTGGATATCTAGGCTGACAAAAAGATTTAAAGGAAGGTAGAGTTTGAAATCTTCCTTTTCTAAATACCTCATTTTTCCACTAAATCAACCATGATTATTTTTTAAAATATGCCATATTATGCCCTAAAAACACATTTTTACTGTGAATTAATTCCAAGTTTGTGGCTTGATTTTGGTTTTGTAAAATACCTTTTAAATAATTACATATTTTCAGCTTTGATACCCCCTAATAGCTAATATACAAAAATGATTAGTGATAGACAGGAACAATTCTAAATAACATGAATAAAGTTCTGTGAATGAATAATAATTAAGAGTAGACATAATCTTTACAAAAACTTAAACAATCAGGAATAAATGAAAAAATGTTTATATTACTTGAAAATGTTTTTATCTCCTCACATCTAACCCCCCTTATTCTAATCCCCTCACAAAATTAAGGGGAGATTGTGACCCAGCCAACACGTATAAATTTTTGACAATTTTATCCTAATCTCATGCTATGAAATTCATTCAATTTTTATCAGGCCCTTCTCCTGTAAAAGTACCTTAACCAATTCAATGCTTCACCTTCTTCAAACTGCCTTGAAAGCCCCTTATGGACCAAAAATATATGATAATGTTTTATGCTCTCCTGTCCTGCTCTTTAAAAAAACCAATTCTGTGCCCTTCAGTAAGCTGGAAAACAGCTTAAAGATCCCTTTAACACTATAAGTCTCATCTGTCAATCTCCCACTGCCCCATTAGCTGGTGTATTTGTTTTTTCAATCTGGAAGATTTTCAAATATTGTTCCTCTCATGCAATAATCCATGATGCTGGGGTTTTACTTATTTTTTTTCTTGTTGTGTTAAAATTCCACTCTCATCATGTATTTACACTTAAATTCTCTATATAATTCATAACCAATGCTGTTTGAGATTGTATGAAATTAAAAAAAGGTATGTTTGCTATAGGAAAAATTCAAATACATAATTAAATTTACTAATTGACCTACCAATGGTTATCATAAATTCTACACTAAATCATTTTTCTCATATTTTTTGTCATTGTTCAAACATTTTTGAGCTAGTAGCATACATTCTATTCTACAAAAATAAATAATTAAAATAACTATAATTAGAAATTTAAATTTTGGTGATTAAAATTAAAACAAGAAATATTGAATATTTTATTTGAATTTAAAGATTTAAGTATTTTGCTTGGATTTTGGTTTGACAGAAAATCTTGCATATTTACTTGCCAAATGTTTTTTGACATTGAAATTTCCATATTATCCATTTCTGCAGCTTGCTAATTTTATTTGCTTGCCCTCACTTATATCTTTGACTCAATCTTAAGTTGATATTTTAAAATTTTTACTATTCATTAAAAACACTCTACCTACACTTCCTCCAACAAAATCCTTAACCCCTTACCATGCTGCCAATCACTTCCTACAGAGCCTGTCAATAATTAATTAGTAAAATTTTTTTTTGGGTGGCTCATCAATTACTGTTTCTCTCTTTTTTTCTCTTTTTAATTATTTTATATTGTTTCACTCTATCATTTTTCATTTTTATTTCCTGCCTCTTTTTGTTTTTTATTTTGTTTCTATTCTTATATTTAGTTTCTTTAACTATTGTATCACTTAGTACCTGCCAGAAATCTGTCATTTTAATTGCTTTATGGCTGGCATCATACAATCTACTCTTAGTCTGACCCTTCCAGCCAGCATACAAATTACTTTTCAGCTGTCTGGAACACATGTGCATGTGTTTCAAGGCACTTTCTGGCCTTTCTCTGGAAAATATTACCCCAACTACTAATTGCTTTCTGTATGCCAGACAGAAACTTGCTGCCTAGCTTCCTGGAAAACAGCTAGCAAATCAATTGAGAGACCCTGCTGGCCAGAGACTTAATTGCTTCTCAGATGGCTGGTAGGTAAATTTAGCAAGATTGGTTATAATTGATTGATCAACTTTCCAGATGCCTGAAAGCCAGAAAGTGTCTTTATAAATGGCTTACAGGAAGCAGGAAAATCGATCAATTGATCAATTGAATGTGTCACTTCTTGATACATCAACCTGCCAGCCAGCAAGTTATTTTTTTCTGCTGGCTGGCAGGTAAATCTCTTTATCCAAAGTTCTATCTAATTAAATTCTTCCCCTCAATAAATTGTTAATCTCACTGGCATGAAGCAAGCCAGTGACTCAATTAAATTGATGTAATTCAATCAATAGCAATCACAATCTGCTAGCTAGCAAGAGATTTTCTTTTCAGCTGTCTGGAAGGAATTTCCAGGTGTCCCCCGAGTTATTCATTCTCTTACTGAATACCAGAAAGCTAAACATCATATTTCTTGCTGACAGGCAGTAACGAATGATGCATTTCCCCAACCACAAACCTGCTACCCTGCCAGCCAGAAACAAATTGGTTTTTTTCTGGCTGGCAGGCAATCAGTAGCTAAACAAATCATTGATTCACCCAGCCTGCCAGTCAGCTATCAAGACAATTGCTGGCTGGAAGGTACTTGCACCTATTTATGGCTTGCTAGCCATCTAAAAATTGAATTTATGGCTGGAAAGCAGTGAAAATAATCTATTAACATTGTAACCTTCCAGAAAGATTATAATTTAAGGTTGCTGGCAGGAATTTGATAGCAGGATGTATCCCTCTGCAAATAATAATGTGTTTATTGGTTTCCATCCAACTAAGAGTGAGTTAATTTCTAGGAGGCAAGTGATATATATCTTTCACATTTTTTAACCTTCAATATAGTAAATATAAGACTAAATGCGTTACTGGATATTATCCATTAGCAGAAACTGGTCTACCAATAATTTGAACTTTACCTTCCACACCACTTAAAATTAAATTTGTACCTAGTGGTGTGATAAATATGTCTATCCTAGTTCCTTCCTGCAACAAGTAGGGTTTTTGGAGATACTTGCAGGAAATGTTTGCCTTTGCAACTTCAGTTACTTTTTTTTCTTGCAAAATTTCAAGTTGAGAGCAACTTTCTAGCACCCTATCTTTCTTTTTCCACCAGACATCCAGAAAATATCTACCTGAATTGCTTAAAGATATTTGGTGAATAAAAACACCTAACTGTTGAAAAGGTTTGAGCATTCTATTCATGCAAATATATATTTTTTATATATGGCATAATGAAGTACATAAATATTACAAACAATTTTAGTGAATGAATGAATTGATGTTGCATTTAAAAATTATTAAAAATAGTATGAGTGGTTTTGATATTGACTTGGGTTTTTTTCTTCAGGTTTTGTTGCACTCATATCTATTGGAAATTATTTATTGATTCAAAATAGTATAATTGCATAAATAAAGGTCTGTAAAATTGTTGTTTTTCCCTTGAAAATTTTTTAAACTATTTTTGTATTATTAAATTATTGAATTCTAATTCAGCAAGCATCTTGTTAGAGTTTTATTTCCCCTCTTATTAACTCAATCAAGTAATATATACCAACAAATGTTTTGTATAAATAAAAGATGTTGCTATTTTTTCGAATTCTCTTTTACACGGACTTATTTGGGAACAGAAGCTGCACAGTATAAAGGGTATGTAAATGTTTATAACTTTTAAAAATATTATCTTATATTCTTCATAATGGGAAAATATTACATGATTGAGGGATAATGCAGAGAGCATGTTATTAAAACATTATTTCCCCTCTTAGTAACCTCAATCATATAATTTTACCAGGCAGATTTTCATAAAATAATGAATATTTTTACTAAGATTATGAATTTTGGATGGCATTTGTTTAATGTGGGTTCAGTACTAGTAAGGGAAAATAGACATTTTAAAAAAAGTATGTAAGTAATCTTAGGATTTTCACATTTAATTTTGTAATTTGGAGTAATATATTACATGATTGATGACTGATGCAGAGATAGTGTTGTAATTTTGATATTGTTTCTCATAGAAATTTAATCACAAAATATTTAGACAAGGGATTTATTAGATCTAGTACTTTTTTATACTAATACCTTCTTATGTTAACTTTATTTTTGTATTATAGATTATTTTCTGTACCCAACCACTGGGAAATTAAAGAAAGTATGTGGATTTTTTTTTGTAATTGTTCTCTTCAAGTTGTGGGAATATTAAATATTATGTGATTGATGATTTATTCAGCAAGCGTTTTGTTAGAACATTATTTCCCCTCCTAGTCACTCATTCATGTAGTGATAACTGAAACACATTAAATGTCATTTGAATTATAATTAATGTTTGGTTCTTATTTTTTTGGTTACCAAATAGGAGGTAGAAAATTTTTGGATTAAAATAAATTAAGTTATGTCAAAGTATCTTCATTTCATAACAAAAAATTTTCTAGTGTTTGACTAGTATGAAATAACATGATTGAGTTTCAATGCAGCAAGCATTTTTTTAGAGAATTATTTCCCCTCTTAGACTCTGAATCATGTTATCTCAATTCAAAAATTTAATTTATGTGATTTAACTGATTGAGAAGTTTCATATACTGACCATGAATTTATATCTGAATCCAAGTTCTATTAGAGTAACCAATGTGTGATTCAGAAGAAGACTTGTTGAGAAAGGATGGTAAAGGAAACAATTGAGGGAGAAGGGTAGGGAAGAAAGAGCATCCAAAAAAATTGGAAAAAGAAATATTATGGAAAGTAAAGAATAAGAAGAGCAGGGAATCAGAATAATAGACAAAAATCTGATGTATGGTAGAAAATTGAAAGTAAAATCAATACAAAAGTCACAATATGGAGCATTAAACACACAGGATTCCAAGCAGCTGAATAAGGGAACATTCTTCATCCAGCCCAAAAAAAGAGGTGAATGAACAATCATTATATCATTTATTTCATTGGAGCAGTTAAAAAATCTCAATAAACTTGATGATACAAGACAGGCCATGAGAGATCTTCTGCTTTTGGAGTATGTGGTCTCATGTAATGGACCACAAGAAAGTGGAATAATGTTTGTTGATGGAATTTTAATGAGATTCTTGGTTCCTCTTGATCTAAGTAAGTTTTTTTAATTTTTTCCATTGAGTTAAAAATTAATAGACTGTATTAAGGCAATATGTGAATGAAAGCATTACAAAAGCTGAAAGATATCTAGAAAGAAAATGATTATTGATTTTTATAAATTTTTCTTTCAGTTTTTTTCCAAGAAGTCATATGAGCAAGCAAAGGTATTGGAAAATGAGTCAAATATAACTGTGTGGTTTAACAAAGCTGGGTAGGCCTTTGGAGTGTGTATTTAGAGGTATTTGGTATGTAGGCTTCAGTTGGGGTTATGGTGGTTTAATTGGTGTTTTTTTAGTTTTTAGATGTTTAGTTATATTTTTTTAGGTTTAAGCCAGGGTCACTTATTATGTCTCATCTTGATGTCTTTTCTTTTCTCATCATTTTGGTATGTGTTACATGTGATTAGCTTGTTTCTATGTGTAGTTACTGTTGTTTTTGCTGTTTAGAGTGTGTTTCTGGGAATTTAAAGGCCTAAAAGCAGCTGCCCATTGCTAGGCAGCCTGCCTGCCTCTAAGTGGCCATTGCTATATTGGGCGGCCCGCCCACCTGCGCATGTGGAAGCCTCTAGAGGTGTTTTTATGCATGTAGAGAGGTAAGAGAGTTGGATTTGGCTGGGGAAAAGCCAGGGTGGTGTGTGTGTGAGATAGTTAAGGAAGTTTAGGGAAATACTAGTTTATCATTAACCAGATGATATACCTGGAATCTCTGTCCCTCTATCTTTTGTGTGTGTTTGTGGAATCTTTTGGTTGGGTTGTGAAAAGGTTATTTCTTACTTGACCTCAACACTTGTCACTGTTTTCTCTGGTATAATCTTGCAAGCTATATCAAGTATTATTTCTGTCTCTGGTGTGGCTTTGAAACCTACATCAAGTATCATTGCTTTCTCTGGTGTGGACATTGGTCTACATTTAAGTTCATTGGTCTGGTAGTCTGTCTGGTGACTAGGTTCTTGGGTGATCAATTAAAAAAGTGTGTTGGAAAGGGGTTTTTAAAAACAAGACTCAATTTACTTTAGCATGTAAATCTCAATTTATTTTATAAAGTGACAGGGGATTTTCACTCTAGTTTTTCTCCAGCTCCCTTGGTCAAGGCCTATAGCTAGTACTATAGGATTGTCTACATTTCTGGAACCCAATGTGGGGCTTAACCTGCTAGTTCTTTGCAGTTTTTGTTGTCTTTTGTTGGCCCTTTTTGGTGATTTTGGTCTGGAGGAATGGCTTCTGGTTCCTCTATTCTTATGGTGACTTTCAGTGGGGAGGGAGGTCCTCCTGCTGTTATTGTCAGGGAGTGTGTTATGATAAAAAAATTGGGATGGTACCAAGTTTAATGATGAAGATGTGAAGTAGTTTCTGGAGAGCTATGAGGCTGCTTCTGGGGTGAATGGTGCTTCTTACCTGGAAATTTAGAAGCCAATTATTTTCTTCCTTCACCACGGGAAATCTAGGGGTGAATTGCTAGCAATCCCTTCTCTTGAAATTTAGAGTGTCCCTTAATTATGCCAGGTTTATGAATACTTTATAAAAATAAGTAAATTAGAGTTAGATTTACATTTATTCTCAGATTGGTCCAAAAATAAATCTCAATTGATCTCAAGTTATGCATAAGTTGATCAACTATAACCATGATTTTATCCTTCATTGAGCACACATTGAGAACACATTGATCCAACATAAGCTTTTGAATAGACAATATTATTATCAATTTAGAGGAAGAAAATTATTCCTTAATATACCTAATCATTACTTTGCATTAAAAAGATAAACCATAAAATTATGAAAGTAAATTTAATTTAGAATAATAATATCTTTTACTACATAATTGTAACAATAGATAAGTTTAGCAAATTTTTTGATCAAAAATATTAATAGCTATAGGGATTGAAATAACTAATGCCATTCCTATTTTCAAATTTTAAAAAGATTATAGTCACTTCTCACTTCTAATCTATTAAGTCTTTGAAAAACTAAATTTTGTATAATTTTTTAAATTTTACCTAAAATATAAGACCTACAGGCTATTGAAAATAAAATCTTCAGTTACTCAACTAAAAGAAATATTTATATTTAAATAAGAATAAAAATAGTCCTTAAAGTGTATAATTTGAATGGTTGTTATGGAAATTAATATGCAAGTTTTCCAATTTAAATAATTAATGCTTATATAAATCACTTTCCCAAGTTTTGGTATGAGTACATGTGAAATAGTAACTGCATTTAAAAGTGGAAACCAATATAATGAAAAAAGTATTTACAAAATTTATTTCAATTCAATATTTATCTGTAAAAAATTTTTAAATCAATATTTTATTCATCTTCTTAAGGATCTCTTCCTCCTCCTCTACTCATCTAATTTTTAATAGGGGGTCTCAAACTTGAACAAATATGCCCGGTGTATTTCATTTGAAAACCACCACATAAACACACCATGAAACATGGTTGATTTGGTACATGAGATCTTAAACATGGGGTCAAATATGTCCTACTTTAGTGAAAATTTTCCAACCACAGCACAGCCAACCAATCTACAGATCCTCCCAATTCACGACACATCACATATTTCCCCTCCCACTTTTTTGATACAAATTTATATACATGGTGCCCCAGTAAATTTTGAGCTTTTCATTACTTTCTTTAACAACAATTCCTGAACAAATTTATATCCTCAAAACTTAGTCATCATGCCAAGAACACTACAAAATTTTCAACACAACCCTTTTAAATCCTTTTTTCATGCTCTCAAAATGATCAAGTTGCATGTACTCTCCACTTGGGTTTGTTTTATTTTTGCATATTGACTATTATTTTGAATTTTCACTGAAAGCATAATTTTTCCCTTCCTGATTCATTTTGGTTAATCATCTCAACATGAAGTTGAATATTTCAGAAATTACATAATTTTTCATTCATTCTGTTTTTCAATGATTCCTCATATACTTTTATTCATCTTCTCTCGCTTCCTTAACTCTTCTTTTATTTCTTTTATCCATCACTTCCTGAACTTCTATCTGGTCCTTTTACATCTTTGAAGACATCTCATCAGGTAAGTCATCCTCCCACCATCTTTTTTTCAATTTTAACTGATGTTATTTTTCTGAATTTGTTTATATTATTGTTTCTATTTCTTTTTTTATTTTCTCAAATCACATTTCCACTTTTAAGAAGGTTCTACAGAAGCCTAGCTCTCATATCCACCACGCAACATCTGATTTGGCTCACTGGTTTTTGAGATATTTATCATCCACTTGGCTCAAAATTCCATCAACTTTATTTTAATCTTCTCAAGTAGGTCTTACTCTGGAACAAATATAATACTTATAAAAAACATAGGTAGCTAAAATAGATCTTTTTAGACCATTGATAATACCTGGCTTTAAATTTTATGACACTTTTTTGATTTTCTTGTAAGTCAGAAATAAAAGGTCAGAAATAGGGTTAGGGTTTTTTAAATGACATATCCTTTTGTTGGAAGAATATCAAGAATCATGGATTTGATTTCCAGCAAAGCGTGTTTAATTTGGTCCAGTGGTTGCTAAGATAACTGCTTTCAAAGTTGAATCTTGTTTCATGGACTAATTTACATTTTTTAACTTCAATGTTGCATAATATGCATATAGGTCTTATGCAATCTATTTCAAATACTAATTCAGGCTTTTGGCTCTGATTTGATCAGCTAAATATCAGTTTTGGATGAGTCCTTTTAATTTTGTGATTTTATTTTATGAGGATGAATATTAACATTTGCTAGATTTTGGCTCATTCAAATCTCACATTATTTTGATTACAGGTTCTCTATAGGCATGATTTTCATTTCCAGAAAGCATAATAAATTTTGGCTCAGAAATTTCTGAGATATCTACTTTTAAAGTTGAGTCTTTTTATGTAAACCAATTTACATTTTTGAATTTTGATATTCCATAATATGCATGTTTTTTCTGATACTTTTCATTGTACCACTCCCAAGGTATGTCTATTCCTCAACTGTTTTTTATCATTTGTTTCCTCAATTTTTCTTCTTAATAAATCATTTTTTCCCTGATTTGTTGATGTTTTGAGTTTTTTTCAGGAGATGGAATCATCAAATCTATTTGGAACTCTTCTCAGCATAAGCATCAATCAAAAATCAAAGAGATAATCATCAAACTACCAAGGAAACTCCTTGTTTGATATCTTGTAAAAAGTGTTCTCATTTTTTTGGAATCTTGTGAAACACTTACTCATTTTGGTTTTTCATTCCAAATCAACCAAAGTCTGATAAAACAGGTAAGTAAATCAAGGGGGAAGAGCCCTATTTATATTAGATCTTTAGGGAGGGGTTCCAAATATGGTAAATAGAAGATTTTCAATTTTTTTTTATTTCATAAATATTTAAATTATCAATTATTAAATATAATCAATCAAATAAAACTTTTGTGAAATTGAGACTTGCTGCTGTATAAATTTGTTCATTTAATTATTTATTTGTATTGAATGGATGAATTGTCAATACATTGCTTGTCATATGATTTATTTGGCTTTGGTCACCTCTGAAATCATTAGTAGGTGGAATTGTGAATCCCATTACTTTTACTTTGCTGATTATATTTTTTATTGATTTATTTGAGAATTTATGAAATTAAAATGAAAATTTGGTAATCTTTACCCCCTCCTACAGTAAATTGCAGGGGGAGGTACTGTGATTTTTTTTTCTCACATAAATATTTTTTTACATGAAAAAAATGGCAATCTCCACCCCCTCCCACAGTAAAATTCAGGATGAGGTATTGCCATTTTTTTTTCAGACATAAAAAATTTTTTGGACATGAAAAAAATGGCAATCACCACCTCCTAACATAGTGAAACTCAGGGGAGGGTATTGCTGAATTTCTAGATTTAGAAAAATAAAATTTGTTAAGTTATGTATCTTGTGCACAAGGGTTAGTTAATGAAGCTGTTGAAAAACCATATTTAACCAAAATATTAATAGAAATCCAGAATGAATTTTAGTCATGTTGATATGGAGAAAAACATTACTTATAGTTTAAATACAAAACATTTAATCAACTGGAATCCTAAAAATTAGCAAGAGTAGACACATGCAATGTATATAAGAGAGATTCAAAGCATTTTTTTACAATCCAAATATATATTTCCATCTCTGATCTGGAAGAGGTTTTCAAGATGGGTAAATGTGCCACCATTTCAATTTGAACTAAAATGACAAAGTGCAACACAGATTTGAATAGGAGGATCTCTTTATGGACAACAAGAATCATTTCTGAAAATTGAGTGATCTTTTATCAGTTCAAGTAACTGAGAAATCCAGGCAAGGTTGTGCCAAATATCTGTTTAAAGCTAATTTCAGGAATGCTTTAAAGAACATAAAGGTTAAATTGTGGTGGGTGTTGTATGGAAAGTGTTCTGGAATAGAAGTAGTGATTATTCAGCATGTCACACATGTAAGCCAAGTTAATTTCAGCATTGGAGTTGGTATCTGAGTTAACAAATAGATCCAGGGCTAGAGTGGTAGCAGTTATTTCTAGTTTACAATGGACTGAAAGAGGAATTTTGTGAATGGTGATGAAGACTAAGGGTGAGTGTTTGATGAAGTGGATGCTTAAGTGGTGGGAAGTCACGTTTTTCACATGTTAAATAATAAGCCCTTACAAATTAGGTGAAAAAGAATCTAAGGAGATGGCTTGTCTATACCTAGTGCTGACTAATCAAGATGAAGGAGAGAAGTGTTTTGATGTCTTTTTCTTCCCAAAAGAAGGTGTGTTTGAGGTCAAACACACCATCAAAGTACACTTGTCTAGGGCAGGTGTATTTCATTTTCTGATGGGGTGTTTGGTAATTTTTTATGGTGTGATTATGTGGAATATTTGATCAATTTTGAGACCCCCTAATTTACTCCATCCCATCTCATTTTCATAGAAAATATCTATTGTTTTAGAACTCTCCTTATCAGCAATGGCTCATTTTATTTTATAGCTGTTAATCCCTTCATCAATCCTATACCACTCATAATTCATAATGGATCAAAGAATATGCATTTTATATTTCCTCTAAACTTTTTTACAAGATTTCAAATGTCAGATAACCTAAGAGCCAGGGGGAGCCTGGCTGGTAATAATTTAAAACAACAAAAAAAATAACGCGAGCTACTTCCTGTGGCTCGGGATTGAAAAATAAAAAAAATAAAAAAAATTTCTGCCAGCTTTAAGCTGGCAGAGTTTAATAAAAATGAAAAAAAAGACGAAAGCCACTAAAAGTGGCTTTGGTCAAATTTATAATACATCTTGCAGACAGTTTAAAACTGCCTGCAAGATCTTGTGTTTAAAAGCGAGAGAAGTTGCATGCAGCAACTTTGCTCACTTTTTTTATTATATATTAATGACTTGCAGCCAGTATAAAACTGGCTGCAAGTCTTTTTTTAAAGCAACCAAAGTCGCTTGTAGCGACTTTGGTTGCAACAATATTTTGTTCATCTCCCAGCCAGATTACACTGGCTGGGAGGTTTTAACGTGAGATTTGAGCAGCCGATGTTGCTTTAAGCAACATTGGCTACTATAGGAAATAAACTACCAGCCAGGGGGAGACTGGCTGGTTTAAATTAATAAGAAATAAGATGAGATGAGATATTGAAATTTGTGCTACTCTTTTACATGCCATTTGGCATTAATTTTTTGACAGTGTGAAATGTATATGTACATAATTAAAAATTAAAGCTAGAAAAAGAGGTATTGGATATTTTTAAATGCCAAAACATATATACCCAGTTTTAACAAGTTTAAAATATCAAAATACTGATTTTGTGTGCATATTATTTTTCAGAAATATATGCTTGGTTGTTAACACTTTTGTAGCCAAATTTCAACTTAGTGGCAAAAAAAATAATAAGTGATAAAAAAGGTGTCCATAACAGCTGAAGGTTAGTTTTCCAACATTATGTGAACAAATGATATGGATAAGTGGATTGAATTTGAAAAATAAGTGAAAATAAATATTAATTGCATCCATTGTGGCATTCCAAATCTGGGTAGGCTACTTAGGTGAAAATTTGATTGGACCTTGGTTGGAAGAAAATCATGGTGTTAGCAGGTGTTAATTTGGTTGAAGGGAGTTAACTGGATTTTTTTTGGGTGGATTTATGGTGATTTTTGGAGGATTTATGGTGATTTTTTGGAGGATTTATGGTGTTTTGGAATGGATATATGTTGGTATTCCTATTGTTATTTGATGGTTTCATGGATTGGGTATTGGTTTTACTGGATTTTCAAGAACTCTCTTGGTATTTTTTGGTGGATGCAGTGTGCTCATGGAGTAGCCATTTTTTTCCGGTGTGCTCCAGCGATTTTCCAGTTCAAAAGCGAAGTCACTGTGGCAAAGTTGGTCGTTGGTGCAAAAAGTCTGGGCACTGTGGCAAAGTTTGGTCACTGCAGAAAAGTCTAGGCACTGTGGCAAAGTTTGGTCACTGCAGAAAAGTCTGGGCACTGTGGCAAAGTTTGGTCACTGTAGAAAAGTCTGATCACCAGTGCAAAGTTTGGTCACTGTGCAAAGTTTTGTCACTGTGCCAAAAGTTTGGCTATTGTGGCAAAATTAGGTTAGAAAGTTATTATGCTTACTAGATCAATAGTTTATTGTAGATCATATGCATGTAGGGTATTGTTGGAAAGGTCTGGAGCAGGAGAATCATATAGGGGGGGAGGGAATCTTAGTCTTCTACATGTTTTTGTCTTTTAGTTTTGATAACAAGGGTCTTTTTTCATAATTAACAATATTTAACTTATAACAACAATTATAATAAAAAAATATCAACATATAGGGTACCATTGGATAGCTCTCATCCTGAGTGACTCAAATTTATTTCTTTTCTTATAGAATTTATAAAATAAAAATATAATAAAGAACACTCTTTAATTTTGGTGGGAAACTGGGTAAATCTGGGGCAGACCTTTAATAAGGCACCTTTGAACAGATCATCCCAAGGGTAGTTTCTGGGGTACTTTACTGTACTTTTCAGTCTTTGGGGCAAGTGTTGCCGCTTGTTCTAAGTATTTTCTGTAACTTGTATCAGTGTAATCTGGTATAAGGTATTTGTTTTGGGGGTGTAATCACTTATTGCACTTATTTTTTTCTATATTATAGGTTTCCAACACTTTTAAAGTCTTTCTCACAGATTTTCAACTTATCCATTTCTTCAAGCAGATCTTCAAGCTTAGTTAATTGAATCTTACATTTACTTAGAGGGACAGGGATTTCTTTTTGTTTTTCCGACTCCCTTGGATTCTGCCTGCAGCAAGGTGACTGTAGCTGTCTACTCTACACTGTGTAAAACAAGCCAAGGCTTTGGTTCCTCAAATTATACATTGTGAAACCCTATAAAAATAAGCTGTAAAAACAATATGCAAGTTTTAATTAAAAGCATGTGATAATGTTTTCTTCATTTGTACAATATATAGCTGTGTAAAAACCTGTTACATATACGCCTTATGCAAGTCACTGCATGCCTTTCAACTGGCTTCAGTAATTTGCATGTTTCTATATGCATAACTGTAAGCGAATTTTCATCCTAGTGGCAAATTTTCTACTTCTCTCCTTCCACTTACAAGAGACAGGTTATTAAAATAATTAGCTTTCCATCTGTTTCACTCAAGAGTTTTTTATTTTGGTTTGACTCTTATACTTGTTTCTTAAGTAAAAATATTAATTTCACTTTAAATATATGTTCAACTTTTAGGGAATCCATTTTTCTCAATCATTAGGTTTGCCACCAAAGTAACTTATTTACAGATTACTAACTTGGATTGTTGGTCTTTTAGTCTCCTTTTAAATCTCTTTAAAAAATAAAAAAAATAGAACTGATGATTGTTTTTAACTCTTGGCAGCCTGATCTCTAACTTGTCATAGTATAATCAAAAAGCTAATTTTTAGTTAGCATCCAAATTTTATATTGGTTTGTCTTTCTCTTTTCATTTTTTTCATTCAATAAAAGTAATACTTATTTTTCTACAATAATCTATTCCTAAAAATTTAAATCAACAGATTAGTTGTCCATTTATCGATCAATCAACTTCTACCCAAGGATTTTTTTTTTAAATTTCAAGTAAGAATATCTTTTTTCACTATTACATTTTTAAAGTTTTTATTATTCTCAATCATATTATATTAAATAATAAAATAAAATAAAATATCATAGTATCCACATGTGTATGGGATCAATTTTTTTCTACATATCAATAATTTATTGTATTGGCCTCCTGTAATTCTATTAATGGTAGAGGTATAGTTGATTCTTGTTTAAGGAAACTATACCTTTCAACATTATAAATTAAGGATATCTGGCAGTTTGATATATTATTTATATACGGAGAAAAATTAAATAAAGAATCAACACATACTTATGTATTATTGCTGTATTTATTTTAATAATTGGGTGTTGGATTTAAGCTTCACATTTAATTGTTTATGTTTAGGGTATAGTTGAATCTTGTGTTCCCAATGCATACGGCAGAGTACTATACTTGTAAGCAATTAAATGAAGCTTTAATACCAGATACTTGATTAATATTTTAAATGCAGCTAATACTCATGTTCTCTACATGCACGTTGGATATGATTTTTTATTTATTATTAAGAATATATAATGATTATTTTTGGAGGTGTTAATTTTAACAATTGCATTCTTTTTCACTTTTTATTTATTTATTTTTGAAAGAAATTAATTTCTTATCCACTACACTACAAGATGCAGGCTTCACAAAGTTTGTTTATAAAGAAAAATCACCGCTGAGGAAGAAAATCAAACAACAAGCGTGCAAAAAACATCAAGTATGCATTACTTATTGTTGAAAATTATGGTATTGAGACAGATGGAAAGAGGGCAAAATATTTTTCTAGGAGTTTTGTAAAAAATTTAGTTAATCCAGAACGGTATTTTACTTCAAATTCTAGCTGTTATATTTTCCATCCAATCCGCTCCTCAATTCCAAGTGTTATAGTGAAAACATTTTCTATTGAAGATCTCATTTTATTAAACATGCTTGAAGCAACAATTCAGTGCATCAAAGACTTTTCGTATTTTTAAAATGGAGTTTTACAAAATAAAGCTCATAAAAATGGTGGTGGATTTGGTAATATGTTTGTTGGTGGTAGGTGTTTAGATAGGAAAAAGTCTCTATTAATTCATAAGTATTATATAGTTTTACTTATGAATAGTTTTAATCTATTAATATTTTAATTACTTTTATAGGTAAATATGCTTCTAAGCCCTTAGATTTGGAAGAGTATGATTGTTGCATGAAGCGAATAGAGTTATTCTTTAAATTTTTTTATCAAAATATATCTAATGTTAAGCATCAAGAAGCAGTAAAGCTCTGTCAAAAGCTCGGGATTCCTGGGTTTGGAGAAAATGTTGATGATCAAGAAATTGAACCATTTTCTGGCAATGTTACTTGGACAACAGGCTCAAATGGAAAGGGGTTTTTGAATAGTCCTCACTGTGACTCAGACCATAGCGAGTATACATTTGGACTTTTCATGCCTAAAGACATTGAGAAAAATTCTCTTCATCAATCTTATGACTCAAATCAACAACGTCAAAAAGGTGGAGAGCTTCATTTTCCTGAAATAGCTTGCAAAGTAGACATGGAGGCCACTAATGGCATCACAGCAATTCTATGGCCAGCAAACCTTCTTAATCATTTCACTTCACAATGTTATGAAATTGGTGGATTCACTTGCCTTGGCTCTTCAATTCAAGTTAGTAAAAGACTTTTCAATACATTTAAAAAACTCCAAGAGTTTGAAATAGATATTTATGAGTACTTAAATATAAATGAAGAGTTAGAAAGATGTAAATTTCTTATCATGAAAATTTCTAAGTACAATGAAAAGAATGATTTAACAAAAAAAAAGTTAGTGAATTACTATATATTTCATGTTACTAAAGATATTGAAAAATTAAATACAGAAAAAGATTCTGATATACATGTTAATAAAAAAAGGAAAAGATCATTAAGTAGTGATAGGTAAAAATGTGATTTTATTGTACAGGTATAGTTTTAGTTTAGTGGTAGAATGATATATTTAAACACACATCTATAAAACCATTTTATGAAACTGATGATAATGTATAATCTAGTGAAAAACCTAAAACAATATAAGTATGAAAAAAAATGGATGTAAAAATTGAAAAATTATATTACAATAAAAAATTATCATTGCTATATGTAAAATAAAATAAAATATATTAAAATATAAGAAAAAAAATATAGCTTTGTAACTTGCTTAATTATTGCAAATGGAAACTAAAAATATACAATATTTTTAGTTTCTGTCCTAAAAGATCATATGCATCAATATAAATAGATCTGTACTATTAATATTGTTTTTGAAAATATTAAAACTTTGTTAATTTTTGAAATAAGTTTTTTCTTATTAATAACTAAAGTAAAACCATGTATTATTCTATTCTTATTTAAGTAAAAATAAAAAAAAATTAATGAACAATTAAATATTAATTTTTTTCTTTGAGTCATTCATTATTCACTTTCATATCTAACTTGAATTAATTTAGTGGCATTATTCAATCTTAAATTTACTGAAATTTGTACACTACTGTGACTTATGATTTTTTTTTTGATAAATTGAATATTTTTCATCACATAATTATATTTTAGTAAATCATATAACTTCAAAAGTAGAAGTGAAATAATCAATAAAAGGAAATGAGATATCTTGATAATGAAGAATCTATCAATCAATTTAGATCTCCAATAAAAATTAATTCTAATTTTAAAATTTACCTTGTAGAAGAGGAATATTTAATTAATATGAATTTCAATTTCCTTTTATATCTTGACTTAGCCTTCATCATCTATCTTTAATTAAGGTGCAGAATTCCAAAAGCTGAATTAAATGATGATATTTCTATATATCTAATTGAATTTTTTTTAAAAATTCATAAAACCAAGTATGTAAAATAGAAACTACTACATCATTTTTAAGTGAATTTCATTATATTATATTAAAATATTAATAATTATTAAAGGGCTTTTACTTTTTTCAGAGAGTGGACCTCAATATATTTTAAGATAAATATAACACAATCAAATTGAAATTTATTTTAAAGTGTTTGAATATTTATCCATTGAATTAATTTTAAGAGTTGTGGAAGAATTTTTCTTTTTTCTTGGAGTTGAATGAATCTTAAAAACTGAGAAAGATATTGTAGATATATTTTTATTGAACTTGATCTATTAAGGTAGATATAAGTCGAATTTGATTCATATGAAATTTTTGAGGAAGAATAACATTTCAATAAATTACTATTGACATTTGAGGTTAAACAAGAAGGATGGCAATCTAAAAAGGGTTTGTTTTAATATTTATAGAAATAATATTTTTAAGTTCTTAATAAGGAGTACCCTAGTTGCTTTCTTTTTTTTTGCTTTCATAGAAAGAATTAAATATCTTTCTTACCAAATTATTGAACAAAATTTGATATCTATACATGAATCTGTAAGTGTAAAAAATAATCAATATAAAATATGAATCAAAATACAGCAAGCTAAATTATAGATCATCAAAATGTAGAGTAAATATTGTTTTTTAAAATAATTGACACTGATAAAAAGATATTTTTTAATTTTAACTAGTTTTTCAAAGACACTTTAATATTATTTCATACCAATATGATGGCCTCTCATTATTTAAATGTCTAGATATTATTTTATCATGGTACATATTTATGTTACTATTATTAAATAAATTGAATATTATTTCCAGGCGTTTTTCATAGAGAATACTTAGTGTAATTAAGATAATTATGCACCTAGAAATTATAGAAATTAGATTAAGAAAAGTCTACTTAAGAAAAAGCTTTGATGAATTGTGAGAAAAAATTCATTACACTTAATATTTTTAACTTTTTAACATGCTGAAAAGAATTGATAGAAAACTATTTCAATTTTTTGTAATAATTATCTTAAAATTTGGGACAAATGCTAAGATGTATTGCCATCTTGAAGAAATATATAGTGTTATGAGAAAAATGACTTATAATGTATTCTTAATTTTTTTTCAAATTTTTGATCCATCATGATTTTGAGTTGTGATTATTGCAATAATATTTAATGAATAGCAAAAAGGTGTAAGAAATTTATGCAATAATATTTATTGATAGTTTAAGCATCTTTATTCACACCACACAATATGGGGGGCGGACTTGCTAGCAAGTCCGCAACCTTGGACCCAAACTCACCATAGATTGAACACACATTGAGCTATTGATAAAGGAGCCATACAATCAGGAATGAACACCACTCAGAAGAACAGTTTTAGGTGGGTGTTCAAGTAGAGTTCAGTATGAGTTCAGTATGAGTTCAGTCTGAGTTCCATCTGAGTTCCATCTGAGTTCAGGTTGAGGACTTGCTAGCAAGTCCACCCCCTATATTGCGTAGTGTCAGATTCGGTAATAAATCACACATAAATAAATAATTTGAGTTACACAAAAAATGTAGCAATAGGATAAAGTATATATTTACATGAAGTAGGATTATGTATTAATTATGTCAACAATAGAGAAAAATGAAGAATTTGGGCTAATAAAATTCCAATAATCAAGAAAATCAGCTGCCATTGCTTTAGCAATATGGCTCATGGTGGGAGTATTAAAATTAAGTGGCATAGGCCCAGAATTATCTATTAAGGGTTTGATAATATTAAAGATATAAAAATTAAGGTTTTTCCAGATTTTTTCACCACCCGGATTATTATTATCACAGTATTTTCTAAGGAGGCCGAGTTGTGTTATGAATTCTAAACAGTCTGAAGGTGACACAAGCCGGTGGTCCTGTGAGGAAAGAAATAATCCACGAACACCATCAACCAAGTAAAAAGAAAATGATTGATATTTATGGTGTGCATATTCTTGATTCATCTTCTGAATAGAATCATTATGAGACTCATCAAATTGCTGCATATCTGTTGTTTTTTTTTATTCCTTGAGCGTTGTCTTTTCTTGCTTTCAGCTTGAGTTATATTTTCAGCAGCCTCTCTAGATTTTAAAATAATTATTGAAATCATGTCATCGATTATTATGTTTCTAAATTGGCACAGGGGAGTGATTGAAAAATTTGCAGCAATTAAATGTGATGTTGAGATGTCCAATGTATCAGGAACTTTGCTTTTTAGATGTGTAAGGCGGGCTAGAATATGTAGGGCACGTTCAATAGGACAATCTGGATTGAAGTCGGATTCTTCAGCAGGAAGGGTAAACTCTTGAGAAGCAAGATAAAGAGATGATGCAACAAGGGATGCCCAAAAAGAACACTGGTGAGCACTTGGGCTAACTAGTCTTGATAGCATGCATATCATCGATGATTCAGGGTGATAAGTCTTCTTAAAAGGAGAAAGATTAATTGAGTTTGGTTCTTCAGAGTTACAAAAAATTTCCAAATTTTCAAAGTTCAAATTATTGACCACCCAGATCTGCGAAGTGTCAACATTAAGAAAATCCAAAGCTAAAAAAATAACAAAACAATTAGTTATCATAAAATAAATTATCCAACTTCAAGTAAGTGATACATACAGAGTTCATTAATTTTTGTAAGCATTTTTTCATGAGCAGATTTCATCCATAGAAAATTGAATATGTGCAAAATTTTGTGTGGCTTTTCAAGAGAAGCAGACAAACGGATTTCAAATAACTGATCAATTTCTGGCCATGCCCTAAGTACCTTTTGACCATTGATTCTGCCTTCAAAAAATCGATGAATTTCAGCTATTTGCTTCTGTAATTTTGAGTTTCCAATCATTGTTGAAGTATAAGGAAGGGAGTTATTAGAAATTTTTATTGATGATGATAGAGACCGTAGGATTTTGGGAATTTCAATTTTAGATTTTGAAGATACGGCAACTATAAGCTGTTTCTTTGAACTTGAAGTATTTTTTGTGGCTGGCTAGGTGGATTGATTTATTCATTGGGTGTTTTCTCAACCTCATCAGAAGAAGTAGCTTCATCATCTTTTTGAGTTAGAGAAGCTTCATATTTTGAAACTTTGTCATCATCATCTTCTTCTACTTCTTCTTCATTAGAGCAAGATTTGCTATTAGTTGACTCTTTGGAGTGATTGTCGTTTTTAGAGCTGGATTAAAAGATAAGAAAAAGACAAGAAATAATAAATAAGAAAGTAAACAATTTGAAGATAGCTTTAAACACTAATAAAAAATTGATTTCTATATTACTCATGAAAGAAATGACATACCCTTTCGACACATTTTGGCTATTTTGTTTAGATTTTTGAGATGCTGAGTAAGAGGAATCCTTGGCAGGAGGAGTTTTAGTAGCACTGACAAAACTAGAGCCCCTAGAAAGTCTCATTCTTTTTGAACGTTGAAGAATAGTCTTATCTACCCCTCAAGATGTTGATGCATAGCCTTCAGCGTCAGGTATTTCATTATCATCATCATCTTTGATGATAATGACATCATCAGGAGGAATAATACCTTTTTCATAAGCTGAATTTGAAAAAGTTTTAAAGAAAAAGTGTTAATAATTTATCTTTCTGAGTTTAAAGAATTAAATATAAAATAATTACTTACATTTTTCTAGGTCATCAATGTATTCAAGCACATTGTTCTAGGCATTCGAAATATAAGATGGCAAAGGCTTCTCGCTAAGAGTTGACAGTAGTTCTTCAGTTTTGCCTTTAGCAAACTCAAGTATCTTGCCATATTGAGATTGGGTAATTTCAGTCCTTTCATTGGCAAGAGAAGGGGGGTTTGGAGACATGCCTAGAGGTGGTTGTTTCTTGAGTTTGAAGGATTCAAATTGAGGATGCTGATGAGATTTTGTCAAATAACTACTTGGTGCTAATATATCAAATATATTAATGGAAAAGAAAAGTTAGTCTAAGAAGATATAAGAGATAAAGCAATAGATCTTACATAAAGGAGGTGTCTATTTATCACGAGGCATTTTAATGACTTATTACTTGAAAAAAATGAAAAATTCTTATATCAAGGTAATAAAGAGATAAAAAATATATATTGCTATTTGTATTTTCAAGCTGTACTAACACAGATAAATGTGATAACCAAAAGATAATAGTAGTAAAATTGAGAGAAATAAACGAATTGAGAAGTGTGGTACAAAACAAGAAGGTTTATATATTACCAGAAGCAGGTTTTTGATAGGGGTTCTTTTACAATGGCATCAAGCTAGCCAGAATATTGTAAAATAGTCTGATGATAATAATGGGAATAATAGTAAAAGGGAAGTAACTAGACATAAACATTGGGGGCTTAAAAGTATGACAAAAAAAGAAACTAATGCCTTTGGTAAAAGTGTCCAGCACAAGTTTGGCCGAACTTGTGCTGGACACTTTTATAAGGAACACCTCACTTCTCTTAAAAAAACATGCACCTTACCGAATTCAAATTGGAAAAGTGTCCAGCACAAGTTCGGCCAAACTTATGCTGGACACTTTGGACAAGACCAGTGACTAAAAATTTCAAGGAAAACCAAAAATCAATAGGCTATAAAAGGAAGTTAATTGATGGCATCAATATTTTTTTTGGTAATGTGTATGTTTTTTTAAGAGAAGTGAGGTGTTCCTCATTAAAGTGTCCAGCACAAGTTTGGATGAACTTGTGCTGGACATTTTTACCAATAAAAAAAAATTGATGCCATCAAATATCTTCATTTTCTAGACTAATTTTTTTTAATTTCCTTGAAGTAATAAGTTACTGTCACCGGACGACCTACGCACAAGGTCGAGGATGTTCCTGAAAATGAGATGAGGGATTTAGAAACTTCTTTGAAGCACAGAGGAATGATTTGAGGAAATGATTTGAAGGTCACTCGAAGTAATAGCTACAGGTTTGAGGTTCGTTCGAGAAGAATTATAGACTAGTTTCAAAGGTAATAGTAATTCTTAAAATCTCACGAAGGGTTGGAAACTCAATAATCAAAGATTTAGGATTTAGAAATGAATATTGAGAAAATAAAAAGAAAGATACAATAACAATGATTTTAACTTTAAGGATTTACCACTATTAATGTAACTACGATTTTATAATTTAATTCTAAGGAATATCGAACCAAACACCCAACCCCTTTTATATCCTTTGTTCCTCCTCGCATTGACCTCCCTTCCATCGCACCATTCCCATTCCATTGACCATTACTAACATACACTTAGACCCTCTTTGCTAAATATCCGTCCATGCTTAATTTACCCCCTTTTAATTAATTAACAAAACTTTAATGAAAACTACTACTGTACTATTTCGTTGAACCTAGCGCTGTGAGTTGCTTATTGAAAAGGACTAATGTACCCTATTGGGAGATTGACTAATTTAGATTTAGAGTTTAGGCTAGCGCAGTTAAATAGTAAGTACACAAAGGAAAATTGCAGTTGCTATGGAGAATTGCTTTCTGCGCTTCGAGTATAGATTTAGGACTCAATATTATTGATTTAATGAGTTGATTTTGCCTTGAGTGTCACGTGGCGCGTGACAGATGCCCGGGTATAAAAATTGCAAACTCCGTTGAGCTTGAGCCATCTTCCCACACTAGTTTCCCTTTTTCTAATAATTTTTTCCCTCACTTCTTAATTACTTATTTTTATAATGAACTGCCCCACTCCCACACCTACCCCTCCACACCCCAAAGCAGATGGGGGAATGATCACACGACAGTTTTCACAGACTTTCACGGCTTGTTAAAGCATGGGGTATTTCTGTGTCGAAAGTACGGCGACTCGAGGCCCTCGCCAGAAATGCGAGTTTTGCCGTTGGCGGCGAGTGGCGTGCGATGCGTTGACAAAGAACGCGGAAATCGAAAAGCGATTTACCAAGACTAAGTTTTGGGTAATTCCTAAAACCAAAGAGGTGGTCGAAGACATTTGAGATGTCTCAATCAAAGATGAACAATTGGTGGGGGAAAATGATAAGGAATTAAACAATGAGATCTCAACCTGGGTAACCCAGGCCACGAGTTCGAAGCGAGGTGTCGAGGAAGAGGTCGACGAGTTGGTGGAGGAGGATGAAGATGAAGTCCCTGTTCCAGGGCGGGCACCCAAGAAACGACGGGTGGTCATCGAGGATGATGAGGAAGAGAGAGAGGTAGAGGTCGAAGTGGCGCCAAGGTTATTTCTAGAGCCTGACCCCATCTTCGAGGTAAGTTTTAATTGTTTTATTTTAAGGATGAAGTTACTGATGAGTTTTGTTTTAGACATCAAATAACCTTGAAGAGCCGATTGCGGAGCCTGCGTTGGTTATACCAACTGAGGCAAACCCTCCGGCCACGGAAGTAATTGAAGAACCTGAAGACACCCTGGACCAGGTGTGGTCGAAGAAACCTCGTCAAGGTCGACGAGTAAGGTTAGTGGAAGAATTATGTGGGGAGGTCGACACAATTATCGACGCAGCTTCCTTCGACGTGGCAGAGGAGCTCTTGGAGATGGGAGAGGTGGTTCCGGTAGGAGAGGAGGAGGTCTTTGAGAAATGCAGGAAGGAGATAAGGGTAGTTTTGGATAGAATGAAAAGATTGGTTCGAGAGAAATTAAAAGAAAAGATTTGAAATGAAATGGAGATGTAAAGAAGTAGAAAAAAAAATTTGTATTTTAGTTTTATTTTATTTTATTTTATTCTATTTTTTTTTTATTGTAGGTGAATGTTATTAATTTTATAAGATTTTGAGAGAGAGAGAGAGAAAGAAAAAAAAGAAGTTTAAAATAAAAAAATTTTAGAATTTGAAAGAAGAATTTTAAAGAAAGAAAAAGGTTATTTAATTGAAGGAAGTTTTAGTGTTTTAAAAGGAAAATTTTTATGTAAGAAAAGAGAGAGAAAAAAGAAACGGTTTTGTGATTGAGATGAGTTTGTTAAATTGAGGATTTTTTAAAAAAATAGTTTTTTTTTTTTTTTTTTTTTTAAGAAATTTTAGTTGAAAAGAGAGGAAGAAGAAAGAAAAGAAAAAAAACAGAATTTAGAATTTAAGAGAATTTGAAAAGAAGAATTATTTGTTTCGAAGAATTATTATAAGGAGATTTGGAGGTTGAAGTTAAATTCGAGGAAATGGTTGTGTCGTACAAGATTTGATGATTCGAAGGAAAGAAAGTTTTTAAAAGAGAGAATAAATTTGTTGGAAGAGAAATTTTTGAAGAGAATTTTAAATTTAAGAAAAGAATGTATTTAAAGAATTGAAAAAGAAAAGAAAGGAAATATTTAGAGAGATTTAAGAGTTTTTTATTTTATTTTATTTTATGTTTATTCTATTATTTATATTTATTCTAGTTATTTTATTTTTATTTTATTTTATTTTATTTTATTTTATTTTAATTTTAATTTTGATTTTATTTTTTAGTTGGTTTTGGAGGAAATTTTATAGAAGGAGAAGAAAGAAAAAAGGAGAGAGAAAAAAGAAAACAAGGCTAAGAAATTTAAGAGGTGTTTTAGATTTTAAAGAAAGAAAGAAAAAGAAAAGAAAATTTTAAATAAAGAAATTTTAAGGTTTTGGTTTTAAAGGATATTTCAAATAAAAAGATTTTAGGAGTTCAGGAGCATTAGAAACATTGATGGCTGGTTCCCAGGATGTTTTGTCTGAGTCATTGAGGAAGCCTTCCCATTCCACGAGGTATTGAAGTTTCCCCTTGCGTATTCTTGAATCAAGGATATGACTTACTTCCCACTCTAGATGATCTTCTACTTGGACCGGTTCTGGAGGGGGTTGGTTCTTGCCCGGGTATATTTCTCGAGCCAGTTCCAGGAGAGATACATGGAAAACAGGGTGAATCGCCTGCCATTTAGGAGGTAACTTGAGTCGAAATGCAGCTTTAGAGACTTCAGAGTCGATTTCTAATGGTCCCAGGCGCTTTTCAGCCAGTTTCTTTGATGGTCTTGTTGTTTGAATGTTTTGTGTGTCGAGCCATACTTTGTCGCCTGGTTTAAAGGAAGGAGCAGATTGTCGATGTTTGTCGGCCTGTTCCTTGTATCTTTTAATCTCTGATTCCAAATTTGTTTTAAGTTCTCCTTGGAGTCGTGATATAGTTCGAAGATAATGTTCCGCAGGATGATTAGTTCCTACATGGATTGAGTTGAATCGAGGATGTCGTCCATAAATGGTTTCGAAGGGAGATTGTCGTGTCGAAGAATGAGTCGAGTTATTATAAGCAAATTCGGCCAATGGTAACCATGTGGTCCAATTGTCTTGTTGGTAACTGACATACATTCGAAGATATTGTTCGATGATTTGGTTAACTCTTTCTGTTTGACCATCGGTTTCAGGGTGATAGGCCATGGAGAGATTCCTCGTGATATTGAGTTGTCGACACAGTTGGGTCCAGAATGTGGATACAAACAATGAGCCTCTATCTGAAATAATATCATTCGATAAGCCGTGTTTAGAAAATACATATTCTAGAAACAATTTTGACAAATCTTCTGCTGTAGCAGTAGTAGTGGTTTTAATAAAAATAGACATTTTTGAAAATCTATCTACTATTACTAATATAGCATCAAAATCATTAGAAATAGGAAGTTGAAAAATGAAATCCATCGATAAAGATTCCCAAGGTTTAGAGGGAATAGGAAGTGGTTGAAGCAACCCATGCTTCCGGTGACGGGGAGCCTTATTCCTATTACATTCGTAACAAGCTTTTATATAGGCCTTGATTTCCCTGGTCATACCTGGCCAGAAGAAATCCCTCGCTATTAAATGGTAGGTTTTATCAACCCCAAAATGACCAGCTAATGGAGAATCATGTCGACTGTTGAAAATCCATAATTTTATCTCATTGTTGTCGGGTATGACTACTCTACCTTCGAAGACTAATAGACCTGATTCAATACTAAATCTTTTGGCCCCTTTCTTTGAGACTATTTTGTCTTTTAACCCTAAACAATAATCGTCCTTCGACTGAGCTTCGAGGATGTTGGATAGTGGATTTCGAAAAGATTGAATTGTCATCGAATTAAGTTGATGAGTCGTTAACATTAATTCTTTGAAGATTGATTGCACATTTTCTGGGTTCTTGTCAGCAAATGTGTCCCCCCGCTGTAGGTAAACGTCGTCCCGACGTGACAAGATATCTGGGACAATGCAGTTCTTACCTGGGCGATAGGAGATAGAGAAAGAAAATTCAGACAAAAATTCAGCCCACCTGGCTTGAGGCCTGGTTAACACTTTAGAAGACATGAATTATTTCAAAGCATTATGATCTGTTAAAATTTGAAAAGGACTATCTAGGCTGAGAAGAAAAGAACACCATTTTTTAACACAATGGATAATAGCTAAAAGCTCTTTGTCATGAATTTCATAATTTAATTCTGCGGCTATGAGTTTGCGTGACTCAAAAGCAACAGGATGAAACAACTTTGTTTCAGGATTTAATTGGGAGATGACCCCTGCAATAGCATAATCACTCGCATCTGTCTCAACTATTGTTGAGGCAGAAGGATCAAAATGCCGAAGAATTGGGGCTGTGGTGAACGCCGTTTTTAGTGCTTCGAATTCCTTTCGTGCTGTAGAAGTAAAAACAAAAGGAATATCTTTTCTAAGAAGAGAAGTAAGATTGGAAATAGTTTTAGAGTAATCTTTAATAAATCTTCTATAGAAGTTTGCAAAACCCAAAAATCCTTGGAGTGATTTAATGTTTTTGGGCTCAGGCCATTCCAGGATTTTCTGGACTTTTTTGTCATCCATGACTAAACTGTCAGTGGACAACGTAAAACCCAAAAAATCAATTGATTTGAGGTGGAATTTGCACTTATTATGCTTGGCGTAGAGACCATGATCTCGAAGACGATTTAGGACCTGTCGAACATGATGAATATGTTCATCTAGTGCTTTCGAGAATATTAAAATATCATCTAAATAGACGACTACAAATTGTTCAACAACATCTTGAAAGATATCATTAACAAAAGTTTGAAAAGTTGAAGGTGCGTTACATAATCCAAAAGGCATAACTAAATATTCAAAACTACCAAATCTAGTGCGCATTGCAGTCAGTGGTTCATGACCTTCCGCAATGCGAATAAGATTGTAAGCGCCTCTAAGATCAATTTTAGAAAAGAAATTAGCACCATTGAAAAGGGTAAGAAGTAATGACATAGGAGGAACAGGATATGCATTCTTCTTTGTGACTGTGTTGAGCTTTCTATAGTCAACACACAACCTAAGACTACCGTCCTTCTTTTTTACAAAGAGGACAGGGGAGCCGGTTGGATATTTACTGGCTCTGATGAAACCTTTGGCTACATTCTCTGCAATGTAGTCTCGAAGAACTTGAGATTCGTCCTTCAATAAAGAATAGACAGGACCTGCCGGAGATACTGGGCCTATTAACTCTATTTGATGGTTGTAGGGTCGATGAGGTGGTAACTTATCGGCCTTGCGGATTGAGAAAACATCAAGGAAATTGTGGTAGATTTCCGGTAGAGTTGATTTGATGGCTTCAACGTTGATTTGGTCGTCCTCTTCATCTTCAAGAGAATCTGTTGAGGGGATACCTGTATTGAGAGAGCAGAATTTGATTACTTCGAGGCAATTTAAATCCTCTTCGAGTGAAGTCATCAAGCTAGAAGGGTTAGCCAATTGCTCATTTAAAGAAGGATCAGATGCTTGCAAGTCATCTGGAAGAGACTTGTCCTCTAGCAGGATGTTGTCAGGCGGGTTGTTTAACTCCCTATTGACCTGCATTGAAGAATCAGAAATATACTTAGAGCGTGGGGTGATCAATCCCCTAGTCCAATCAATTTTGGGATTCCAATGCGTTAAAAAGTCATGGCCAAGAATGGTATCGTCCATCCTTGGGGCGTCCAAGACTGATAATTCCCACTCGAAGGGGGGAAAGCTCGGAAAGTTGAAAACCCATAAAACTTTCTTACTTACCCAATATTTGGGTTCCTCTGATTCGACCAAATAGATGGGAGTTCGATCGATATCTGTAAATGTTAGTTGAAGCTTCTTGGCAAAAGATAAACTAACAAAAGAAATTGAAGCTCCAGAGTCTATAAGACAACTGAAGGGGATATCCTCCTTAAAAAGAATGAATCTCAAGCGGTTTAAGGCAACTCCAGTCCTTAAGACATGGAGGTTCTGTGCACTGGGAGAGATAAGATAGTTTGCTTTGCACACAAGTAAACTATCTACTAGTTTTTTGACTTCGAACTAGTACCTTCTCTTTCCTTCAACTTTACACAGTCTTCCAACTTGTGCTTACCCCCACAATACATACATAACCCATTATCTGCTCGTCTCTTCCTCTAAGCTTCTTTAAGTTCCCCTTTAGGATCCAGTACTTTACTGATATTGCCTGGGGTCGAGCCTTTTGGTCGAGGTTTATCCTTTCCTTTATTGGGTTTGGATTGAGTCGAGGAGGATTGATTTGGTCGTGGGTGTGAAGAAGGTCCCGATTTAAAATTTAGGCCTTGAGATTTGTTGGCATATCGACAATGTTGAAGTCGTCCTTGATAAACGCTGTCAAGTTTGAGGGTTCAATCCATTAAATCAGTTAAGGTAGTCATCTTCTGACTGTGAAGATTTAATTGATCTAGAATCCTCGAAGGAAGTCCTTTCTTGAAATGATACTTAAGGGTAGCATCATTCCAACCTACTCAAGTTTGAAGTGCTCTGAAGTTCGAGATATATTCAGAAGCTTTACCATTATCACTCATGCGAAGAAAATCAAGTTCAATTTCCGCCTTGTCCGTTTCATTGGGGTCCCCAAACAACGTAAAAAGTTGGTCCTCGAACTTTTCCCAATTATTGATAAGTAAGTGGGTTTCTGTCGAAGAAAGCATGAGTAGATAAGGTTCGAACCATCTTGCTGCTTTACCGGCTAGGAATGAAGAAGCAAAAACAACCTTTGATCGGTCGCTGTTAAAGGTTCGAGGGTCATTATGGAACAGTAGCTTGCAGGTTTGCAAGAAGGGTCGCAATCTGTCGGGGTGATCTCCGTCGAATTTGTCAGGAGATTTCATAGAAGGAGTTTTGAACTTAGATCCCTCTGAAGACGTTGGATTTGAAAAGGTTTTCATGAAAAGTCTCATGAAATCTTCCAGAGAGTTAGATGGTCCAGGTTCTGAGGATTGGCCAGAAGGGTGATTGGCAGGGGCGGATGGTGCCTCGTGCATTGTATCCTCTCCTTCTTCTTCATCACTAGAATCCTCAAAATCTTGTGGGATGTCTTCTACAGATTGAACTGAATGTTGCCGTTCCCTAAGGTCGAGTGGTTCCAAAGAGTGAGTGCGAGAAACAGACCTTGTGGCTTTTGGCCTGCCTCTAGCGCGAGCTCTAGTAGTAGCACCCGTAGGAGGAGTGCATTGAACAGGTGCCATTTAAAATTTTAGAAACACCTAAAAGGACATAGTAGTGCAAAGAATGAGAACTACGGAGAATTAAATTATACTGTCACCGGACAACCTACGCAAAAGGTCAAGGATGTTCCTGAAAATGAGATGAGGGATTTAGAAACTTCTTCGAAGCACAGAGGAATGATTCGAGGAAATGATTCAAAGGTCACTCGAAGTAATAGCTACAGGTTCGAGGTTCGTTCGAGAAGAATTATAGACTAGTTTCAAAGGTAATAGTAATTCTTAAAATCTTACAAAGGGTTGGAAACTCAATAATCAAAGATTTAGGATTTAGAAATGAATATTGAGAAAAAAAAAAGAAAGATACAATAACAATGATTTTAACTTTAAGGATTTACCACTATTAATGTAACTACGATTTTATAATTTAATTCTAAGGAATATCGAACCAAATACCCAACCCCTTTTATATCCTTTGTTCCTCCTCGCATTGACCTCCCTTCCATCGCACCATTCCCATTCCATTGACCATTACTAACATACACTTAGACCCTCTTTGCTAAATATCCGTCCATGCTTAATTTACCCCTTTTTAATTAATTAACAAAACTTTAATGAAAACTACTACTGTACTATTTTGTTGAACCTAGCGCTGTGCTTGCTTATTGAAAAGGACTAATGTACCCTATTGGGAGATTGACTAATTTAGATTTAGAGTTTACGCTAGCGCAGTTAAATAGTAAGTACACAAAGGAAAATCGCAGTTGCTATGGAGAATCGCTTTCTGCGCTTTGAGTATAGATTTAGGACTTGATATTATTGATTTAATGAGTTGATTTCGCCTTGAATGTCACGTGGCGCGTGACAGTTACTGTCCATGACCAAAGTGTCCAGAACAAGTTTGGCCGAACTTATGCTGGACACTTTTATAATTTGAAGTTGGTAAGGTGCATGTTTTTTTAAGAGAAGTGAGGTTTTCCTTATAAAAGTGTCCAGCACAAGTTCGGCGGAACTTGTGCTGGACACTTTTACCAAAGACATTAGATAGCATCAATTATCTTCATTATATGGGCTATTTTTATTTGTTTTTCTTGCAATTTTTAGTCACTGTTCTTGGCCAAGGTGTCCAGCACAAGTTTGGCCAAGCTTATGCTGGACACTTTTCTAATTTGAACACCACGGGAAATCTAGGGGTGAATTGCTAGATATCCCCTCTCTTGAAATTTAGAGTGTCCCTTAAATATGCCAGGTTTATGAATACTTTATAAACATAAGTAAATTAGAGTTAGATTTACATTTATTCTCAGATTGATTATAGACAGAATATCAACTGATTCCAAATTATGCACAAGTTGATCCTCCAAAACTTGATTTTGGTCCTCTGATGAGAACAAATTGAGCACAAATTGATCTAACCTAAGCTTATGCATATATAATAATTCAGGATACTTGCTCTATTAAATTTGATAATAAATAAAAATATTGATGAATTTATATAAAAAAATTATTATGTAAGATATTAAATTATAAAGTTAGGCATCATAGGAGGGCACGTAATAGAACTTAATTATACTATGTGACACCTTAATACTGTATCACGCAGTTTGAAACATTTAAAACAAAATGAGTCATGATGGGCAATGAAATTGCTTGGACAGACTCTTTAAAAATAAATACTGACTATAATACACAAGTATTAAACCTTGGCATCTATCCAATAAAAGATTTTCCTTCTGATAAATTGATTTTTCTCAGTTACTACCTGCTAAAAAGTGTCCTTCTGAGGTTTGTCTGACCTTCAGGGGGGTAATTTGGCCACATCACACTACTTCTATTTCCATGATTGACCAAAACATCATCCTCATTCCCATCTAAAGAGTTGATCTCATCTGACTGTGGCTGATCAAAGGGGTCCACCACAAGTTTAGTCAAAATTTTGGTGAACACTTTTTTGATGGATAGTGACTAACTGGTGCTTTCCAAAATTGTCCATCTCAAGTTAGGATAAACTTCTATAGATAAATTTATTATGAATACCAAATTAACTGAAGAATACTTTTGCCCCAGCTACTCTGCATCATAAAAGTGTCCAAATGAGGTTTAGCCATAATTCAGGTAGACACTTTTGGAAAGGCACAGTCTGATGGGTTTAATATCTATATATGGCAATAAGTATCAGTTTTTTATCAACATGGAACTAGAATTAATTTAATATGGCCAAAGTGTCCACCTGAAGTTTGGCCAAAATACAGGTGGAAATTTTTATGAGTATTACTTGATGAAATGAAGAAGACTTGCAATTACTTTCCATCATAAAATTTTCAAACTTAAGTTTATCAAAAATTGTGGTGACACTTTTGCCAGATCCAGTCATATGGGATCAACTCTCTATATGGCAATGAGAATCAATTTTTAGTCAATCATGGCATTAGAAGTAATTTTATATGGAAAAAGTTTCCACCTGATTTTTGGCCAAAAATAAGTTGGAAATGTTTATGAGGAATACTAGATTAACTAAAGAAGACTTGCACCCTACTACTGTCCATCATAGAAGTGTCCACCAGAAGAATTCTCAAACTTGTGGTTGACACCTTTGGCCTGGTCCAGCCATATGGGATCAATTCTGCATATGGAAATGAGGATTAAATTTGGTCAATCATGGTACTAGAAGTAATTTGATATAGATAAAGTGTCCAACTAAATATTGGAAAAAAATCAGTTGAAAACTTCATTTATTTTTTCAAAAAATCAAATTAAGTAAAATTTTATTCTTGATGATGCCCATTTTATCCAACACCTCTTCTGAGCCTTGAAAGTAGGCATTGAGCTTGAATTTTGAATTTCATATAAAATCTCTATTATTCAACCTATTTCTTTTTTTCCCTTTTTTTTCTTTTAGATATCAATTAATTTTATGTAAAACAAATCATTTTCAAAAATTTTTACCTGTATTTAATAGAATTATTAAAGGTTTAACATCACCCTGTAAGCATTTGGCACATGTTTTTTTGCTATACTATTAAAAATAATAATATACTGGTAACAAAAAATTGATGAAATGATAAAATATTAATAAAACAGAAAGATCAAATACCAGTGGATATGTTTTAAAAAAATACCAGTTGCACTGAAGAAGAGCTGCACCCTAGATACTCACCATCAAAAAAGTGTCCAGCACAAGTTTGGCTGAACTTGTGCTGGACACTTTTGGTCAGTTGCAGTCATATGAGATCAATTCTTGCTATGGCAATGAAAATAATTTTTTGGATAAAAAACTTCACTAGAAGTAGTTTTACATAGCCAAATTTTCTACCTAGATTTCATCCAAACCACAGGTGCGCAATTTTTTATCTTTGAAAAAAAGTTAATTTAGTACAATTTATCCCTGATGGCTCTCATTCGCTTCAACACCTCTACTGGCCTTTGATAGTAGGAATATTACATGGATTTCTTTTTTCATATTTGATCCCTTTAACTTAATTTATTATTCCTAATATTGCTTTTGGATATCAATTAACAATTTTTAAAATAAACTATTTTCATATTTTTATACATTAATTTAATAATATTATAAATGGCATAACATCACCTGGTATGCATTTGGCACATGAGTTTTTTCTATACTTATGAAATTAATAATATAATGGCGACCAAAAATTAATAAATTGATATTAATGAGTGAGGAACAAATATATAATACCAGTAGACATGTTTGTAAGAAATACTAGATGAACTGAAGAAAAATTCTACCCTAGCTACTCTACATTAAAAAAGTGTCCAGCACAAGTTTGGCCGAACTTGTGCTGGACACTTATGGTCAGGTGCAGTCAAATGGGAGCAATTCTCTCTATGGAAATGGAAATAGATTTTTGATATAAAATTACACTAGAAGTAGTTTGATATGGCAAAATTTTCATGCTGAAGTTTTGGTAAAGCTCAAGTGGATTTTTATTTTATTTTAACAAAAAAGAAAATTTAGTGCAAGTTTAGCCCTGATTGTTCTAATTTAATTCAACATCTCTTTTTTCTGTTTATGGCAGGAATTTAACTTGGATTTTAATTTTCATCTTTGATTTCTTTTATTTTACTTTATTCCTCTCATATTGCTTTTGGATAGAAGTTTATTTTTTGTAAAGTAAATCATTTTCATATTTTTTTACCTTTATTAGGGGGTGTCAGTTCTGGCAAATCCGCACTTACAAATCCGCACTTAAATTTGACCAAATCCGCACTTAAATAAGTGCGGATTTCCAAAACACACTAGCCCCAATACTGGTGGATTTCAAAATGAAATAAGTCACTTATTTCACTCAAATCCGCACTTTCTCAACCAAAAGTGCTGATTTCACCATCAAGTCCCATTTCACTGATTTGTCAGCATCATCCCATTCATACGCAGCACTCCGTAGCATAACACTTCATAACTCAAAACATCGTACATCACTTACATCTTCATATCATATCATATAAGAGTCATGCCTTCCTCACTTTCAAATTGTGATAAATTACATAAAGCAATGACTTTCATGGCGCTTGAACTGCTCTTGGACTCTGATTCCGATTCTGATCTAGAAGAAGATTTTGCCGTTTTATCAAAAATTCCCAGGAAACGTTACCTTCTTCCCAGAAAGCCTCAAGTAATTCATACCCCCAAGTACACCATCCAAAAACTTCTTAACCTATCTACACCCAGTTTTAGACAGCTGTTCAGGACTTCTCAGGAATGTTTCCTTAAATTGCTTGAGCTTATTCAGGATCATCCCATATTTCACAATAATTCTCAAAAAGAACAACGACATCCTTCAATTCAATTGGCCATCACACTATGTTGTTTGGGTTCAAATGGTAATGGAGCCGCTTTGAAACGTTTAGAAAATGTCTTTGATTTAGGGTATGGTTCAGTTAACACTTATACCAAACGATGTATCACTGCCATCAACTCCTTGGAATCTCAACTTCTCACCTGGCCAACAAAAGAAGAGCGACTTGAATCATCTCAGGTTATGCAAGCAGAGGGCTTTCCAGGATGTATTGGTTTTGTTGATGGTACTACTATTCCTTTGAGCCAGAAACCTGCTCAAGGTGGAAACAATTACTTTGACCGTAAAAAGAGGTAGATTATTTTTAACTCCTTTCATCCTCCTTGAAACTAACACAAACAAATATATCTTCTTTATAGATATTCAATTAACGTTCAGCTTATATGTGACGTAAACAAAAAATTTATATCATTCTTCGCTGGCTATCCTGGCTCATGTCATGACTCCTACGTCTTCCAAAGAATGCATATTTCAAATGAACCTGAAAAACTCTTTGATGAAAATCAGTATCTTCTTGCAGATTCTGCTTATGTAAATGGAAAGTATGTACTTCCTGCTTTTCGGGGAGCAGCTTCAGAAGACAGTCAAAATGCCAAATTCAACAATCATTTGGCAAAGTCAAGAGTCCGTATTGAACATTCTATTGGAATCTTGAAAGGCCGTTTTTCTAGTTTAAGGGAATTAAGAAGTCCTCTTAGAAATAAATCTGAAATGAAGGCGGTGATCAACTGGATTCTGTGTTGCACTATACTTCATAACCTACTTGCTGACCTCAAAGATCAATGGTTAGAGCTGTATGAAGATGAACAAGTTGATTCACCTCCGACTATATCCAACACTTCTATTTCTCAATCAACTAGTATAAGGGCGAAAATCCTTCCAATAACACTCCAACATTTTTCAACGCAATTTTAATTTTTTTCTCTTTCTCTTCAAATTATCAATTTGCATGTATTATTCACTGAGAATGGTAAATTTTTTTGCATATTTTTTTGGTTTTTGAATTTGCTGTTAAAGTCTTATTTTTTTTCTCTCTGTGTTTTCTTTCATCAACTCAACATGAAATCGCATATTTTCAGCAAACGCATATTTTTTCAGTCACTCTCTTTTTTTTCTTCACTCATATCTGTTTTCTCCTCTCTTCCTACATCACTCAATCAATTTCACTTATATTTCTTTTTTCTCAACTCATCTCTCCAGGTAAGTCATTTTATTCTTTTTACTTAATTTTTTGCTAATTTTTTTTTTTTTTTTTTTGGTTTTTTGGTTTTTTTTTTTTTTGTTTTTTTTTGTAAGTGGTTGTTTTTAAATTTATAGGTAAAATTAACCTTTTTTTTTCTCTCTCTTTCTCTCCCTCTTTTCTCTCTTTATCCCCCCTTGGCCTGGTCTTTTTCCCACCTTTACCCTCTCCTTGGAATGGATACATCCCCCTTTTCCCCCCTTTGGCTGCCTCATTCCCCCCTCCTTGGCTCACTCTAACCTCCCTTTTCTCCCTCTTTGGTCTCATCTCTCCCTTTCTCCCCCTTCTTGGTCTCCTCATATCTTCCCCTCATTCCACTCCACCCCCCACCAAATCCCCCAAATCCTCCCTCCAAATCCCCACCAAACCCGCCTCTAACCCCCCCTCCAAACCCCCCCTCCAAACCCCCCTCCTATCCCCCTCAAAACTCCCCCAAATCCTCCCTCATATCCCTCCTACCCCCCCTTAACCTTCACTTAACGATTCGTTAACGAATCGTTAAGTTATTGAACGATTGCAGCTAATCGTTCATTAACACCATGCAATATGGGGGGCGGACTTGCTAGCAAGTCCGCCGAGAGGTTGAGAGGGGTGAAATGGGGATCAAAAGAGGATGGCATACAATGGGGCTGGGAGGATAGCGAAAGGCATGGGGAGGGAAGACAAGCATGTGTTGATAGAATTGAAAGGGATGGAGATTGGTGCAAACAGAGTGTGAAAATAGGAGGATGAACTCTGTTCTTCGGGCGAAGAACAGAGTTCACTTCCATTCACTTATATTTCTTTTTTCTCAACTCATCTCTCCAGGTAAGTCATTTTATTCTTTTTAAACAGAGTGTGAAAATAGGAGGATGAACTCTGTTCTTCGGGCGAAGAACAGAGTTCACTTCCATTCACTTATATTTCTTTTTTCTCAACTCATCTCTCCAGGTAAGTCATTTTATTCTTTTTAAACAGAGTGTGAAAATAGGAGGATGAACTCTGTTCTTCGGGCGAAGAACAGAGTTCACTTCCATAAAATATTAGCTGAAACATAGTTTTCAATTCTGTAAAAACAGTTGTAAGTAATAGAAAAAGTCACTGATTTTTTTTATATGTAATCTGAAATTTTTTAATAAAATTATTGTATTTAAGAATTGCAATATTGTCAATCAATCTTTATTGATCAACTTAATTTAATAAAGTATTATTTAAATAAGTTGCTTCAAAAAATACTTTGCATTGAACCTAGTTTCTAGACTTGATCTGCATTTTGGCTTAAGGAATTGTCATTACTTTAAAAGTAGTATACTTGACATATCTTATTTATATATTAATTAATTTATGTAATTATATTAAATTTTGATGACTTTCACCCTTTACTTCAATAAAATGCAGGGGAGGGTATTGCCAATTTTTTAAATCTGACATGTGAAATTGATGACTTAGAAAAATTTGGTGGTACCCACCCCTTGTTTCAATAAAATGCAGGGGGGGGGGGTATTGCCAATTTTTTAAATCTGACATGTGAAATTGATGACTTAGAAAAATTTGGTGGTACCCACCCCTTGTTTCAATAAAATGCAGGGGAGGGCATTGCCAATTTTTTAAATCTGACATGTGAAATTGATGACTTAGAAAAATTTAGATAAGCAAACTTATTGACTAGAAAGTAAAGATAGAAAATTTTTATTAGACATTCAAATTTTTGTCAAAAATAACGTACTATATTCTTTTCCTTTTATAAGTCAGCATATAAGAAAATATTACCAAAATTAAATTAACTAGAAAAACAATTTATCAATTGAAAAAGTCAAGTAATTTTTTAATGTCCTCATAAGATTGGCCATTTTTAACACATTCCATAATGAAATCTTTTTTTTTAAAACTCTCTTGTTTTTCCAATTCACAAGTAGCCATTTCTCTTTGAAATTGACGGTCATTTACTCTTTCCATCTGCTCTACCTCAAATTTTTTTTCTTCCAAATCTAAGGCTTGCTGATCTTTCCTTAGCATATGATCAAACTTCATCTTCTCAAAGTCAAGGGCATTATTTGCAATAGTTGATTTCGCTGAGAAAATTAAATTGAAATAAATAAATAAATGAGTTAATGATTAAGATATATAGTAAACAAAACTTACTCACCACCCAATATGGGGGGCGGACTTGCTAGCGAGTCCGCAACCTTGGACCCAAACTCACCACAGATTGAACACACATTGAGCTATTGATAAAGGAACCATACAATCAGGGATGAACACCACTCAGCAGAACAGTTTTAGGCGGGTCTTCAAGTAGAGTTCAGCATGAGTTCAGTATGAGTTCAGTCTGAGTTCCATCTGAGTTCAGGTTGAGGACTTGCTAGCAAGTCCACCCCTTATATTGCGTAGTGACTTATATCTTTTTTTTCAAAATAATCCTCAAGGGAGCCAAATGAGCTTGTTGAAGTATTACCACGTTTTAGTAGATGGTTCAAGTTCATTGAAGTTGAGGCTCGACGCTTTAGTTTGGAGTTTGAACAAGAGGCTTCAGGAAGTTCTTCTAAAGCAGCTTTTAAAGAGGTATTCACATTTCCAGAATTGAGATTATTTAATGGAGATTGAGTTTGAGTAGGAGGAGACTAGAAAGAAAGAGAAATTCAGAGAAGAATTGAAGAAAAAACAAAAAGTAAACATACATTTAAATTTTGGGCCTCTGAGGATTCAGATCTTCTGCGATATAATTGTTCTGCTTGATAGTTGGGATCATCTTCAGCTGAACTATGGTTAGAAGGTGGAGGGGAATGATCTTCTTCAAGTAAAGGTGTGTTGGGAGGATTATAGGAAGGTTTGGATCCAGAGGGTATATGCTTAGTAGTATCGTGTAGAAACCAAGGGTTTACATCAACTCGGGTGCCAAAAAGATTATCCATTTCCTCATAGAAAGGACACATGACATTGAGCTTTTCGGAAACAGTAGTAATTCCAATCTCCAAATCATCATCGTCAATACCAAAGCCAGTTTCATTTACAGCATGATGAGTCTTTTTATATTTTGAATGGTAACTCTTAAATCTCTCCTTCATTTGTTTAGGATTGATATCGATTCTCCCCCTTGTTTTCTTCCTTACTTCATTGGCCATCAACAAGTAGCCATTAACCTTTGAAGAAGGTGGACGTCCAATACGAGTGGACTTTTCACATCCAAAACATGCTTCAAAATTTGATTTTATTTTAAGGAAGTTGATTATGATGAGATAATCATCCTTTTTAAGCTGACCTGAACCTGCCTTTGATTTTTCAGGTGTAGGGCTTGCTTTACGAGGAGACTTTTGTGACGAAGCAGATTTTTGAGTTACCTTTTGAGATTTGGAATGTCTGGGAGGCATTATGAAACTGGCACATAACCAGAAAAAAGATTAAAAAGTAGAAGAAATAAGTAAAAAAGAATGTAAACATGCCTGGTCAAAATATTGAAAATGTCAGGAAGGGGTGTGTGCCGAGGATTGATGGGTAGGTAGTGAGGAAGGTCAGTGTGTCACATGTGACAGGGATGGGGTAAGAAAGGAAGGGATGTTTTGTGGCCAAAATGTGGTTGTGAAAAAAAACGGGAAAAAATTGCTGATTTGAGGTCATAACTGACACCCTTTTTTGAAATAAGTGACTTTTTTGCAAAATTTAAGTGCTTATTTGTAAGTGCTGATTTGGTTTGAAATCCGCACTTAATTTAAGTGCGGATTTGCCAGAACTGACACCCCCTATTAAATATTATTATAAAAGGTGTAACATCACCCAGTATTCATTTGGCACACAATTTTTTGCTATACTGATAATATTAATAATATAATGGTGAGAAAAAATTAATCAATTGATAAATATGAGTGAGGCACAAAGATTCAATAAAAGTGGAAATGTTTATAAGAAATTTCAGATGATTAAAAATGACTTGCACCCTGGATACTCTTCATGATAAAAGTGTCCAGCACAAGTTTGGCCAAACTTGTGATGGACACTTTTGGTTGCATGCCGTCAGACGCAATCAATTCTTTTTATGGAAATGAGACTGAATTATCACTCCATCATTGCACTGAAAGTAGTTTTACATAGACAAATTGTCCCCTGGAAGTTTGTCCAAACCTAAGGTAGACAATTTTTTCCTTTGGTAAAAAGTAAATTTGATCCATGTTAATCTATGATGGTGCCCATTTTTTCTGAAGCCTCTACTGGCTCATGATAGCAGAAATTATACCTAATATCTTTATTTCATGTTTAATCTCTTTAATTTTAATCTTACCCTTTTATTTATCCTTTAGCTTTTAAATATCAATTTCATTTTGGTAAAACTGATAACTTTCACATTTTTTTATATTTATTATATTATATTATTAAAGTTGTAAAATCATCCAGTGTACATTCATAACACATTTTTTTGCTATACTAAAAACATTAATAATATAATGGTGACTAAAAAATAATCAAATAATAAATATGGATGACAGGAAAATCAAATACCCATAGAAATTTTTAAAATGAATATAAGATTAACTGAAGAAGACTTGCACCCTAGCTACTCTCCATCATAAAAGTGTCCAGCACAATTTCAGCTGAGCTTGTGCTGGACACTTTTGGTTTCATGCAGTCAGATGGGATGAATTTACTCAATGGAAGTTAAAATGAATTTTTGCTCAATCATTGCACAAGAAGTAGCTTTATACTGCTATACTATCCTCCTGATTTTTTTGGAAAACATTAGGTGGACACTTTTATTAATTTTTAAAAAAAGAAAAAGTATTCCAAATCTAGAACTGGTGGTGCAAATTTGGTCTGAAAACTCAAATTATCTTTGATGGCAGAAATTTTATTTGAATGTTTAATTTCATATTTAATCACTTTTATTTTACTTTTTTATTCCTGTTTTTGCTTTCAAATATCAATTTATTTATTGTAAAACTAATAATTTTCATATTTTTTTTACTTTTATTTAATAAGATTATGAAAGATGTAGCATCTCCCAGTATGCATTTGGCTTACTAATTTTTTCAATCCTAATAACATTAATATTATAATGGTGAAAAACAATGAATCAAATGATAAATATGAATGACACAGAAAGATCATATACAAGTGGATTTGTTTATAAGGAATACCTGATGAACTGAAGAAGACCTGCACCCTAGATACTCACCATCATAAAAGTGTCCAGCATAAGTTCAGCCAAACTTGTGCTGGACACTTTTGGTTGCATGCAGTCAGATGGGATAAATTTACTCTATGGAAATGAAAATGACATTTTGCTCAATCATTGCACAATAAGTAGTTTGATATTGCCAAAATGTCCTCCTGATGAATTTTCAAAACTCATCAGGACACTTTCTTTTGTTTAAAAAAAAGAAAATATAGTTCAAGTTTAGCCCTGGTGGTGCACATTTGATCTAACACCTCTACTTGTTATTGATAGTGGGAATTTTCCTTTGATTTTTTTTTCTTATTTTATCCCTTTTATTTTACTTTTTTATTGCTCATATTGCTTTGGATATCAATTTTTAATTTTTAAAATAAATAATTTTCATACTCATATACCTTTATTTAATAATATATGATTAAAGGTGAAACACCACCTGGTATGCATTTTTCAAACAAGTTATTACTATAGTAATAGCGTTAACAATATAATGATGACAAATAATTAATCAAATGGTAAATTTAAATGACACAGAAAGATCAAATTCCAGTGGAAATGTTTATAAGAAATCCCTTTTGAGTTTAAGAAGATTTGCTGTATGCCTACTCTCAATTATAAAAGTGTCCAGCACAAGTTTGGCCAAACTTGTGCTGGACACTTTTGGTTGCATGAAGTCATATGAGATAAATTCTCTCTATGTCAATAAAAAATCATATTTCACTCAATTATTGAAGTAAAGAATGTTTAATATTGTAAAATTGTCCCCTGGATGTCTGTCCAAACCTCAGCTCAAAATTTGTTAGCTATACATAAAAGTAAGTTTAGACCAAGTCTTGACCTAGGGGTCCCCAACTGTCCCAAAACCACTTCTGGCTCTTGATAGTAAAAATTTTACTTGTATTTTTTATTTCTTATTTGATCCCATTTATTTTCATTTTACTTTTCTATTACTTTTTTTAATTTTAAATATCAATTAATTTTTTTAAAAACTAAACATATTCATATTTTTTTAACTTTATATAATAATATTACTAAAGTTGTAACATCACCAATTTTGCATTTGGCATGCAGGTTTTTGCTATACTAGAAACATTAATAATATATATGGTGACAAAAAATTAATTATAAGATAAATATGAATGATAAAAAAAAGTTAAAAACCCAATAGAAATGTGAAAAACAAAAAACTGATGTACTGAGAAACACTTCCACCCTAGCTACTCTCCATCATAAAAGTGTCTAGCACAAGTTGGGCTGAACTTGTGCTGGACACTTTTGTTTAGGTGCAGTAAGATGGGATCAATCATCTCTGTGGAAATTAAATTAAAAAAAATGCTAAATAATTACATTAGAATTAGTTTGGTATGGATGAATTATCCACCTTGAGTTTTCCAAACCTCAGGTGAAAATTTTTTTATCTTTAAAAAAAATTAAATTTTATCAAATTTAGCCCTGATGGCACCCATTTGTTTCAACACCTCTACTGGCTCTTGAAGGCAGGAATTTTTCTTGAATTTTTTTTTTCATATTTGATCTCTTTTACTTTACTTTTTTATTACTCATGTTACATTTGGATATTAATTTATAATTTTGGAAAAGAAATCATTTTCATATTTTTTTAAAAAATTTTAATAATATTATAAAAGGTGTAATATAACATGGCATGCATTTGGTGCACAAGTTTTTTCTGTACTAATAAAATTAAAAAAATTCTAATGACAAAAAATTAATCAGATAATAAAATATGAATAACACAGAAAGATCAAATACCATTTCACATGTTTTAAAAAAATAACAGTTGCACTGAAGAAGACCTGCACCCTAGCTACTCTCCATCATAAAAGTGTCCAGCACAAGTTTCGCCGAACTTGTGCTGGACACTTTTGGTCAGGTGCAGTCAGATGGGATCCATTCTCTCTATGGCAATGAAAAAAGTTATTTGATAAGAAACTTCACTAGATGTAGTTTGATATAGCTGAATTGTCCACCTAGAGCTCATCCAAACCACAGGTACACAATTTTTTATCTTTAAAAAAAAGTCAATTTAGCACAACTTATCCCTGATGGCTCTCATTTGCTTCAACATCTCTACTGGCCTTTGATATTAGCAATAATACTTGGATTTCTTTTTTCATATTTGATTGCTTTAAATTAATTTTTTATTCCTCATATTGCTCTTGGATATCAATTAATAAATTTTAAAATAAATTATTTTAATATTTTTATACATTTTTTTAATAATATTATAAAATGTGTAACATCACTCAGTATGCATTTGGCACACAATTTTTTGCTATTCTAATATAATTAATAATATAATTAAGATAAAAAATTAATCAAACAATATGTATGGGTGAGACACAAAGATAAAATAGCAGTAGACATTTTTGTAAGAAATACCAGATGAACTGAAGAAAAATTCTACCCCAGCCACTCTCCATCATAGAAGTGTCCAGCACAAGTTCGGCCGAACTTGTGCTGGACACTTTTGGTCATGTGCAGTCAGATGGGATCAATTCTCTGTATGGCAACAAAAAAATATTTTTATCAAATTTCACTAGAAGTAGTTTGGTTTAGCTGAATCATCCACCTGCTGTTCTGCCCAATATCAGGTGTATAATTTTTTATCTTTAAAGAAAAGGCCACTTATTACAATTAAGCCCTGATGGCTCCCATTTGCTTTAACACCTCTACTGGCTCTTGATAGCAGGAATTTTACCAGTATTTTTTTCATATTTGAACTCTTTGACTTTTATTTTACTCTTTTATTCCTCTTTTTACTTTTCAATTTCTATTTAATTTTTGTAAAACTAATCCTTTCCATATTTATTTATGTCTATTTTAAAAAATTATTGAAGGTATTACTTCACATGGTATGCATTTGGCACACAAGTTTTTGCTATACTAATAACATTAATAATATAATGGGGATAAAATATTAATCAGATGATAAATATGAAAGATACAGACTGATCAAATACCAGTAGACATGTTTATGAGAAATACAAGATGAAGGAACTGAAGAAAATTTCCACCCAAGCTACTCTCCATCATAAAAGTGTCCAGCACAAGTTCAGCCAAACTTGTGCTGGACACTTTTAGTCACATGCAGTCAGATGGGATCAATTCTCTATATGGCAACAAAAAACATTTTTTTATTAAACTTCACTACAAGCAGTTTTGTTTAGCTGAATCATCCACCTGTTGTTCTTCCTAACCTCAGGTGTATAATTTTTTATCTTTAAAAAAAAGGTCACTTATTACAATTTAGTCCTGATGGCTCACATTTTTTTCAACACTTCTACTGGCTCTTGAGAGCAAGAATTTTACTAGTATTTTGTTTTTCATAATTGATCTCTTTGAGATAAATTTTACCTATTTATCCCTCACATGGCTTTTGTATATCAATTTAATTTTTTTAAAACAAATCATTTTCATATTTTTTTACCTTTATTTAATAATATTATAAAAGGTGTAACATCACCTGGTATGCATTTGGCACACGAGTTTTTGCTATACTTGTAATATTAATAATATAATGGTGACAATAAATTAATCAAATGATATATATGAGTGAGGCACAAAGATCAAGTACCAATGGACATGTTTATAAGAAATACCAGATTAACTGAAGAAAAATTCTACCCTAGCTACTCTCCGTCATAAATGTGTCCAGCACAAGTTCGGCCGAACTTGTGCTGGACACTTTTTGTCACATGCAGTCTGGTGTCATCAATTCTCTCTCAATCATTGAACTAGAAGTTGTTTGATATGGCTAAATGGTTATGCTGAAGTTTTTTTAAACCTCAGATTGGCACTTTTTTGCTTTTCAAAAAAGCAATTATAGTCCAAGTTTAGCCTCACTGGTGGACATTTGCCCCAACATGTCTACTTGCTCTTGATGGCAGTATATTTATTTTAATTTTTTATTTTTTATTTGATTCCTTTAATTTTACCTTTTAATCCCTCATATTGCTTTTGTATATAAATTTATTTTTTGTAAAACAAATCATTTTCATATTTTTTTACCTTTATTTAATAATATTATAAAAGGTGTAACATCACCCGGTATGCATTTGGCACACGAGTTTTTGCTATACTTATAGTATTAAAACATAATGGTGACAAAAAATCAATCAAATGATAAATATGAGTGAGGCACAAAGATCAAATACCAGTGGACATGTTTATAAGAAATACCAGATGAACTGAAGAGAAATTCCACCCTAGCTAACCTCCATCATAAAAGTGTCCAGCACAAGTTTGGCCAAACTTGTGCTGGACACTTTTGGTCACATGCAGTATGATGTGATCAATTTTCTCTATTGCAATGAAGATGAATTTTTCTTCAATAATTGCACTAGAAGTTGTTTGATATGGCAAATTTGTCATCCTGAAGTTTTGGTAAAGCTCCAAGTGGATTTTTTTTTATTTTTACAAAAAAGAAATTATAGTCCAAGTTTAGTGCCACTGGTGGGTGTTCACCCCATCATGTCTACTTGCTCTTGATGGGAGGAATTTCACTTTAATTTTTTATTTCATATTTGATCCCTTTAATTTTACCTTTTTATCCCTCATATTGCTTTTGGATATCAATTTATTTTTTGTAAAACAAATCATTTTCATATTTTTTTACCTTTATTTAATAATATTATAAAAGGTGTAACATCACCCGGTATGCATTTGGCACATGAGTTTTTGCTATACTTATAATATTAATAACATAATGGTGACAAAAATCAATCAAATGATAAATATGAGTGAGGCAGAAAGGTCAAATACCAATTAATCAATAGTTCTTTTTAATATTATAAATTTTTTGATTAATTAAAATGGTAATAATGAATTATATTTTTCATCCACAATTCCACTGTAATGATTCCCACTGCACAAAAAGGGTTCACTTTGTCCTTTCTTTACTGCTTGTGCATATATTTTATTGCCCACAGTACTACAATTTTTTGTAGTGATTATCCCACATCTGATTCAGGAATATTTTTAAACAATATAAGTTTTTTTTAAAAAAGACCTTATCATATCCAATATCCCACAAAAATTACAACCTGTTTTTGTATTAAAGCCCGTTAATTATTAAGAAATTGTTAAAATAATTAGATTAGACCCTGGCACAGCTAGATCCATACCAACCGACCTAAAGTCTTTTCAATATTGAAAACAATTAAATAAAATTATGATATCATACTAAATTATGGGCACCAACCATAATTCAGCACTTCTCATTTGCTCTGCTACAAAATGAGTGCATGTAGCATTTTTCTAATGTCGGACTGTTTTTCTTCCTTCCCTCACACCTTTAGTCCAGAATGAAAATTTAGTATGAGTTTTGGTCAAAATGGTTTGCCAGTGTTATCTGTATGAAATATGAATTCATATTGCATATTTCTATTTATGCATAAAATATACTCGTTAAGCATCATTTTTTTTGCATTTTTCAATCATTATGCATATTTATGCATATTCATATACATATTCATTATACAGATTTATATGCATATTAATATATTTTATTCATATACGTGTATGCACCTTTTTTTGTATATTCAATATGCATATTTTTAATGCATATTCAATATGCATATTTTATGCATATTTTTTATGCATAATCACTATGCATATTTTTTATGCATATTTTTATGCATATTTTTAATGCATATTTTTATGCATATTTTTGATGCATATTTTATGCATATTTTTTATGCATATTTTTTCTTCATAGTCATTATGCATACACTTTGGATAGGCAATTCACATCAATTTTTAGCATGCAATAAGTATCCAACATGCAAATTCAAATGCATATGCATCTATATCATACACGCAACATATATTCAAGTTTAATATTTGAATATTAAGGTATTCTAAGTGATGTTGTTCAACCTTTTTCCAAACCTGAGATTAACTGATGTTCAATGTGGTTCCTAAGCTCTGCTCAAGGAGGGATTGTTCTGGATTCAATCTATGACAGTTTATTTTTTCAATGTTTTTTCATCAGATTTAAAAACATCTTTCTGACAGTTTCAGGATGGTTTCCCAACAGTTTCATGACAAATTCCTAATAGTTTCAAAAAGAGGGAACTGCTAGCAGTTCACCTTCAGATTTCCCGTGGTGGAAGTTGGTAAGGTGCATGTTTTTTTAAGAGAAGTGAGGTTTCGCTCATAAAAGTGTCCAGCACAAGTTCGGCCGAACTTGTGCTGGACACTTTTACCAAAAAAAATTGATGCCATCAAATATCTTCATTTTCTAGCCTAATTTTTTTTAATTTCCTTGAAGTAATAAGTTACTGTCCATGACCAAAGTGTCCAGCACAAGTTCGGCCGAATTTGTGCTGGACACTTTTATAAGGAAAACCTCACTTCTCTTAAAAAAACATGCACCTTACCAACTTCAAATTGGAAAAGTGTCCAGCATAAGTTCGGCCGAACTTGTGCTGGACACTCTGGCCAAGACAAATGACTAAAAATTGCAAGGAAAACCAAAAATCAATAGGCTATAAAAGGAAGTTAATTGATGGCATCAAATTTTTTTTTGGTAAATATGTCCAGCACAAGTTCGGCCGAACTTATTCTGGACACTTTTATAATTTGAAGTTGGTAAGGTGTATGTTTTTTAAGAGAAGTGAGATGTTCCTCATTAAAGTGTCCAGCACAAGTTTGGCTAAACTTATCCTGGACACTTTTACCAAAAAAAAATTGATGCCATCATATATGTTCATGTTATAGCCTAATTTTTTTTAATTTACTTAAAGTAATAAGTTACTGTTCATGACCAAATTTTCCAGCACAAGTTTGGCCAAACTTATGCTGGACACTTTTATAATTTGAAGTTGGTAAGGTGCATGTTTTTGTAGGAGAAGTGAGATTTTCCTTATAAAAGTGTCCAGCATAAGTTAGGCCGAACTTGTGCTGGACACTTTGGTCATGGACAGTAACTTATTACTTCAAGGAAATTAAAACAAATTAGGCTATAACATGAACATATTTGATTGCATCTATTTTTTTTTGGTAAAAGTCTCCAGCACAAGTTCGGCCAAAATTGTGCTGGACACTTTTATGAGGAACATCTCACTTCTCTTAAAAAAACATACACTTTACCAACTTCAAATTATAAAAGTGTCCAGCATAAGTTCGGCCAAACTTGTGCTGGACATATTTACCAACAAAAAATTTGATGCCATCAATTAACTGCCTTTTATAGCCAATTGATTTTTGGTTTTTCTTGCAATTTTTAGTCACTAATCTTGGCCAAAGTGTCCAGCACAAGTTCGGCCAAACTTATGCTGGACACTTCCAATTTGAAGTTTGTAAGGTGCATGTTTTATAAAGAGAAGTGAGGTGTTCCTTATAAAAGTGTCCAGCACAAGTTTGGCCGAGCTTGTGCTGGACACTTTGGTCATGGACAGTAACTTATTAATTCAAGGAAATTAAAAAAAATTAGGCTAGAAAATGAAGATATTTTATGGCATCAATTTTTTTTTTTGGTAAAAGTGTCCAGAACAAGTTCGGCCCAACTTGTGCTGGACACTTTTATGAGGAACACCTCACTTCTCTTAAAAAAACATACACCTTACCAACTTCAAATTATAAAAGTGTCCAGCATAAGTTCGGCCGAACTTGTGCTGGACATATTTACCAAAAAACAATTTGATGCGATCAATTATCTTAATTACATGGGCAATTTTTTTTTGGTTTTCCTTGCAATTTTTAGTCACTTGTCTTGGCCAGAGTGTCCAGCACAAGTTCGGCCAAACTTATACTGGACACTTTTCTGATTTGAAGTTAATAAGGTGCATGTTCTATTAAGAGAAGTGAGGTGTTCCTTATAAAAGTGTCCAGCACAAGTTTGGCCAAACTTGTTATGGACACTTTAGTCATGGACAGTAACTTATTACTTCAAGGAAATTAAAAAAAATTAGGCTAGAAAATGAAGATATTTGATGGCATCAATTTTTTTTTTTGGTAAAAGTGTCCAACAAAAGTTCAGCCGAACTTGTGCTGGACACTTTAATGAGGAACGACTCACTTCTCTTAAAAAAACATACACCTTACCAAAAAGCAATTTGATGCCATCAATTATCTTAATTATATGGGCCATTTTTTATGGTTTTCCTTGCAATTTTTAGTCACTGGTCTTGGCCAAAGTGTCCAGCACAAGTTTGGACAAACTTGTACTGGACACATAGCACGCTACTTAAATTCTACTGAAGTATGTTTATCAATTACATGTTATTAAAGCCTCTTTTATTTTTTTAAGTCATGAAAACCAAATATAAATTGATGATTTTTTGGTTTTTAATGTTTAATAATTTTCAATTTTTGTTGCAAAAAGCAAAGTTTAAAAAAAAAAGTTCTTAATATCCTTGTGTAAATGATTTCCCATGGGTTGAATGCTTTAATTTTTTGTATATATTTTGTTTATTAACTATGGTTATGGATTATTGAGTGCCTTTAATGATGTTTCTTTTTTGGTGAGGGATGGTGTTCACTTTCATAAATTTTTTCACATGTGCATTTTTATACTAATCTTTGGTGGCGTTTAGCCAATAAAAAAGCAATTATAATCATTGAAAAACAGGTATTTTAAATTGAAATTTAGAGTCTAATTCTATTCTTGTTTTAGGCTTTAATTTGATCTTGTCATAAGTATCTGAGAAGAGATTCAATTTAATTTATTTCAAGTTCATTTATTGTGCATAAAAAAATTTCACATTTATTTAATCAAAACAATTATCATGTCTTAAAGTTTTACAAAAATATATACCTGTTTTTCTATCCTCAAAAATTTTAAAATTGATAATTCTTTTGCTCTCATTTATCTTATACATAAATTGGAATTTTTTATAACAAAGAATAATAATGTTATATTCAAATTATGATTACTATCACTCTATATACATGGTTACCAGTGGGGTAAAAAATTTAAGGTGCTGCTGCTTGATATAGTGCTTCATTAACTTTGGCGAAATCTATATCTTCTCAAACGTCAAGCAACTCCCTCTCATTAACCAACAAATTTGCTAAATATCCAGGTGAATAGCAGTTTTTTGGCAGAAATTTGGGCACATTCAAGATACCATCTGTTGAAGCTGTCTTTTTAGTCAAGTTGTCCATTTTATCTAAAATTTCATCCAGTTTTGGATTTCTCCATCCAAGAACTACTCGTTTAGGACAATTCTCTTCTGGATTGGGTAGGGCTTCTTCTAAATCAGACATGAGACTTGTATCATGAAAAAGCGCTATAAAGCCTGGCTGATCAAAGCACTTTTTTCTTGCAATGTCGTAGCGCTTTTTTGAAATCTAAAATCAAATCAAATTAGTAATAGACTTTCTTTAGTTATTATGCTTTGAATAAATACCTTTGTTTGATAACACTATTTCTGTGCTCTTTATCTCTTTTCCTTTCTACTTGCCTCAATCACCTCACAGTTTTGACCAGCCACCTTTTGAATCTCCTTTCCCTTGTTGACCACCCATTTCTCGACGATGATTGGTGTAAACCTGAGTTTTGCTGAATCAATATTTTTCAATGTTGAGAGCCACTTAGTACAATGGTCTGATACTACACTCCCCATTACTTGATTCCATAGTGACTCAGAAAAATTTTGACAGTTCCAATCAAAAGCGAGTCGACAAAATCCTTTCTCTTGAAGCTCTCATTCCAAATGTTGTTTTACAGAGATCGGTACAGCAGCTCCTCCCTTTAGTCCTCGGGGCTCAGGTGTTGAAATAAAAGTTGGTAGATGAATTTTTGAATGTAAGAATATAGCAGTATTTGTTAAAATAAATTGACAATAAGCAGCTGAAGTTGCCTGTGGTGTGTCTTGAACCTGTTTTAATGCTGTTTCAATTGTCAATAGCTTGTACTCATGCCAATTTTTCCAATCTGTAAGTTCTTCATTTGTTGGGCCTATAGGAAACTCAGATACATTAATGGGTCCACCAAGACAGAACTTCAAAAAGTGATAGATATTTTGGTTAATAGAATCTGAGCTCCTTGGTACATCACACCTCGTAACTATGCTTCTAACCATTCACAAGTTTCGGTCATTTTGAAGTGACTCAGCATCAAGTATTCTGCACTGATCAGTAGCTTGAATTATAAGAGAGGGATTAACTGAAAATATTTGAAAATAAAAATTGGTAAACCTATTTTAAAACATAAAAGCATGTTGAAAAAGTTTACTCACCAGGTCCACTGGTACTGGCTGCTGGGTTAGTAGAAGTGGATCCCCCACTTCTTCCAAGAAACTGATTCAACAACATACTAGCCCAATAATTACCTACACTTTCTGCTTCCTGCTGAAAATTACCAGGTGCGGATTGACCATCTGTATTTGTGATATTAGAAGAGCAATCAGTTGATCAAATTTGGGGATCTGATGAAGACTGAGGAGGAGGTTAGGGTTTACCTGGATTCTCACTAGGTCTTTCAGGGGGAGCAGGACCCAATGGAGGCATTCTAGGATTTTGAGGGGGAGGATTATTTTGCACTCCAACATTACTTTCTAATGGAGGATCAACCTGCATGGCATCACCAGTATTAGACATTCTGTGCTTTATAAAAAAATTATTAACTTTCAGTATATAGACAAGATAATATTAAAGAGAAATTAGTTATACATTTTAATTGTGAGTATAATGAATAAAATATTCAAGCTTAAAAATTAGTGGAAAACTCAGTTTTATTGGCTTGAAAAATATGGTCCTTAGATTTTTCAACCCTGGTTCTGAACCATTTATAATATTTTTCAAGTATAGGTAGACTTTGTATAGTACATTGAATTCCTTTTAGTTAGAATAAAATTTACAATAAAATGTCACTCATTAATAGCAGGGTTTCTAAACCGTAATGAATGCCCTTGTTATTGTTTTCTTAAACATTTAGGCAAAATCTCAAAAAGTTTTATTTATTAATCTTGCATATAGCTGTTCCAAAGATCTATTACAAACTTTCCAAATCCTCCAAATTCTTACCAATCTTAAATAATTTCAACCATATTAACAAAAATAAAATGTCCATGTTGTTTAATTTTTTACTTACTAGTGTCTGAAGTCGAACAGCAGTGATAACATCGTACTTTATTCCAAACATTCCCCTTTGGTGCTGTAAAGTGGCGGCATGTCCAATAATTGAATCTTTATTAATCACAATTTGTGTTACTTTTTCTACTCTTACTAAACGGCAATGCACTTGTGGAAACACCTCATAGGGATCCTTTTTTGTATCTTCTGGTATAAGCTCTTTAAATGGACTAACAATTAGATAGACTTTTTCCATTATCGTCCTTTGAACTAAAAAGCTGATCAATATGCCCAAAATGACTATCTTTTCCAAAGTAGAATTCAATGGTGGAATTTCCAGGATTCTGGTCATGAGTCGTATAATGCTTTCCATAGACATGTGTTTTAAAGGTTTTAATAGTTGTAGCACCACGCAATATGGGGGGCGGACTTGCTAGCAAGTCCGCAACCTTGAACCCTAATTCATATCTTTTTGAGCACACATTGAGGAAGTGATGAAACCATCATGAAGAAGTATTGAATTTACTTTGAACACACCTTGAAGCTCATGTGAACACAAATGGGGCTACAAGGGCTGGAAAGGCTGGAGAGAGGGGTGAGGAAGGGTGTATGGGGTAGCGAAAAGGTTGGGAAAGAGTTGGAAGGGAAGATTAAGGGTTCCGAGGCATTTTAAATGAAGAAAAGGGTCTGGGAGAGGTTGAGAGGGGTGAAATGGGGATCAAAAGAGGATGGCATACAATGGGGCTGGGAGGATAGCGAAAGGCATGGGAAGGGAAGACAAGCATGTGTTGATAGAATTGAAAGGGATGGAGATTGGTGCAAACAGAGTGTGAAAATAGGAGGATGAACTCTGTTCTTTGGGCGAAGAACAGAGTTCACTTCCATAAAATATTAGCTGAAACATAGTTTTCAATTCTGTAAAAACAGTTGTAAGTAATAGAAAAAGTCACTGATTTTTTTTATATGTAATCTGAAATTTTTTAATAAAATTATTGTATTTAAGAATTGCAATATTGTCAATCAATTTTTATTGATCAAATTAATTTAATAAAGTATTATTTTAATAAGCTGTTTCAAAAAATACTTTGCATTGAGTAGACTCATGGAATGATTTTTTCTGGCTTCCATTCAGTTATCCTCACACTTTCACTATGTTTTCAATATAGATCCATTGTTATTTGTGTGATACTTCAAGTGAAAGTTCAGTATTACTTCAGTCTGAGTTCCATCTGATTTCCATCTGACTTCAAGTTGCGGACTTGCTAGCAAGTCCTCCCCCTATATTGCGTGGTGTAGTATATTTTTCTAAATATTTTTGGGTATTTTTGGGGTTTTTTTGTGGTTTTCTGGCTTCAGGGTGGTCTGGTCGCCTCAGGCGGACTACCCGCCTTGGTGCTAGAAGGCTGGGAAGTGTTTCTAGAGGGGTTTTATGCAATTTGGCGCTAAAGAACACCAAATTTGTTGGGGTGCATGGGCTTTTAGATAGTGGTCTGTGTGTACATGGTGAATAAGACAGTTTGGGGAGACTTTAATTATCATACAACTATCTGGAGGTGATATCCTTGTTCCTCACTCAGTTTTCACTGTTTTTGGCCACAATTGTCTGTGCTTGTTGCATGGTGAGTTCTTCATTTAATCACCACGCAATATGGGGGGCAGACTTGCTAGAAAGTCCACAAACTTGAACCCTAATTCATCACCAATTGAGTATTAATTGAGCTTCCCATGAACAATTCAAGAAACAAGGGTGAAAGTTTGTTGAATTCATGGTGAATCATAGTTGAATCATCATTGAAGCCAATGAATTCATTACTTGAAAAATTTTTGAAATCTAAACAATATGATTTTTTGATATAAGGCTGAAATCAGTGCACCCCATAGCTAAAAAAGGATGGTAAACACATAAGATTTTTTTTAAAAATGGTGCTTTTTTTATTATTTCAAAAAAAATAATCCTCATTGTATATTTAATGAAACTACATTTTACATAAGCATTCAGATATTTTAGCTCAATAAAATATTTAAATTATTAATTATATTTGGAAATTATTTTAGAAATACTATATAGTGTAGTGATATTAATCATCACATTATTTTTGGTAAAAATTTTAAAAAATATGATATTTTGTCTTTAAGTATGATTCAATAGCAGAAAATGGTGTGAACCTTCAAAGGACCTGTAGAGCTCAAAAAAATCTTCAAAATGAATAAAATAATAATATAGTTAAACATATAGTTTATAAATAAAGTATATATAGTTTTTTTTACCAGTAAGTACAATCAATGCACAGGTACTATTATTCTTTAAAAACAAATTTCCTCCATCTTCAGCATATCTAACTATGAAGGGGGTAATTTTTCTTAAGATTGAAGCACATTAAAATTTATTGATTCAATAGAAGTCTAATATTTTTTTTGAAAAATTTCAGGTCATCAGTCTTTCTATTCCCTTGAAAATAATTCTTCTGTTTTTCTATCATATCAACTTTTTGAAGAAAAATCCTTCTCTTTCTGCTCCTACCCTCTCCCCTCTTATAAATCAAAAACTCATTCCCTCTCAGATTACCCTCCCTCTTTAACCTCACTTTTCTCTCCCGTCCCTTTCATTTCATTTCCCCTCCATAAAATTCCTCATCTCTCTCAACCCCTCTACATCACTTTTGCTCACTTCCCCACTACTCTCTACCCTTTTTACTCCATAGAAAGCAAAAGGGGTGGGGAGTGCAGAGAAAGAGGGTAGGGTGGGAATTAAAGGGAGATGAGTGGGATGGGGAGGAGAGGGGATGGGCTCAGGTAGGCTCGGGAGTGAATCAAAAGGTGTAGGAAGTGAGGTGATTGTAGCTAAAGGGGTAGGAGGAGTGGGGAGTGTAGCAAAAGGGGAATTGAGGGTTTGGGAGGTAGCCAAATGAGTATTGAGGGATAAGGAGGGTAGCAAAATGATTTTCAAGGGCTGAGGAGGGGTGCAGATGGTGCAAAACGGGTGGTGTGAGATAGATAGGGAGTAAAGAAGGCTAGAGAAGAGATATATAAGGATGAAAATATGTGGTGAGTGCGGGGAAGAAATAATTGTAGGCAGGGGTGGTGAGGGAGGCAAAAAAGGCTGCCAAAAACTGATGTTTTACTCTGACGTTTGGCCAAGCGCCAGGGTACACCTATCAATTAAATTATCAATTACAGACACAGCTGTAGTTAAAGAGTGTCAGGACTGGTTTATTGCTATAAATTTCTCACCTTGTGGGAATAGAAATATGTATCAATTTTTAAACATACAATGATGGTATATTCTGGTGTATGGTCCTGTTTACACCTTTTTTTCATTTATAGTACATCTTTAATTTCTAATTTTTATAAATACTAGATTTTTAAGTATAAGCATTGAAATATGAAAATTAGAAGTGAAAAAATACTAAAAATTTCTAAAAAAATATTTCATGGAATTTGGTTACACATTATGCCTATGATGATAAAATAAGTAATATTGGTAATTTCTAGAAATAATTTTCAACAAAAAAGCCAATATTAAAATCTAAACAATTAATATGGGAATGACGAGTTGAGATCACTTTCCTTTTAATTTGACCTCCAGCTCTGTTGGTGCAGCACAGAACAAATTTTACATGAATTATATAATTAAAAAAAACAAAATAACAAAAAGTCTTTGGATATATCTCACCTTTTAGCTTGATTTTTTGTATTCAAATATTCTTAAATACCTGAATTAATATATGTAATTATTACAAATTCAAGAAAAAAAATTATAATATGTTATAGAATACAAATTATTTTTAATTCAGTAACAGGAAAAACTCTTTGAGTTATCTTCATTACTAAATATGCTTTATGAAAATGAATATATCTACTTTAAAAAAATATATGTCTAAGATTTTATGGAACTTAGATTGAACTCCCAATGTCATCCTGGTTCTCAAAGTTGTTGAAGATAAGTTAAACCATGAGATTTCCTTTTATTTTTTTCAAATTTGATGCTTTATTTTTCAATGTATATAAATGTATATTTTTTTATCAACAAGATTTATATTAAATAATACATAAAATTCTGCAAATAAGTAAAACTATAGATAACTTTAGAAAAATTTTAAATTCAACAAATGAGAATTTTTATTTTCACACAGTATAATATGATGTTATTTCTTATGATAGAGGAAGAACAGCTCAAAACTTAGTCTTATAGATCTATCTTATGTAATAAAAAAAGTCCCATTTTTGGTTCATATTTAAACCAATATGATAGAAAATCATTCTTGTTTTAAATAAAAACTATACAGCTCCTTCTGAGTATTAAATTATTTTTTAGATGGATATGTCTTAGTTTATACCAAAAATTAAGACAATTACTGGTTCAACTTGCAAAATGAAACTTTTTCTTTATGAATTGAAATTTTATCACAAAAAATCTATCAAAAACAATTTTTCCTTCTAAATAGTTGAAATTCTTCTTGTTGAACTTACTTTTATTATAAATATATTTACTCAAGTATTTATATTTGATAAAGTAATTAACTAAGAGTATATATGTAGTCTTTTTTGGTCAAAAGAATATCAAATATAGTGTATTGTATAGATTTACTTGTTGTAAAAATAAAAATTTACTTTTTTACTTAATAATTTTAGTATTTTATTACTATTAAGAATTAAAAAATCTTTAAACTTTATTGTTTTACCTGAAAATGATGTGGAAATTTTAAGATGTGATTTAACCTTGTGAAATATTTTGTCCCTGAAAGCAAGCATGTGCACTTTCAACTTTGTACTCTATTTAAACTTTAAAAAAACATATTAAAATCAAATAAATAAACATTTAAAATATTTTCTTGAATTTATATTAATTACAATATAATTCTTCTAATATATAAATTTTTCAAGGGAAGAGCTAAAAATATTGATCATTTGTTTTTTAAACAAAGTTTTAAATTAAATTTATCTATAGAAAAACTGGTATAATGATTAAAAAAATCTCCTACTCAATATTCAGAAGAGTCTCTGAACAATAATATGGCATAAAATTCCAACTTGAATTCCATATATTCACATAAAAAAAGTACAATTTTTTGTATGAGCTACAGAAGAAAAATGTTATTGAAAAAATTGGTATTCCCACAAAAATCCAATTTCAAATTGAATTTTAATAAATAGTTATTGGCTTATTATAATTTCAATTTGAAAATTTGAGATTATTTTTATGTATAATTTTTCTCAAAATAAAAATTAACTGACTATTTATTCTTTTTTTTAAATAAGGTCAATTTACTACCCAAAGGAACCTTACAAAAAATAAATGGAAAAAAATAAAAACATGATTCAGAATTTAAGACATTCAATTTATTTAGTTAAGATATGTTATATATTTATTAAGTATTTTGGAATCACTATAGCTATAACAAGGTAGAAATTATTTTCCTTTAAATTTCAATAATTTTGCTACATGAAAAAGGTGCAAAAACATGATTCAAGAATACCACATGAAGAATTAAAATTATTTGAAGATACAAAACTAATTATTTATTATTGGTTATTGATTGGTAAAAATAAACTATGAGAGTGCTTTATTGAGTTAAAAATTAACCAATAAAACATGACTCAGGTTATTCTTTTCCTTTTTTCTTTTTGGTTTTGTGTGTTTTTAACTTAGTGCTAGACCTAAAAACTTAAAAATCCTGATGATTCATTGAGCTTCTCATATAATTCATTTAATTTCAACAAACAATATTTTTCAATCTAAAAATTCTTATATGAAATATGATACAACTTCAGTTTATATGGTTTCTATTAAAATATTACTATTTTTAATTCTCAATGAACAATTTTTTGATCTTTAAAAGGTACATATTAGCTTTCATATGTTTTTAAAAAGATTTTCTTAAAATACTAAATCAATTTAAAAATTATAACTTTAGAATTAATAATCTATTTTTTGTGATTTTATTGATAAAATAGAATTGAAAAATAAGATAAAAATATGTTCAATGAAAAAGAAATTTGTGTTGAGAAGACTCTTAAAATTTCCTTACTGTAATTTCTATTCAGAGTTCATTGAAGTTTCACAATTATTTCAGTCAAGATTCATTTATCACTAATCAAGAGTTCAAGCTGCTGTTAAAGAAGAGTTCAGCATAAGTTCCATTTGCCTTCCATCTGAGTCCTATCTGACTTCAAGTTGAGGACTTGCTAGAAAGTCCCCCCCAAATATTACATGGTGACTTGACTTGGCAACTGGTTTCTCTGGTGTAGTCTTGCAAGCTATATCAAGTATTATTTCTGTCTCTTGTGTGGATTTGCAACCTACATCAAGTATCATTGCTTTCTCTGGTGTGGAAATTTGAATACATTTCAGTTCTTTGGTTTGGTGGTCTTTCTGGAGACTACTTTCTTAGCTGATTGGGAAGTTAAGTGTGTTGGAAATGGGGCTTTAGCAAACAGGAACCAATTTACTGTAGCAGGTAAATTTCACTTTATTTTTCTAAAGGGACAGGGGAATTTCTCTATGGGTTTTCTCCAACTCCCTTCGTAAAGGCCTATAGCTAGTACTATAGGATTGTCTACACTGGTTAGGGGAAGTAGGGCACCTGACATACTATGCATATAAAGCCTGTAGACTTGAAATTAGAAAGCATCAAATAACCTTTATCCTAAAAATAATATTACAACCAACTACAACAATTAATAATATTATATAACAAATTATAAAAATGTAATACCCTTATAAATATAACAATTTTACATAACATTATAATAAATTCACTCATCATCATTAATATTAACTTATAGGGTACCATTTTAGAGGTCTCATTACCAGGGATCTGATTTTAGAACTAAATTTTATAAAAACAAAAGTTTCATAAACATATATTATTCAATCATTTATATAAATTTTCTTAATACAGCTTAACTGTTGTGTTTTTCAACCTCATTAGAAAGAATACAGATTCTACATCTCAACACTGTTAATAAAAATAGTTTATTAGTTATTTTATAACAAGTAGAGGCTATAGCTTATTTAATTGTGAACCTTTTATTTACTTAAAGGGACAGGGTTTTCTTTGGTTTATCCAACTCCCTTGGATTCTGCTTAGAGCAAGGGAACTGTAAGAGTCTTTCTACAATGTGTTTGAAAGAGTCATTCTAAATACTTTCCATATTAAAGAGGGCAGGTATAAATATTTGATTGTTTCCATGGATTATTTATATGGTTTGCTTGAGGCCGTTCATCTGGTTAGTTTGAATGCGTAGAATGTGGCAGAATTTTTTAAAAAGGAGTGGATTTATAGGTATGGCCTGATGTAATTAGTTACTGTTGATGGAGGACTAGAGTTTGGCGAAGATGTTACTAGTGTTGTGTTCAAGATCAGAGTGGCTACTCCTTATTATCCTGAAGCTGAAGGCATGGTTGAAAGATGGCATCAAGTTCTGAAGGATGCTTTGGTCAAGATGTGTGGGAATAGTGCTGAAAAATGGAGGCATTATTTACCTTTGGTTTTGTTTGCTGACAGAATTAATCTCAAGAGTACTACTGGATATTCACCTTATGAACTTATTTTTGGTGAGAGGGCAGTTTTACCAGTAGATTTAGAGGAAATTTCTTATTTGTGAACTGATTGGAATGGAGTTTATTCAACTGAAGACTTATTATGTGCCAGAATGATACAGCTTGAAGGAAAGGAGGAATTTCATGAAAAAGCCTATAAAAGAATGATAAAGATCAGGAATAAGTCAGTTAGGTATTGGGATAAGAGGTTGGAAAACAGGCTGAGGAATACTTTAAGTCCTTGGTTTTTTTGTGTTGGTGTATAATAAGAGTTTGGAGAGTCAGTGGGAAAAGAGTTTATCCAACAGGTAGAATGGTTCTTATTGAGTTAGATATCAACCATCAGGTGGATAATATTATTTAGAAGAGCCGCATGGGGCAGTCTTGAAGAAGAGAGTAGCTGCTTACCAGGTGAAGTGATTTTTCTCAGAGGCACAAGAAGGGAAGAAGACTAAATCTGCAATGAAGATAAATTATGAATCATTCCTCTTATTGGGGTTTTTTTTGGTGATTCTGTGCATCTGTTGTGTTGGAAACCTTTCTTGTTAGATGTTGCCCATGGGTGGGGCTTCTGGATTTTATCTTGGAAAGTGTGGGGGTAGATGATGGGCTGGCTTCTATGTATATCAGTTACCCCAGATTGTGTGTTTCCAACCCCTTCTCCTAATTCAGTTGAATCCTAGAATTGGTCTTCCTTTAACAGGTTTTATTCTTCTATAATTTTATACTGTGTTTATCTCTGGTCTCCAAGTGCTGGACTCTTCATTATTATTTTTTTTTTGGTTTATTGTGTTTGATGTGTGTTTTTGTTAGAAGGTACCCATGGGGGGGGCTCCTAGATTTTATTTTGGAAAGTGTGGGGGTAACTGATGAGCTGGCTGCTCTGTAGAACATCTACCCCAAAATTTCTGTTCCAAGTCTTTTGTTTGTCCTAGTCACGGCGCAATATGGGGGGCGGACTTGTTAGCAAGTCCGCAACCTTGGACTCAAATTCACCACAGATTGAACACACATTGAGCTATTGACAAAGGAACCATACAATCAGGGATGAACACCACTCAGCATAACAGTTTTTGTGGGTCTTCAAGTAGAGTTCAGTATGAGTTCAGTATGAGTTCAGTCTGAGTTCCATCTGAGTTCAGTCTGAGTTCAGGTTGGGGACTTGCTAGCAAGTCCACCCCCTATATTGCGTAGTGAGTTACTAGTTCTTTTTTTTGAATTCAGGTGTTAGTCCTCTATGAATTTTAACTAGATTTATTTTTGGTGTTCAAGTGCTGGATTATTCACTTTTATTGGTTTTTTTGGGTTATTGTGTTGGATGTTTGTTTTTGTTAGAAGGTACCCATAGGGAGGGCTTCTAGATTTTATTGTGGCAAGTGTGGGGGTAACTGATGGACTGGAAGCACTGTATAACTGTTATCCCAGAATTTCTGTTTCTAGTCCTTATTTTTACTTAGATGAATCTTAGTTCTCTGTGTTTATTCAGGTTTTTAGTCCTCTATGACTCTAAAATGGATTGAATGCTTCTTGGTTCTTGGATCTTACTTTTTGGTGAATCACTGGTGGTCTCCCATAATTTTTACTTATTGGAGGGAGCCCACCCATTGATCTTTTCTTTGGACCTGGATTGCTTCTGTGATTTATTTTAATGGAATGGAATTGTAGCTGTCTTACATTATTTTCTTTTTTTCTTTTTTTTTCTTTTATTTTTTGGTGAGAGTTGTTTATAAAACAACAAAAATTAGTTGGGTGTACCACATCAGAACCACCTGGATGTGGGCAAGCATTGGTGGAGAAAGGATCATCAACTGGTTGGGAAATGTTATTTTTTTTATTACTTCTCAAGTTTATTTTATTCATTCATTTTATTTTTTTCATTTTCAAGTTTTTTTTATTTGTTAAAATTAGTTGTCAAATCTTTAAAATTCCTTAAAGGTGTATCCACATCAAGGTGCACTTGGATGTGGGTAAGGTATCAGGGGATCAGCTCATCAATTGTATAGGGGATACCACTTTTAATTATTATTTATTTATTTTATTATTGTTCAATTTTATTTTCTCAGATCTCATATTTTTTGGGAAATATGACTTTTATTATTTTTCAAGTTATTTTAGTATGTTAGTTGTTAAAGGAATAAAAAAATAAAAATAAAAATAAAAATAAAAATAAAAATAAAAATAAAAATAAAAATAAAAATAAAAATAAAAATAAAAATAAAAATAAAAATAAAAATAAAAATAAAAATAAAAATAAAAATAAAAATAAAAATAAAAATAAAAATAAAAATAAAAATAAAAATAAAAATAAAAATAAAAATAAAAATAAAAATAAAAATAAAAATAAAAATAAAAATAAAAATAAAAATAAAAATAAAAATAAAAATAAAAATAAAAATAAAAATAAAAATAAAAATAAAAATAAAAATAAAAATAAAAATAAAAATAAAAATAAAAATAAAAATAAAAATAAAAATAAAAATAAAAATAAAAATAAAAAAAAAAATAAAAATAAAAATAAAAATAAAAATAAAAATAAAAATAAAAATAAAAATAAAAATAAAAATAAAAATAAAAATAAAAATAAAAATAAAAATAAAAATAAAAATAAAAATAAAAATAAAAATAAAAATAAAAATAAAAATAAAAATAAAAATAAAAATAAAAATAAAAATAAAAATAAAAATAAAAATAAAAATAAAAATAAAAATAAAAATAAAAATAAAAATAAAAATAAAAATAAAAATAAAAATAAAAATAAAAATAAAAATAAAAATAAAAATAAAAATAAAAATAAAAATAAAAATAAAAATAAAATAAATAAAAATAAATAAAAAAATAAAAATAAAATAAAAATAAAAAATATTATTAAATATATATCTGCTAATTATTTTTCTTCTCTCTATTTAGTGAATTTTTAATTTCTCTCTTTTTATTTTTTTAATGTCTGGAAGAAGAAGCCTCTGGAAGTTGGTCGGGATTGTGGTGTCATTTTTGCTTTTTGTTAGCATTGTCACCACGGGAAATCTGGGGATGAACTGCTAGCAGTTCCCTCTATTTGAAACTATCACAAATTTTTGAGGAAACTGTTGGGAAACCATCCTGAAACTGTCAGAAATATAATTTAAATCTGATGAAAAAGCATTGAAAAAATAAACTGTCACAGATTGAATCCAGAACAATCCCTCCTTGAGCAGAGCTTAGGAACCACATTGAACATCAGTTAATCTCAGGTTTGGAAAAAGGTTGAACAACATCACTTAGCATACCTTAATATTCAAATATTAAACTTGAATATATGTTGTGTGTATGATATAGATGCATATGCATTTGAATTTGCATGGTGGATACTTATTGCATGTTAAAAATTGATGTGAAATGCCTATCTAAAGTGTATGCATAATGACTATGAAGAATAAATATGCATAAAAAATATGCATAAAAATATGCATAAAAAATATGCATAGTGTTTATGCATATTGAATATGCATAAAAAATATGCATATTGAATATGGAAAAAAGGTGCATATATATATATGAATAAAATATATTAATATAAAGATAAATCTGTATAATGAATATGCATATGCAGATCCATAAATATGCATAATGTTTGAAAAATGCAAAAAAATGATGCTTAACGAGTATATTTTATGCATAAATAGAAATATGCAATATGAATTCATATTGCATACAGATAACATTGGCAAACCAATTTGACCAAAACTCATACTAAATTTTCATTCTGGACTAAAGGTGTGAGGGAAGGAAGAAAAACAGTCTGACATTAGAAAAATGCTACATGCACTCATTTCGTAGCAGAGCAAATGAGAAGTGCTGAATTATGGTTGGTGCCCATAATTTAGTATGATATCATAATTTTATTTAATTGTTTTCAATATTGAAAAGACTTTAGGTCGGTTGGTATGGATCTAGCTGTGCCAGGGTCTAATCTAATTATTTTAACAATTTCTTAATAATTAATGGGTTTTAATACAAAAACAGGTTGTATTTTTTGTGGGATATTGGATATGATAAGGTCTTTTGTAAAAAAAACTCATATTGTTCAAAAATATTCCTGAATCAGATGTGGGATAATCACTACAAAAAATTGTAGTACTGTGGGCAATAAAATATATGCACAAGAAGTAAGGAAAGGACTGAGTGAACCCTTTTTGTGCAGTGGAAATCATTAGAGTGAAATTGTGGATGAAAAATATAATTCATTATTACCATTTTATTTAATCAAAAAATTTATAATATTAAAAAGAACTATTGATTAATTGGTATTTGACCTTTGTGCCTCACTCATATTTATCATTTGATTGATTTTTTGTCACCATTATGTTATTAATATTATAAGTATAGTAAAAACTTGTGTGCCCAACACATACCAGGTGATGTTACACCTTTTATAATATTATTTTATAAAGGTAAAAAAATATGAAAATGGTTTTTTTTACAAAAAATAAATTGATATCCAAAAGCAATATGAGGTATAAAAAGGTAAAATTAAAGGTATCAAATATGAAATAAAAAATTAAAGTAAAATTCCTGCCATCAAGAGCAATTAGAAATGATTGGGGTGAACACCCACCAGTGGCACTAAACTTGGACTATAATTTATTTTTTGTAAAAATAAAAAAAAATCCACTTGAGCTTTACCAAAACTTCAGGATGATAATTTTGCCATATCAAACAACTTCTAGTGCAATTATTGAATAAAAATTTATTTTCATTGCAATAGAGAGAATTGATCACATCAGACTGCATGTGACAAAAAGTGTCCAGCACAAGTTCTGCCAAACTTGTGCTGAACACTTTTATGATGGAGAGTAGCTAGGGTGGAATTTTTCTTCAGTTCATCTGGTATTTCTTATAAACATGTCCACTGGTATTTGATCTTTGTGCCTCACTCATTTTTATCATTTGATTGATTTTTTGTCACCATTATGTTATTAATATTATTATTATAGCAAAAACTTGTGTGCCCAACGCATACCGGGTGATGTTACACCTTTTAGAATATTATTAAATAATGATAAAAAAATATGAAAATGATTTGTTTTAAAAAAAATAAATTGATATACAAAAGCAATATGAGGGATAAAAAGGTAAAATTAAAGGAAGTAAATATGAAATAAAAAATTAAAATAAAATTACTGCCATCAAGAGCAAGTAGACATGTTGGGGTGAACGCTCACCAGTGGCACTAAAATTGGACTATAATTGCTTTTTTGAAAAACAAAAAAGTGCCAATCTGAGGTTTAACAAAACTTCAGCAGAACCATTTAGCCATATCAAACAGCTTCTAGTGCAATAGTTGAGAGAGAATTGATCACACCAGACTGCATGTGACCAAAAGTGTCCAGCACAAGTTCGGCCAAACTTGTGCTGGACACAGTTATGACAGAGAGTAGCTAGGGTAGAATTTTTCTTCATTTAATCTGGTATTTCTTATAAACATGTCCATTAGTACTTGATCTTTGCGCCTCACTCATATATATCATTTGATTAATTTATTGTCACCATTATATTATTAATATTATAAGTATAGAAAAATCTCTTGTGCCAAATGCATACCAGGTGATGTTACACCTTTTATAATATTATGAAATAAAAGTAAAAAAATATGAAAATGATTAGCTTTACAATAATTTAAATAGATATTAAAAAAAAGAGAAATAAAAAAGTAAAATTAATCTCAAAGAGATCAATTATGAAAAACAAAATACTAGTAAAAATCTTGCTCTCAAGAGCCAGTAGAAGTGTTGAAACAAATGGGAGCCATCAGGGCTAAATTTTACTAAGTTTCCTTTTTTTATAAAGAGAAAGAATTATACACCTGAGGTTGGGAAGAACAACAGGTGGATGATTCAGCTAAACAAAGCTACTTTTAGTGAAGTTTAATAAAAAAATGTTTTTTGTGCCATAGAGAGAATTGATTCCATCTGACTGCACGTGACCAAAAGTGTCCAGCACAAGTTTGGCCGAACTTGTGCTGGACACTTTTATGATGGAGAGTAGCTTGGGTGGAAATTTTCTTCAGTTCCTTCATCTTGTATTTCTCACAAACATGTCTACTGGTATTTGATCAGTCTGTATCTTTCATATTTATTATCCGATTAATATTTTATCACCATTATATTATTAATGTTATTAGTATAGCAAAAACTTGTGTGCCAAACGCATACCATGTGAAGTTATACCTTCAATAATTTTTTAAAATAGACGTAAATAAATATGGAAAGGATTAGTTTTACAAAAATTAAATAGAAATTTAAAAGTAAAAAGAGGAATAAAAGAGTAAAATAAAAGTCAAAGAGTTCAAATATGAAAAAAATACTAGTAAAATTCCTGCTATCAAGAGCCAGTAGAGGTGTTAAAGCAAATGGGAGCCATCAGGGCTTAATTGTAATAAGTGACCTTTTCTTTAAAGATAAAAAATTATACACCTGATATTGGGCAGAACAGCAGGTGGATGATTCAGCTAAACCAATCTACTTCTAGTGAAATTTGATAAACAATTTTTTTTGTTTCCATACAGAGAATTGATCCCATCTGACTGCACATGACCAAAAGTGTCCAGCACAAGTTCGGCCAAACTTGTGCTGGAAACTTCTATGATGGAGAGTAGCTGGGTTAGAATTTTTCTTCAATTCATCTGGTATTTCTTACAAACATGTCTACTGGTATTTTATCTTTGTGCCTCACTCATACATATTGTTTGATTAATTTTTTGTCTTAATTATATTATTAATTATATAAGTATAGCGAAAAATTGTGTGCCAAATGCATACTGAGTGATGTTACACCTTTTATAATATTATTAAACAAATGTATAAAAATATTAAAATAATTTATTTTCAAAATTATTAATTGATATTCAAAAGCAATATAAGGAATAAAAAATTAAGTTAAAGGGATCAAATATGAAAAAAGAAATCCAAGTATCATTCCTAATATCAAAGGCCAGTAGAGATTCTGAAGCAAATGAGAGCCATCAGGAATAAATTGTACTAAATTGACTGTTTCTTAAAGATAAAAAATTGTGTACCTGTGGTTTGGATGAACTCTAGGTGGATAATTCAGCTATATCAAACTACATATAGTGATTTTTCTTATCAAATGATTTTTTTCATTGCCATAGAGAGAATTGATCCCATCTGACTGCACCTGACAAAAAGTGTGCAGCACAAGTTTGGCCAAACTTGTGCTGGACACTTTTATGATGGAGAGTAGCTAGGGTGCAGGTCTTCTTCCTTGCAACTGTTATTTTTTTAAAACATGTCAACTGGTATTTGATCTTTCTGTGTTATTCATATTTTATTATCTGATTAATTTTTTGTCATTAGAATATTATTAATTTTATTAGTATAGAAAAAACTTGTGCGCCAAATGCATGCCATGTTATATTACAACTTTTATAATATTATTAAAAAATGTTAAAAAAATATGAAAATGATTTTTTTTCCAAAATTATAAATTAATATCCAAATGTAACATGAGTGATAAAAAAGTAAAGTAAAAGAGATCAAATATGAAAAAGAAAAATTCAAGAAAAATTCCTGCCTTCAAGAGCCAGTAGAGGTGTTGAAACAAATGGGTGCCATCAGGGCTAAATTTGATAAAATTTAATTTTTTTTAAAGATAAAAAATTTTTCACCTGAGGTTTGGAGAAACTCAAGGTGGATAATTCAGCCATACCAAACTACTTCTAATGTAATTATTTAGCATTTTTTTAAATTTAATTTCCACAGAGAGAATTGATCCAATCTGACTGCGCCTTAACAAAAGTGTCCAGCACAAGTTCGGCCAAACTTGTGCTGGACACTTTTATGATGGAGAGTAGCTAGGGTGGAAGTGTTTCTCAGTACATCAGTTTTTTGTTTTTCACATTTCTATTGGTTTTTTAACTTTTTTTTATCATTCATATTTATCTTATAATTAACTTTTTGTCACCATATATGTTACTAATGTTTCTAGTATAGCAAAAACCTGCATGGCAAATGCAAAATTGGTGATGTTACACCTTTAATAATATTATTATATAAAGTTAAAAAAATATGAATATGTTAAGTTTTTAAAAAAATAAATTGATATTTAAAATTAAAAGGAGTAATAGAAAAGTAAAATGAAAATAAATGGGATCAAATACGAAATAAAAAATACAAGTAAAATTTTACTATCAAGAGCCAGAAGTGGTTTTGGGACAGTTGGGGACCCCTAGGTCAAGACTTGGTCTACAATTACTTTTATGTATAGCTAAAAAATTTTGAGCTGAGTTATGGACAGACTTCCAGGTGACAGTTTTACAATATTAAACATTCTTTACTTCAATAATTGAGTGAAATATCATTTTCATTGCCATAGAGAGAATTTATCTCATATGACTTCATGCAACCAAAAGTGTCCAGCACAAGTTTGGCTGAACTTGTGCTGGACACTTTTATAATTGAGAGTATCCATACAGAAAATCTTCTTAAACTCAAAAGGGATTTCTTATAAACATTTCCACTGGTATTTGATCTTTTTGTGTCATTAAAATTTACCATTTGATTAATTTTTTGTCATCATTATATTATTAACGTTATTACTATAGTAATAACTTGTGTGAAAAATGCATACCAGGTGGTGTTTCACCTTTAATCATATATTATTAAACAAAGGTATAAGAGTAAGAAAATTATTTATTTTAAAAATTAAAAACTGATATCCAAGGCAATATGAGAAATAAAAAAGTAAAATAAAAGTGATAAAATAAGAAAAAAAATCTAAGGAAAATTCCCACTATCAATAACAAGTAGAGGTGTTAGATCAAATGTGCACCACCAGGGCTAAACTTGGACTATATTATCTTTTTTGTTAAACCAAAGAAAGTGTCCTGATGAGTTTTGAAAAATCATCAGGAGGACATTTTGGCAATATCAAACTACTTATTGTGCAATGATTGAGCAAAATGTCATTTTCATTTCCATAGAGTAAATTTATCCCATCTGACTGCATGCAAACAAAAGTGTCCAGCACAAGTTTGGCCAAACTTATTCTGGAAACTTTTATGATGGTGAGTATCTAGGGTGCAGGTCTTCCTCAGTTCATCAGGTATTCCTTATAAACAAATCCACTTGTATATGATCTTTCTGTGTCATTCATATTTATCATTTGATTCATTGTTTTTCACCATTATACTATTAATGTTATTAGTATTGAAAAAATTATAAGCCAAATGCATACTGGGAGATGCTACATCTTTAATAATCTTATTAAATAAAAGTAAAAAAAATATGAAAATTATTAGTTTTACAATAAATAAATTGATATTTGAAAGCAAAAAGAGGAATAAAAAAGTAAAATGAAAGTGATTAAATATGAAATTAAACATTTAAATAAAATTTCTTCCATCAAAGTAAATTTGAGTTTTCAGACCAAAATTTCACCACCAGTTCTAGATTTGGAATTTATTTTCCTTTTTTTAAATTAATAAAAGTGTCCACCTGAGGTTTTCAAAAAAATCAGGAGGATAGTATAGCAGTATAAAACTACTTCTTGTGCAATGATTGAGTAAAAATTCATTTTAACTTCCATTGAGTAAATTTATCCCATCTGACTGCATGCAGCTAAAAGCGTCCAGCACAAGCTCAGCTGAACTTGTGCTGGACACATTTATGATGGAGAGTAGCTGGGGTGCAAGTCTTCTTCAGTTAATCTTATATTCATTTTAAAAATGTCTATGGGTATTTGATCTTTCTGTGTCATCCATATTTATTATTTGATTATTTTTTAGTCACCATTACATTATTATTGTTTTTATTATAGAAAAAACATTATGGTAAGGTAAACTCTTACAGTCGCCTTGCTGTAAGCAGAATCCGGAGGAGATAAGTGGATTTAGCTGAAAACCCCGTCCTTCCAATAAAAATAACAAAATGGGTGTTCTAAATCACTAAGCTAACCAAACTACTTAGATCTGATTGATAAAAATAATGAAACTCTAAAATATTTAACGCTTATTGAGATTTAAAGAAGGTGGCTGTTGATAAAAGAAATACTGATAACAACAATTAAGGTGTACCAGTGAAATATCTGTAAAGATTGACTTTTATGTTTTTATAATAATTTGAATATTTATGAGACAGCAATAATCAAGTCCCAGCGACGAAGACCTTTCTAAAGATACCCTATATGAAGTGTGATTTAAATTGTTGAATTGTATTTCTAACACTACACAATATAGGGGGTGGACTTGCTAGCAAGTCCCCAACCTGAACTCAGACTGAACTCATACTGAACTCATACTGAACTCTACTTGAAGACCCACAAAAACTGTTATGCTGAGTGGTGTTCATACCTGATTGTATGGTTCCTTTGTCAATAGCTCAATGTGTGTTCAATCTGTGGTGAATTTGAGTCCAAGGTTGCGGACTTGCTAACAAGTCCGCCCCCGTATTGCGCGGTGTAAAATGTTATGTAAAAATAATAAATGTTATAAGGGTATTATAACTTATTTAATTTGTTTAGTAATAAAAAATGAGACCGTGGTGGTTAATGATTAAGCTGTATGATCTGTCCCCCCCTCAATTTCGAGTTTGAGAAGTGCTTAAGTATTCCTATTCACGTGCCTAAGTTTTCCCCTCCAGAGCTCTTCCAGAGTCAATCCGAAGCCCGTACGGAGTCCTTACGGAGCCGGAACGGAGTCCGTACGGAGTCGAAACGGAGTCCATCCAGACTTCCGGACTCAATTAGAACCTTAAAACTATAATAAAAAATCTAGAAAAATTACACATAATTGAGCTACTTCCCCTTTACATACCAAACTAATTTTCGTAGTCTGCGCAACTCTAATTACCCCGTGAAAATTCATCAAAGTTAAGTAATTTTTGAAAACGTAAATATTTCTATAAAACTTTAAAATTCATTTAAAAATATAAGAAAAATAGTAAAAATTCTGGGAAAATTTCCTAAGGTTCTTAAGTGACTTGACTTGATACTTATAAATTTTTCAGACTGTAAAAATAAGTTTTCTCCGTAAAATAAATTGTATTTGTATAGGCATTCGCTCGTGACCAATTTCTTCATATTTTAAACTTCAATAAATTAAATAAAACCCTTATATAAAAAATAATAACGTCAATCTTGCACGCCGTAATAACTCCATTTACGTATTTAGGTGCCGTACTAAACTTTAGGCTACCACATCCTCCCTTCAATCAAGAATGTCCCCATTCTTAAAACTTTTCATAAGTGGTCGAACACAATATTCATCTTTAACCTTCAACCACCATCTTCTTTAATCAACTATAAAATTCATCTTCATCAATATGTCTTCCAAAGAACTTGTCGCTCCATGTGAACTCTGCGCTCAATACCAGGTACCTTGTTTAATGTCCAACCCTAATCTTCCTGGAAGAAAAGCTTGCGACTTATGCCGTGTGAAAAAAGTCAAATGCAACCGGCCAATAGTTCCTTCTAAAACAAACGTATATTTAGGACCAGCAGCTCTCCCTGATCCCTCAACTTCTAAAAAGCGATCCAAAATTCCTGTCTTCTTAAAATGAATAAGATCAAAAACAGATTCAAAAGTTCAATCTTCATCAACGGATCCCGGCCTAATTTTGCCTTCACAAGATCCTAATCCTATAACGCCAGTACCCCCAACTAACTTTGCTGAGACTATGTTTCCTGGCTCTAAATGTAAGACCCTATTTATCTTACTAAAAAAACTTTTAATCAAAATTGACTAAACCTATGACTTAATAACATATTTGAACTTCTAGCTGTCAAAATAACCAACACTGATGATGTTGGTAGAGTGAAGACGGACTATATCAATCATTACCCAAATTTTCATCGCTATCTTTTTCTTGACTTTACTAATGAGTTGAAACGAAAAATGCTGGCCTATTTTCAAGAAACTCCAGCTAATAACCATGAAGACCTCATGAAAAGAAGAATTTTAATGCAAAGCTTTGATAATGATGTTGAACAATTTCAAAGAAATTATCTTTTCTAACAGTATAACTTGATAAAAGTTTGTTTTTGCTTGGTCTTCTTAAACTTTCAACATAAATGATGTTTTCTTTCTTCTCTGGCTTGATATAACATAAAATAAAATAATATAAATCTTGTGATGATTCCACTACTGAGAGCAAGGTTTGAATCCCTTCAGACTCCCATATACCAGTCTTCCTTCTTGTCACAGCATTGAGAGAGTGGATCTTCCTATGAGCCGAATACTCCTGATTCCAACCTCATAGGGCCCCCCACTGAGCCGAATTCTATGATTCCAATCTCGCCATAAGGTCCTCCAAGCTTTACACCAAAAAAAAATGGCCTAACTATGAGGCACTAAAAAAATCATTCCCTAAAATCCAACTACCATCCTAACTTCTGATTCCTTCATCACAATTTTCAAACTTTGCTATACAGCAAACCCATAAAATACTTTTGCCAGGCTTCCAATAATAATATTAACTTTAGACCATGTTAAAGCGCCACAAATTTTACCTAATTAACCATTATGCTTTCTTTAGCATCATCACCACCTAAAATTTTAACCTCCTAAAGCTTATCAGCACCCAATTCCAGAAATAATTGAATAACCAGTTTAGAGTCTTAGTGGACAGTGTTAAATTAAAAGATTGAATTGAGTTATCCAAACAAGATTGACATTCCAGTTTAAAGTCTTGGTGGACCAAACATATAATCAATTGCCAGTTTATGGTCTTGGTGGACCAAAGATCGTTTAGGTGCATAAATAACTTGAAATATTCCTAAATAAGGCCTAGGCTTGACCAAAGATTGAATAAATTTGATAATCCAGTTTAATGTCATAGTGGACCAAACATTTGATCGAAAAGTAATCCAGTATAAGGCCATAGTGGTCCAATGAATGTTGAATTATCCTGCAGATATTAATTTTCCAGTTTAAAGTCATAGTGGACTAAAACAATGAATGAACTGCCAGTTTAAAGTCATGGTGGACCAAACATTTAATCGATAAGAAATCCAGTTTAAGGTCATGGTGGACCCAACAGCTTGATAACAGTCCAGTTTAAGGTCTTGGTGGACCTAACAACTTCTTTATCCTTGAACCCAGATTTTGCCACCAGCTTTCTTCATCCTAGTTTCAAGTTTTCTTCTTCAAAAAAATATCTCCTAACAAGATGAAACCTTCTGACTTCATTGCTTCAGCTGATCAATCTTGCAAATACTGTGCCTTCACCCATAGGGAATGTATCTTCTCTTTTAACTGGCAAAAGCACACTTATAACAGGGCCTGTTTATCCTGCTATGAGAAGAAAAGAAAATGTTCTGGCTTGAACTCTGGTTCTTTCCCCATCACTGCTACTAGCTTCTCCGCCTTCTGCAAACCTCTTCCTTCTTCTTCACCTTCTACTCCACCCCCTATTCCATCAACCTCTAAAGATCCCATACCTTTTTCTCCATCAGCCTATTTAAATCTTTCTCCATCACCTAATCCTCTGGGTCCTTCTCTCCAATCTAGACTTGCTGCTACTCCCCCAAGAACTCTTGCTGCTCCCAGGGCCATGCTTCAACCTTCTAACAATTCTTCTCCTTCTTCCAACATCTTGAAGCACAAAAGGTCCTATAATAGCCAGCAGTCTTCATCTTCTCTTGTATCATCCAAAAGGCCCAGAACATCTACTTCAAACACCAAATCCAACACCAGTCCTCCTCATCTATCAAAAATAAAAAATCCTTTTCTAAACATAAAAAATCCCACTCCATTACCAAGTAAGCCATTTATCTATGATCATGATAGTGTTGACACAGGTTAGTTGTCTCTTTTTATTTTCTTAATCTTCAGGTTTTAATTTGCTGATATTTTAATTTGATAAGCGTCCACCGGTTCTCCAATTTCATATTCTGCTTATGAACTACCAGAACCTAATCCAAGCTTCCCTAGAGTTCCAATTCACCTAGTGTCTGAAAAGCTTTTTGCTAATTTTAATAACCTTATTGCTTATTTCCAACGATACCCGCCCTCTGATAGATCAGATCTTGGATGAGAGAGCAACTGTTAAGAGACCTTTTCAAAATAGCCAACTGGCTTCAACACTATCGTGACCGTGAAATAAGATTCGAATCCCAGGAAATCAATCAAGGTCCTTCTAAATTTTCTAATTTCGATTCTTCAAAAGATAACAACCCTTGATGGTGTTCTTCCTGGTATGTAGCTTTCTTGAATAATGTTTGAAAAATAAAATATAAACATCTAAACTACCTAAAACTAAAATACCTTTTATTATTATTATTATTTTTATTTTTATTTTTTTTTTTTTTTGTGATTTATTTTTATTTTTATTTTTATTTTTTAGTTATTTTATTATTATTATTTTTTTTTTTTACCATTTAAAATAAAAGATTTTTTTTTTTTTTTATATTTAATTTTAATTTTTTTAAAAAAAGATAGTTTTGAAATAAAAGTTAAAATTTAATTTTTACAGAAAGATAAACGAATGTGAAAAGAAAAATAAAAAAAGTAAAATTTTTTTTTTTTTTTTTTTTTTTAAAATAAAATTTTAAAAGATGCCCCCCGGCCATTTGATGAGCCATACCCTCGACATCATACCCACATCCAAGTGCAACTTGATGTGGTTACACAATTTTGAGTAATTGAAAAGAAAAGAAAATAAATGAAAGTTTTTAGAAGATAATTTTTATAATGATGATCACTGGGTGGGCTCCCTCCAATTTATAAAAATGATTAGAGACCACCAGTGAGCATCACCTTTACATTAATTCATAATATATATTAAAGAAAAGAAATCACAATCTAACATAAAAAATCAAAAACAAAATAAAAAAAATCTTGAATCCGGCGTTGAGAGCAGTGTCTCTTGATTCGTTCCAGTTTATAGTCTTAGTGGACTTCCTAAAATTAAAAGAAAAAGCCAGGATTCAACTAGAAACAGGGAAAATTTTGGAAACGAACATTATGGGGTAATTGTGTATAGAGCAGCCAGCCCATCAATTACCCCCACACTTGCCAATATTTAATTAAGAAGGTTCCCCTGTGAACACTTCTTCCAATAAATTTTAAAATTTTCCAACACTATCTTCACCCATATTTTAAGTATTTTAAGTTTTTTGAAAATTTCAAAGAAGGTCTTCTTGAATTTCGTTAAGTTTCATCATAGTTTCGTTGACCATATACAGTGTAACGATAGTAAAGTATTTTGATAAAAAAAGAAGATAGTTTATCCTTGTTGCGGAGGTATTCATAAAATTTTGATGATATCATAGTTTATCCTCATTTCGGAGGTATAAATTTAATAAAAGTCATTAAAATTGTAGTTTATCCTCATTTCGGAGTTATAAATTTAATAAAAAACATTAAAATTGTAGTTTATCCTCATTTTGGAGTTATAAATTTAATAAAAAACATTAAAATTGTAGTTTATCCTCATTTCGGAGTTAGACTTCGGCACTCCTGGTGCCTCTAGGATAGAACCGTTTCACTTGATCAGCTGCTACCCTCTTCTTCAATACTACTCCATCCAACTCTCCTAGCACATATGAACCGCCGGAAACTTGCTCCTTGATTTTATACGGTCCATTCCACCTATCTGCAAACATCTTTCCCCACTGACTTTCCAAACTCCTATTATACACCAGGACCATATCACCTGGGTTCAAAGGTTTCCTTAATCAATGTGCCAACCGCTCATCCCAATATTTGACTGATTGATTTCGGATCTTCATCATCCGCGAATATGCCTTTTCTAAATATTCTTCTTTCTTTTCTAGCTGCATCATTCTTGCACACAATAATTCTTCAGTAGTTTTGACCGTGTCCCAGTAAACTCCAAGATATGATTCAGCTTCTAAATCAACCGGTAAAACTGCTTTCTGTCCAAAAACAAGTTCATAAGGTGAAAATCCGGTCGTCCTTTTGGCAGTGATTCGATCAGCAAATAAAACTAAAGGTAAATAGTGCCTCCACTTTTTGGCACTTGTCCCACACATTTTAACTAAAGCATCCTTAATAACTTGATGCCCTCTTTCAACCATGCCTTCGGCTTCAGGATAATATGGGGTTGCTACCCTAACCTTTGATCCAACTTTCAATACGGCCTCTTTAAACTCTGTCCCAAATTCAGGACCTCCATCTACCGTTACCAACTTCATCACCCCATACCTATATACCCAATTATTCAAAAAAAATTCTGCCACATTTTTGGCAGTTAAATTAATAAGAGGCGCTGCCTCTACCCAACCAGATAAATCATCTCTGGCCACAATTAAATATTTATACTGTCCCTCTTTTATATGAACGGCATCTAAACTAACTCTTCCAAAGAGCGTATATTCACCGGTCGCGCGTCCAGGTTCTTTTGGCCTTAAATAACTTCGTCTTTGACATTCTTCGCATGACTGAACCCACTGTTTAACAGCCATCTTCATGCCAGGCCACCAAAATCGATCAGAAATTCTTCTAAACGTTTCTCCAACGCCTCTATGCCCGAGATCTTCATGCAGTGATTTAAAAACTAATTCTTGCCCCTTCTGTTGAGTTATAACTACTTGAGGATTTGGATACCTTCTCCTCATTAAACGTCGACCAGATAGGTAAAACGTAGATGACTTCCTCTTGATAGCCACCCATTCATCGTCTTCACAATTTTCTGGCCTCTCTAAAGTCAACAAATATTTGACTAACAAAAAATAAAAACCAGTCTGACCCCAGACTTCATCTTGAAAATCGATTAATATAACATCAATAGGGACTTCTCTATCACCAATATCACCTGCACATGAATGAGCCAATAATTGTTGACCCCTAAATAAATCTTTAATCGAGCTATGTCGACGTTTTTCTTCTGAACCTTTGGATCCTTCGTAAACCGTATTTAAAAATACCTCTTTCTCTTTATCCACCTTTTTATTTAAATTCTCTAATTCTCCAACATATACACCATTCCTTAATTTACTACTATCCCACACTACCAATCCATCTTCCTCTACATACACCACATCTTCTTCTACCTCCTCTCTGCCGAATTTATCTACACCTTTTCCAACACCTTTATTAACATAAAAACTATTTTCCAGTTTATCCTCTTGGTGGAGGTCATCATCACCATAATCTAAACACAATAGTCCTGCCAGTTTAACCTCATGGGGGAGGTATGGAAAGTCTTCAGCTCCTTTAGTGCTGGCTTTGATAATAGGTATATCTTCATCGAACTCTTCTGAGTCTGAATCTTCTTCAGTGGGTGGTCTCCTTGATAAACCATCTGGCATAGTAAAAGTGTTGCCAGGCTTATGAACTAAATCAAATGAAAAATGTTGAATAAAAGCTACCATCTCGTCATGGGTGCATTCGGTAAACTTGGGGAATTAATCATCTGGATTAACAATTTCGCATCCACTTGCAACTCAAAATGTTGCCCCCACAAAATATGCTGAAGTTTCTTCAGTATTTTCTCCACACCACATAATTCCAATTTTGGTTGAGAATATCTTGATTCGACCTCAGTAAATACTACAGATTCATACCTAACTGGCCTGATGTAACCAGCTTTATCCATCTGAGACAAAACCGCCCCAGCTGCAACCTGACTTGAATCAACTGCTAAATAAATTCTGCCAGCTTCTTTTCCATAATCCAACTTGTGCAGGACTAAATCCTTCCCTACAACCTCCTTCAACTTCACAAACGCCTTCTCACACTCTTCAGCACTAGGGGGTATCCCAGCATCCTTTATTGTAACCCTATTTAATTCCCTAAGATCATGAACAACTCTAAGCTTGCCATTCGGTTTCTTGATACAAAATACCGGACTAGAATAACTTGATGTTGATTGCTCATACAGTCCAGTGCGTATCTGTTCTCTGACAACTTCAATATAGGCTTCTTTCAATGCAGCCGGAATAGGAATCGGTTTCTGCTGCCACGGTTCATGACATACCACAGGAATCTTGTAAGGCTCCCCATAGGAATGCTTCAACACACCCCTCTCCTCTTCTACAAAAGCAATGGCCTTCTCTCGCTTGACCATCACATCCAACAACAACTTCTTCTCTTCTCCAGACAACCAACCATCAGGTCCAAAATTAACAACACCCAGTCTCTCAAAAGTGATTCTTGACGTCTCAGAAAATTCAGGCAGATTCTTTACCAAGGGACTTTCATAAGGATCTCTTGATAACCTTGGTCTTCTCAAAGGTGGATTTAATTCAGCAGGTAGCGGTTCATTAATAGGTCAAACTTTATTTGCTACTTTCTTATATTTGGCTGCGTCCACATCTAAATTAACTTGAGGTAAAACATTTTCTTTTGTATTGCCATTAAAACTTTCATCAAATGAATCTTCTTCATCGCCAGAATCAGAATAAGAAAAATTAGAAAAATATTTTATTTCATTTTTAAATTTTACCCTTTTCTCCTTTCCCTCGTCTAATTTATAAACAGATTTTCCAACACCTTTGCTTCCCTTATCCAACAGTAAATCACCCATAAAGAAAGTTGGCAGTTTAACCTCTTGCTGGAGAACCGGAAATGAATTTTCACAAAAATTATTTTTTTGTGTTTTAATTATACTGAGATTTTTTATTGGATTTTGATAAGATTTTCGCAGTTTACCCTCTTGCTGGAGGTCCGTAATAGAAGGAGATAATTGCAGTTTAACCTCTTGCTGGAGGTCCATAATAGAATTTTCACAAAAATTATTTTTATGTGTTTTAATTATACTGAGATTTTTTATTGGGTTTTGATGAGATAATTGCAGTTTACCCTCTTGCTGGAGGTCCGTAATAGAAGGAGATAATTGCAGTTTAACCTCTTGCTGGAGGTCCGTAATAGAAGGAGATAATTGCAGTTTAACCTCTTGCTGGAGGTAATCAAACATACCCTTCCAATTTTTATCCAACCTAATTTGGCCCATTTTGCCTTTTTCACTGTTTTTAAATTTAATAGAAAAACCGGGTAAATCCAATAAACATATAGAAAAGTCCAAAACGTACTTGCACTCCAAAGTAATATTAACAGAAAATAATTGAGAATCCACTTGAATTATCTCCAAGTGAGCTGACCTATTGCAATCCGGGATCTCATCCTGAGGAGAGATTACAACATTAGAGCGATCAGCCCCTGCTACCCCAAAAAATGAGGGCATTCATCCCTTTCCAACAAACATAATTCACCAGAAGCCGTCCGTTTAATATGTCGCTTCTTGGTGCAAACACAACACTGGCACAGAGTAGTAATCCCTGGCCGTGTTTCCCAACCTTCATCTCCAGGAGGCGCTAACCGCATATGTAACCTCCGCATATCTTCACCAGTGATCTCCAAACTAATCCCCATGCCAGCTTGATACCCTATCCTGGCCTCAAAATCCATCAAAAAAGGACCACCAAGAACAGTTTTGACTGCTCCTCTGGCCACATAAAAGTGAACCTTACCAACTGATCCACCAATGCCTAACCTGACATGCTCAGCTGTACCCATCAGCTCTGTTGCATGCCCTCCAATACCTCTGAGGTTTCCCCCAGTTCCACTTTTAATTGGCAAGCCTATACTCGTCGCTTGCTCCAATGAAATTAAATTAATTTGAGACCCTGAATCGACCAAGGCCTTTACTTCTTTACCATTTAGAGTTACCACCAGGTAACCCAGGGGAGCGGAAAAATGTGTATCTACATCTTCCCCAAACTTTTCAGCATTTTCACAAATATATTCCACCTCTACAGTGGAAACCCGATGCCTCGTCAAATGCTTCTTTTGCTTTTCAGCAAGCGCCGGACTAATCGTAAATAACTCCCCCAAAGATAAGGGAATCTGAAGTTGATTCACCCTATTCAAAACTGCGTCCATCGCATTAGCTTGACCAGAAACTACTGGCCACTCATACTGGACCTTTGATTTAACAACCTTGGCCCTGGGTACCTCTTGAGGTCCAACCGAGCCATCTTCACCCCCCATTATAACATCTTCACTTTCTATAACCCTAACTCCGTCACCAGCTTCTTGCACTAATCCTGATCCATCGCTAGTCCTTCTTACACCCTCCATTGGGATGGGACCGCTAAAACTTGGTCTGGGTAGAGACGCCAACGGTACATCCTCCTCAGAATCCGAATCATCCTCTGGCATAGGCTCACCATTTAAATCAAACTTGCCATAACTAGGGGGCCCCATATCAGCAATCCCCTTCTGCATTTTATATAATTCGTCCTTAGAGTAAGGGTTCAATTTGTTGGCGGCAGTTTGAGCACTAGAATTCTTGTCCTTAGAGTAAGGGTTCACTTTGTTATTGGCCTTGCCAGGATTAGCCCTCAATTGGCTCTGAATGCTACTCTTCGCCTTAGTAGCAGCTTCTCTTCTAGCAGCATTAACATCGTATTTGCCAGCCATACAGCTACCCTCCACCTGGGCAACCGTCGCCAGCTCTAAACCACCAAAAGAAGTAGAAAATGTGGCTTTACTGACCTCTTTCTCTTTGCCCTTGTCAGCTTTACCACCATTACCATTACCATTTTTGCCACTCTTGGCATTAACATCTTCATCTGTCACCTCTTCAAATCTGGCTCTCCTTTCAGCCGTTAAACTTCTTCTGACCAAATCAGAAGGAGACTGTCCATCACTGGGCTTGATGAACGAACCATCAGGAAATTTATAAATTTTACCATCAAATAAAACTCGCCCAGCATCCATATCCTTATCAAGAGCAAAACAAACTGTTGCTCTGTGACCCCTCCTATTACAATAGGAGCACACCTTTGGCTCATCGTAGCCACCTCTATATCCATTACCAGCATTCCCACCATTTCTCCCATTGCCTGGGAAGCGGTTACTGTTATTATTGCCATTATAATTTCGACGTTCATAACCTCTGGACTGATAAGAAGTCGACGTCGACGAAGAAGCGATTGGGGCCTTGTTGGCCTTCTGGGTTTCTTGAAAAAATATTTTTAATTGTTTTGTTAAATCGGCCAGGTGATTGACCATCTTATTATCTACATTGCCCTCAACTTTAGCAGCCGGTAATCCCATTTGTGCCTTCTTGGCCTCCTGCGCTTTGACCATAATATCGTTGTTTTCGGTCAAAACTTCGCTAACCTTGCTAACATATTGAGTGCATGACTCTTGATATTTGTCCAACGCCAATAACTTTAGATGGGCTTGAATGTTGTCCTTGATAACCTCCAGAGCTGGCAGTTTCTGCTCACCATTAGGCAGTTCCTTCATCAAATCTTTTCTTGAAAGATCCTTCAAGACGTCCATTCGAATATCCCTGCTGCATGCTGTCCAAAACAAATCTTTTGCTTGGTTCTCATGCACTAACTCGTCCACCAGTATGAGATATTCCACCACTTCATCAAACTGAACACAGAGCTTTTTGAAGTCAGCCATAGAAGAAACTCCACCTTTTGCTTGCCAGTCTCCAACAATTTTATTGAGGTCCATCATAGTAAACCTAACACCCCATCTATCGACCATAGCTTTAGAAAGCTTAACCCAATCCTTGTCCTTGAATGCCTGCATAGCAATAACCTCTTTTTCCACCTCCCTATCAGCAATAAAAAACCTAACTTGCTGCACCATATCCACATGGGAAGCACCATCAACAGCAGCAGCAGCTTCATACCTGCTAATGAACCATTTAACCTCCTCCCCATCAAACTTTGGGCCATCCCAAGAAACAATTCTAACTGAGGGAGTAAGAGGGTTAGAAGATCCAGAAGCAACAGCAGAAGAAGACATCCCAATAAGTAATGAAAAGCGTTAAAAATCGATAAAATAACAAGCCTCTTGCAGGCCAATAACAAAAATCCAATTAGAGTTCCAGAAAATAAGCCTCTTGCAGGCTAATAACGTTCTTGATCCAAGTAAGTCTTTTTAAGGAAAGCTAGAGAAATCGAACCCCACATTGGGCGCCAACTATGGTAAGGTAAACTCTTACAGTCGCCTTGCTGTAAGCAGAATCCGGAGGAGATATGTGGATTTAGCTGAAAACCCCGTCCTTCCAATAAAAATAACAAAATGGGTGTTCTAAATCACTAAGCTAACCAAACTACTTAGATCTGATTGATAAAAATAATGAAACTCTAAAATATTTAACGCTTATTGAGATTTAAAGAAAGTGGCTGTTGATAAAGAAATACTGATAACAACAATTAAGGTGTACCAGTGAAAGATCTGTAAAGATTGACTTTTATGTTTTTATAATAATTTGAATTTTTATGAGACAGCAATAATCAAGTCCCAGCGACTAAGACCTTTCTAAAGATACCCTATATGAAGTGTGATTTAAATTGTTGAATTGTATTTCTAAAATGTTATGTAAAAATAATAAATGTTATAAGGGTATTATAACTTATTTAATTTGTTTAGTAATAAAAAATGAGACCATGGTGGTTAATGATTAAGCTGTATGATCTGTCCCCCCCTCAATTTCGAGTTTGAGAAGCGCTTAAGTATTCCTAGTCACGTGCCTAAGTTTTCCCCTCCAGAGCTCTTCCAGAGTCAATCCGGAGCCCGTACGGAGTCCGTACGGAGTCAAAGCGGAGTCCGTACGGAGTCGAAACGGAGTCCGTCCAGACTTCTGGACTCAATTAGAACCTTAAAACTATAATAAAAAATCTAGAAAAATTACACATAATAGAGCTACTTCCCCTTTACATACCAAACTAATTTTCGTAGTCTGCGCAGCTCTAATTACCCCGTGAAAATTCATCAAAGTTAAGTAATTTTTGAAAACGTAAATATTTCTATAAAACTTTAAAATTCATTTAAAAATATAAGAAAAATAGTAAAAATTCTGGGAAAATTTCCCAAGGTTCTTGAGTGACTCGACTTGATACTTATAAATTTTTCAGACCGTAAAAATAAGTTTTCTCCGTAAAATAAATTGTATTTGTATAGGCATTTGCTCGTGACCAATTTCTTCATATTTTAAACTCCAATAAATTAAATAAAACCCTTATATAAAAAATAATAACGTCAATCTTGCACGCCGTAATAACTCCATTTACGTATTTAGGTGCCGTACTAAACTTTAGGCTACCACAACATGTGTTCTGAATGTACACTGTGTGATTTTACAACTTTAATAATATTATATAATAAATGTAAAAAAATGTGAAAGTTATCAGTTTTACCAAAATAAAATTGATATTTAAAAGCTAAAGGATAAATAAAAGGGTAAGGTTAAAATTAAAGAGATCAAACATGAAATAAGGATATTAAGTATAATTTATGCTATCATGAGCCAGTAGAGGCTTCAGAAAAAATGGGCACCATCATAGATTAACATGGATCAAATTTACTTTTTACCAAAGTAAAAAATTGTCTACCTTAGGTTTGAACAAACTTCCGGGGGACAATTTGTCCATATAAAACTACTTTCAGTGCAATGATGGAGTGATTATTCAGCCTTATTTCCAAAAAATAAATTGATTGCATCTGACGGCATGCAACCAAAATTGTCCAGCATAAGTTTGGCAAAACTTGTGCTGGACACTTTTATCATGGAGAGTAGCCAGGGTGCAAGTCATTTAAAATCATCTGGAATTTCTTATAAACAAGTCCACTGTTATTAAATCTTTGTGCCTCACTCATATTTATCCATTGATTAATTTTTTTTTGCCATTATATTATTAATATTATAAGTATAGCAAAAGGTTGTGTGTTAAATGAATACTGGGTGATGTTACACCTTTTATAATATTATTAAATAAAGGTAAAAAAATATGAAAATTATTTATTTTACAAAAAATAAACTTCTATCCAAAAGCAATATGAGAGGAATAAAGTAAAATAAAAGAAATCAAAGATGAAAATTAAAATCCAAGTTAAATTCCTGCCATAAACAGAAAAAAGAGATGTTGAATTAAATTAGCACAATCAGGGCTAAACATGCACTAAATTTTCTTTTTTGTAAAAATAAAAAAAATCCACTTGAGCTTTACCAAAACTTCAGCATGAAGATTTTGCCATATCAGACTTCTTCTAGTGTTATTTTTTATCAAAAATTTATCTTCATTTCCATAGAGAGAATTGCTCCCATCTGACTGCACCTGACCATAAATGTCCAGCACAAGTTTGGCCAAAATTGTGCTGGACACTTATATGATGGAGATTAGCTAGGGTAGAATTTTTCTTCAGTTAATCTAGTATATCTTACAAACATGTCTACTGGTATTTAATCTTTGTTCCTCACTCATAAATATCATTTGATTAATTTTTGGTCGCCATTATATTATTAATTTTATAAGTATAGAAAAAACTCATGTGCCAAATGCATACCAGGTGATGTTATGCCATTTATAATATTATTAAATAAATTTATAAAAATATGAAAATAGTTTATTTTAAAAATTATTAATTGATATCTAAAAGCAATATTAGGAATAAAAAATTAAGTTAAAGGGATCAAATATGAAAAAAGAAATTCAAGTAATATTCCTACTATGAAAGGCCAGTAGAGTTGTTGAAGCAAATGAAAGCCATCAGGGACAAATTGTACTAAATTGATTTTTTTTAAAGATAAAAAATTGTGCACCTGTGGTTTGGATGAACTCTAGGTAGAAAATTTGGCTATGTAAAACTACTTCTAGTGAAGTTTTTTATCAAATAATTTTTTTCATTTCCATAACGAGAATTTATCTCATATGACTGCACCTGACCAAAAGTGTCCAGCACAAGTTTGGCCAAACTTGTGATGGACTCTTTTTTGATGGTGAGTATCTAGGGTGCAGCTCTTCTTCAGAGCAACTGGTATTTTTTTAAAACATATCCACTGGTATTTGATCTTTCTGTTTTATTAATATTTTATCATTTGATCAATTTTTTGTCACCAGTATGTTATTTTTTTATTAGTATAGCAAAAAAACATTTGCCAAATGCTTACAGGGTGATGTTAAACCTTTAATGATTTTATTAAATACAGGTAAAAAATTATGAAAATGATTTCTTTTACATAAAATTAATTGATATCTAAAAGAAAAAAGGGATAAAAAGAAATAGGTTGAATAAAAGGGATTTTATATGAAATTAAAAATTCAAGCTAAATGCCTACTTTCAAGGCTCAGAAGAGGTGTTGGATAAAATGGGCATCATCAGGAATAAAGTTGTACTTAATTTGATTTTTTGAAAAACTAAATGAAGTTTTCAACTGATTTTTTTCCAATATTTAGTTGGACACTTTGTCTATATCATATTACTTCTAGTACTATGATTGACCAAATTACATCCTCATTTCCATATGTAGAATTGATCCCATATGGCTGGACCAGGTCAAAGGTGTCAACCACAATCTTGAGAATTCTTCTGGTGGACACTTTCATGATGGACAGTAGTAGGGTTCAACTCTTCTTTAGTTAATCTAGTATTCCTCATAAACATTTCCAACTTATTTTTGGCCAAAAATCAGGTGGAAAGTTTGTCCATATCAAATTACTTCTAATGCCATGATTGACTAAGAATTGATTCTCATTGCCATATAGATAGTTGATCCCATATGACTGGATCTGGAAAAAGTGTCACCACAACTTTTGAGAAACTTAAGTTTGAAAATTTTATGATGGAAAGTAATTGCAAGTCTTCTTCATTTCATCAAGTAATCCTCATAAAAATTTCCACCTGTATTTTGGCCAAACTTCAGGTGGACACTTTGGCCATATTAAATTAATTCTAGTTCCATGTTGATAAAAAACTGATACTTATTGCCATATATAGATATTAAACCCATCAGACTGTGCCTTTCCAAAAGTGTCTACCTGAAGTATGGCTAAACCTCAGTTGGACACTTTTATAATGCAGATTAGCTAGGGTAAAAGTATTCTTCAATTAATTTGGTATTCATAATAAATTTTTCCTCCTGAAGTTTAGCCTAACTTCAGGTGGAAAATTTCGGAAAGCACCAGTTAGTCACTATCCATCAAAAAAGTGTTCACCAAAATTTTGGCTAAACTTGTGGTGGACCCCTTTGATCAGCCACAGTCAGATGAGATCAACTCTTTAGATGGAAATGAGGATGATTTTTTGGTTAATCATGGAAATAGAAGTAGTTTGATGTGGCCAAAGTACCCCCCTGAAGGTCAGACAACCCTCAAAAGGACACTTTTTAGCAGGGAGTAACTGAGAAAAATCCATTTATCAGAATGAAAATCTTTTATTGGATAGATGCCAAGGTTTTATACTTGTGTATTATGGTCAGTATTAATTTTGAAAGTGTCTGTCCAAGCGATTTCATTGCCCATCATGACACATTTTGTTTTAAATGTTTCAAACTGCGTGATACAGTATTAAGGTGTCACATAGTATAATTAAGTTCTATTAAGTGCCCTTCTAAGATGCCTAAATTTATAATTTAATATCTTACATAATAATTTTTTTTATAAAATTCATCAATATTTTATTTTATTATCAAATTTAATAGAGCAAGTATCCTGAATTATTATATATGCATAAGCTTAGGTTAGATCAATTTGTGCTCAATTTGTGCTCCACAGAGGACCAAAATCAAGTTCTGGAGGATCAACTTTAGCATAATTTGGAATCAGTTGATATTCTGTCTATAATCAATCTGTGAATAAATGTAAATCTAACTCTAATTTACTTATGTTTATAAAGTATTCATAAACCTGGAATAATTAAGGGACACTCTAAATTTAAAGAGAGGGGATTGCTAGCAATTCACCCCTAGATTTGCCGTGGTGACAGGTTTTTCACCCTATGAACTGATTTTTGGTCAAAGGGTGGTATTACCTATTGATCTGGAGGCTGTATCTTTTCTAGGATGTGACTGGGATCAAGTGCGCTCAACTGAAGATTTGATTCTAGCCAGGGTAGTGCAGCTTGAAAGGAAAGACGAGTTTGTGGAGAAGGCGTATGAAAGAATGATGCAGATCCATGTCAAGTCAGTTAAATATTGGGATGAGCGCTTAACGCATAGTTTAAGAAAGCCATTGGACCCAGAAGATTTGGTCTTGGTTTATAATATAAGTTTAGAAAGCCAATGGGGAAAGATGTTTTCTGACAGATGGAATGGTCCTTATAGGATAAGAAAGCAGATAACTGGAGGGTCTTACTTACTGAGGGAATTGGATGGTACTGAGTGGAAGCGACGTGTGGCTGCAGATCAGATCAAAAGATTCTACCCAAGGGGTGTTCCAGTGATACAAGATAAACTCCGGAATAAGAAAAAACTACCAGAATAATACCTCTGGGAGGAGGCTAAACTATCAGTGATTTTTTATGTATTTTTATGTTAACTCTGGGAAGAGGCTAACCTAACAAGTTATTTTAAGTTTTGTTTTTCTAAGAGGACTCACAGGAGGCTTTGACACAGTTATGACGGATAGAGTGCACTAACTGGAAGTTAGGCGGACTATGGCTGAACAGGCAACTGGCATAAGTGCTAAGATGAGGGCATAGAGGAAAATGAAATCGTATATATTTTCATTATTAGAGGGGATATGACCAAATAGGCAATTGAATTAAAGATGATGTGTACAATGTAAACGCAAAAAACTCTGGGAATTTAGCTAATGGGTTAACTAACCAGGAGTGGAATAGCAATCTATAGATGGGGTGCTCTACAGTTCAATTCTTATTTTACATTGTATATTGCTGTATTGCAGTAAAGGCGGTAATGTTTTATGATTTTTTTTAGGGTTTACAGTTTTTTTAAAGAAAGTAGAGGGATCAAAGTTAGGCGGTCTATAGTATGGAAGACAGGTGTAATAAAATAGTGCCATGTCTAAAAAGATTATTTGAAGGAATAGCATGAAAAATTTATGAAGACTATGTACAGGGAGAATGGACAGAGAAGGCTTATAAGGAGAAGCGCTAGTGGGCTATTCAGTATCAGGGTAAAAGCTAATAGGATATCCTTTCCAGTCTTCAGGCATGACAAAGCGAGGGGGATCGGCAGGGAATCCAAGAATAGTTGATGAGCTGATTTTGTTCATTATTTGACCTATCATTTCTATATGGGTATAGCAAGCTTCAAGTTCAGCGTCAGAAAAAGATGGTGCGTTAGAATAGGATAGAGACATAGCATCATATATAAGACAAAGTCTGGAAAATATTCACATGGAATGGACAAAGAGTAAAGGAAGAGGAACCCATCCCAGGGAGATGGATTCATTGAAGCCTGACAAGGAGTCAGTGGGCAAGGGGAGAATAAGTATAATGAAGGATACTTACTTGCTAAAAAGTTTTGTGGGTGCGCTGATGGCAAAGTAATAGTAACCGCATCAGGAGCAGCTGCAGTAGAGCCTGAGCCCATAGAAGCATTAGAACTCGGAATGGAAGAAGGTGTAGTGCTAGGCTGAATAGATATTTTGTGCCTGGGAAAACTAGGAAGCAATGATGATTCATAAGGAACATTATTATTAGTGGAAATAGTGGGACAAATGGTGGTAACTATCGGAGCGCTACTAGTAGAACTAGGTGGAAAGCGAATATAGCCAGTAGGCTGAGGAGTATTCTGGTTTAGAGAGATATTTCAAGTTTTGTGGTATCTAAAGCAATTGTCACAGGCAGGTCTAAAGGAGGCATACCCCTGAGGTTCAGAAAAGGTACAATGAAAGTTGTGGCGTTTACAAAACAAGCACGCTTGATCTTTGGGAACCGTACAATATTGAGTCATGATTTTTGGATGAAAAAGATCTAGGTTATTAGAAGGGCTATTTAAAAGATAACAATGGCATTATAGAGAAGTCATCAGTAGTGCCATGTCTGACTTGAGTGCTGGATGGTTTCTAAGAAGATAGTGAAAAATTTTTGTCATGATGAAGGACCCAAGGAAAGGCAAATCTGTCGCAGTCAAGGAAAGTCATATATTGCAAAGATATGAAGATTACAAAAGAGCGCATGCATATAAAATGCAGGGGAATTATTTGCTGCTATAGAAAGTAGCCACGATCTCAAGTTGTTATTTTTTGTCGTTTCATCATTCATAGGCACTTAGTGGAAGGGTGCGCGGTTAGAAAAAGAATGATATTTTTTTGAAGGCAACTCATCTCGCAGTTGTATAATTCTCACAGGAAAATTAAGGGAAAGTAAAATTACAGTTTTTTTACAAGGTTATACACAATTTACAGGGAATATATACAAGGAAGATTTTTAGTATTCTGTGTCATCAAAGATTGGAACGCAGAAAGCCCAGTCATTAACAGCCTCTTACATGTTTTGTTGCAAGGTGGTTATTAGCTGCTTTTGTTTATTATACTTGGTGTGAGTATAAACCCGGACCGCCTCGAGGAATCCTTCGACGGCAGTTAACATCTTGTTCATACAACACATGGTCGCATCGTATGTAGCGCAGGCAATTTGCTCTGCGAATTCGCAGTTTTGAGCCATGGCGGGCTCTTCATCATTGATGTCTGGAAAAGTTTCGATGGGCCATTCGTCCAGGATGATGGTATCAAAAACCGGCTGCATAAATGTCCAGTCAGGAGTGGGTATACAAGGAGTACACTCCGGAATAGGTTCAGTATCCCAGACGGGATCTTCTTCCAAGGCTGGAAGGAATAGAGGTACGTTAGGAGGCGGAGGCTTTTCAGCATAAGGTGTGCCTGGCTCATTCTAAAAGAGGAAAAAAAGAGAATTTTAGCATTAGAAAAGGAAGAAGTAGGAAAAGAAGACTTACTGTACTCTACTCTGAAAAGAGATATCTTGGGATAGAAGCAACGCTACTGGGTGTAGGTTTGCGGTAACCAACCTTGGCTCATTTGTTGCCAGGTGGGCTAGTAGGAGCAGGCGCCGGGCGCTTGATGGTCATTTGACTCATCATATTAGTTGTGGAAGCATTAAATACAGGCATGCAACGGTATGGTAAGGTATACTCTTACAGTCGCCTTGCTGTAAGCAGAATCCGGAGGAGATATGTGGATTTAGTGGAAAACCCCGTCCTTCCAATAAAATAACAAAATGGGAATTCTAAATCACTAAGCTAACCAGTCTACTTGGATCTGATTGATAAAAAATAATGAAACTCTAAAATATTTAACGCTTATTGAGATTTAAATAAAAGTGGCTGTTGAGAAAGAAATACTGATAAAAACAATTAAGGTGTACCAGTGAAAGATCTGAAAAGATTGACTTTTATGTTTTTATAATAATTTGAATTTTTATGAGACAGCAATAATCGAGTCTCAGCCATGAAGACCTTTCTAAAGATACCCTGTATGAAGTGTGTTTTAAATTGTTGAGTAGTATTTCTAAAATGTTATATATAAATATAAAGTTATAAGGGTATTACAAATTTATTTTAATTTGTTGAGTAATAAAAAATGAGACCGTGGTGGTTAAAGATTAAGCTGTATGATGTGTCCCCCCCTCTCAATTTCGAGTTTGAGAGGCGCTTAAGTATTCCTAGTCACATGCCTAAGTTTTCCCCTCCAGAGCTCTCCCAGAGTCAATCCGGAGCCCGTACGGAGCCCGTACGGAGTCCGTCCAGACTTCCGGACTCAATTAGAACCTTAAAAACTATAATAAAAAATCTAGAAAAATTACACATGATAGAGCTACTTCCCCTTTATATTCCAAACTAATTTTCGTAGTCTGCGTAGCTCTAATTACCCCGTGAAAATTCATCAAAGCTAAGTAATTTCTGAAAACGTAAATATTTCTATAAAACTTTAAAATTCATTTAAAAATATAAGAAAAATAGTAAAAATTCTGGGAAAATTTTCCAAGGTTCTTGAGTGACTCGACTTGATACTTATAAATTCTTCAGATCGTAAAAATAAGTTTTCTCTGTAAAATAAATTGTTTTCGCGTAGGCATTCGCTCTTGACCAATTTCTTCATATTTAAAACTCAAATAAATTAAATAAAACCCTTTTATAAAAAAATAATAATGCCAATCTTGTACGCCGTAATAACTCCATTTACGTACTTAGGTTCCATACTAAACTTTAGGCTACCACATCCTCCCTCCAATTGAGAATGTCCCCATTCTTAAAACTTTGCATAAGTGGTTGAGCAATTCCAAAAGAATTATCTTTTCTAATAAAATAATTTGATAAATTTGTTTTAGCTGGTCTTCTTTTAATTCTTTATAATAAAAACGTTGTTTCTTCTTCTCTGGCTTGATATAACATAAAATAAAATAATGTAAATCTTGTGATGATTCCACTACTGAGAGCAAGGTTTGAATCCCTTCAGACTTTCATATACCAGTCTTCCTTCTTGTCACAGCATTGAGAGAGTGGATCTTCCTATGGGCCGAATACTCCTGATTCCAACCTCATAGGGCCCCCCACTGAGCCAAATTCTATGATTCCAATCTTGCCATAAGGTCCTCCAAGCTTCACACCAAAAAAAAATTGCCTAACTATGAGGCACTAAAAAAAATCATTCCCTAAAATCCAACTACCATCCTAACTTCTGATTCCTTCATCACAATTTTCAAACTTTGCTATACAGCAAACCCATAAAATACTTTTGCCAGGCTTCCAATAATAATTTTAACTTTAAACCATGTTAAAGCGCCACAAATTTTACCTAATTAACCATTATGCTTTCCTTAGCATCATCACCACCTAAAAGTTTAACCTCCTAAAGCTTATCAGCACCCAATTCCAGAAATAATTGAATAACCAGTTTAGAGTCTTAGTGGACAGTGTTAAATTAAAAGATTGAATTGAGTTATCCAAACAAGATTGACATTCCAGTTTAAAGTCTTGGTGGACCAAACATATAATCAATTGCCAGTTTATGGTCTTGGTGGACCAAAGATCGTTTAGGTGCATAAATAACTTGATAAATTCCTAAATAAGGCCTAGGCTTGACCAAAGATTGAATAAATTTGATAATCCAGTTTAATGTCATGGTGGACCAAACATTTGATCGACAAGTAATCCAGTATAAGGCCATAGTGGACCAATGAATGTTGAATTATCCTGCAGATATTAATTTTCCAGTTTAAAGTCATAGTGGACTAAACAATGAATGAACTACCAGTTTAAAGTCATGGTGGACCAAACATTTGATCGATAAGAAATCCAGTTTAAGGTCATGGTGGACCCAATAGCTTGATAACAGTCCAGTTTAGGGTCTTGGTGGACCTAAAATTTGATAACACTTCAGTTTAAGGTCTTGGTGGACCTAACATTTGATTGATAAAATTAAAAATAAAAAAAATCTGTCTCCCAAAAATATCCATAAAATCTTGAGCATTCTTGAAATTCAGTTTAAAGTCTTGAAGGACTAATAGCTCCAATATAAAATCCTTAATGACAGTCTTGAAAATTAGCCAGTTTAAAGTCTTGGAGGACTAACAGCTCCAAAATTCATATAAAACCTTAAGGAAAGTCTTGAACAGTAGCCAGTTTAAAGTCTTGGAGGACTAACAGATGTCTTGAAGTAAAATCCCATAGGTATTGAGTTCCCCTAGACCCTGTTTCCTGTCTAAACTATATGAATAAACTAAAAAGAATTGTGACTGAAAAATAAAACTAAGAAATATAATAATAATTTTGATTAAATTAATTAATTTTTTTTTATTTATTTATTTATTTTTATTATTTATTTTATTTTTATTTATTTATTTTTTTATTTTTTACTTTTATTTTTATTTTTATTTTTATTTTTATTTTTATTTTTATTTTTATTTTTTATTTTTATTTATTTTTAATTTTAATTTGTTTTTAATTTAAAATAAAAGATTTTAGAAAAGATAGTTTTGAAATAAAATTTAAAATTTAATTTTTAAAGAAAGATAAATGAAAGTGAAAAGAAGTAATAAAAAAGAATTATCAAAATTAAAATTTTAAAAGATGCCCCCTGGCCATTTGATGAGCCGTACCCTTGACATCATACCCACATCCAAGTCTAACTTGATGTGGTTACACAATTTTGAGAAATTGAAAAGAAAATAAAATAAATGAAAGTTTTTAGAAGATAATTTTTATAATGATGATCACTGGGTGGGCTCCCTCCAATTTATAAAAATGATTAGAGACCACCAGTGAGCATCACCTTTACAATAATTCATAATATATATTAAAGAAAAGAAATAACAATCTAACATAAAAAAATCAAAAACAAAATAAAATATAAAGAATCTTGAATCCGGCGTTGAGAACGGTGTCTCTTGATTTGTTCCAGTTTATAGTCTTAGTGGACTTCCTATAATTAAAAGACAAAGCCAGGATTCAACTAGAAACAGGGAAAAATTTGGAAACGAACATTATGGGGTAATTGTGTATAGAGCAGCCAGCCCATCAATTACCCCCACACTTGCCAATATTAAATTAAGAAGGTTCCCCTGTGAACACTTCTTCCAATAAATTTTTAAAATTTTCCAACACTATCTTCTCTCATATTTTAAGAATTTTAAAAATTTTAAAAGAAGGTTTTCTCGCATTTTGTTATGGATCATCACAGTTTTGTCGCCCATATGCAGTGTAATGATAGTAAAGTATTTTGATAAAAAGAAGATAGTTTATCCTCGTTGCGGAGGTTGATAAGATTTTTATAAAAATCATAGTTTATCCTCATTGCGGAGGAATCCATAAAATTTTGTAGATATCATAGTTTATCCTCATTGTGGAGGATGACTTTGGCACTCCTGGTGCCTCTAGGATAGAACCGTTTCACTTGATCGGCCGCTGCCCTCTTCTTCAATAATACTCCATCCAACTCTTCTAGCACATATGAACCGCCAAAAACTTGCTCCTTAACTTTATACGGTCCTTTCCACCTATCTGCAAACATTTTTCCCCACTGACTTTCCAAACTCCTATTATACACCAGGACCATATCACCTGGGTTCAAAGGTTTCCTTAATCGATGTGCCAACCGCTCATCCCAATATCTGACTGATTGATTTCGGATCTTCATCATCTGCGAATATGCCTTTTCTAAATATTCTTCTTTCTTTTCTAGCTGCATCATTCTTGCACACAATAATTCTTCAGTAGTTTTGACCGTGTCCCAGTCAACTCCAAGATATGATTCAGCTTCTAAATCAACCGGTAAAACTGCTTTCTGTCCAAAAACAAGTTCATAAGGTGAAAATCCGGTCGTCCTTTTGGCAGTGATTCAATCAGCAAATAAAACTAAAGGTAAATAGTGCCTCCACTTTTTGGCACTTGTCCCACACATTTTAACCAAAGCATCCTTAATAACTTGATGCCCTCTTTCAACCATGCCTTCAGCTTCAGGATAGTATGGGGTTGCTACCCTAACCTTTGATCCAACTTTCAATACGGCCTCTTTAAACTCTGTCCCAAATTCAGGACCTCCATCTACCGTTACCAACTTCATCACCCCATACCTATATACCCAATTATTTAAAAAAAATTCTGCCACATTTTTGGCAGTTAAATTAATAAGAGGCACTGCCTCTACCCAACCAGATAAATCATCTCTGGCCACTATTAAATATTTATACCGTCCCTCTTTTATATGAACGGCATCTAAACTAACTCTCCCAAAGAGCGTATATTCACCGGTCGCCCGTCCAGGTTCTTTTGGCCTTAAATAACTTTGTCTTTGACATTCTTCGCATGACTGAACCCACTGTTTAACAGCCATCTTCATGCCAGGCCACCAAAATCGATCAGAAATTCTTCTATACGTTTCTCCAACGCCTCTATGCCCAAGATCTTCATGCAGTGATTTAAAAACTAATTCTTGCCCCTTCTGTTGAGTTATAACTACTTGAGGATTTGGATACCTTCTCCTCATTAAACGTCGACCAGATAGGTAAAACGTAGATGACTTCCTCTTGATAGCCACCCATTCATTGTCTTCACACTCTTCTGGCCTCTCTAAAGTCAACAAATATTTGACTAACAAAAAATAAAATCCAGTCTGACCCCAGACTTCATCTTGAAAATCGATTAATATAACATCAATAGAGACTTCTCTATCACCAATATCACCTGCACATGAATGAGCCAATAATTGTTGACCCCTAAATAAATCTTTAATCGAGCTATGTCGACGTTTTTCTTCTGAACCTTTGGATCCTTTGTAAACCGTATTTGAAAATACCTCTTTCTCTTTATCCACCCTTTTATTTAAATTCTCTAATTCTCCAACATATACACCATTCTTTAATTTACTACTATCCCACAGTACCAATCCATCTTCCTCTACATACACCACATCTTCTTCTACCTCCTTTCTACCAAATTTATCTACACCTTTTCCAACACCTTTATTAACATAAAAACTATTTTCCAGTTTATCCTCTTGGTGGAGGTCATCATTACCATAATCTAAACACAATAGTCCTGCCAGTTTAACCTCATGGGGGAGGTATGGAAAGTCTTCAGCTCCTTTAGTGCTGGCTTTGATAATAGGTATATCTTCATCGAACTCTTCTGAGTCTGAATCTTCTTCAGTGGGTGGTCTCCTTGATAAACCATCTGGCATAGTAAAAGTCTTGCCAGGCTTATGAACTAAATCAAATGAAAAATGTTGAATAAAAGCTACCCATCTCGTCATGGGTGCATTCGGTAAACTTGGGGAATTAATCATCTGGATTAACAATTTCGCATCCACTTGCAACTCAAAATGTTGCCCCCACAAAATATGCTGAAGTTTCTTCAGTATTTTCGCCACACCACATAATTCCAATTTTGGTTGAGAATATCTTGATTCGACCTCAGTAAATACTACAGATTCATACCTAACTGGCCTGATGTAACCAGCTTTATCCATCTGAGACAAAACAGCCCCAGCTGCAACCTGACTTGAATCAACTGCTAAATAAATTCTACCAGCATCTTTTCCATAATCCAACTTGTGCAGGACTAAATCCTTCCCTACAACCTCCTTCAACTTCACAAACGCCTTCTCACACTCTTCATCCTTTCTAGTTAACCGTCTCAATGGAGCTGCCAATGAAGAAAAGTCCTTAATAAACATTCTAACATATACGCAAATGCCTAAAAAACCCTCTGACTTCAGTCGTATTCTTGGGTCTTGGCCAGGACTGAATTTTGTTAACTTTCTTCTTGGACATAATCCTACCCTCTCTACATACCACATGGCCTAATATTTCTAAGGCTGGAGCACAACATGAAAATTTTGAACCTGAAATAGTTAAACCAGCCTCTTCAATTCGAAACAAGATTCTTTCTAATGTAATTTCAAACTCCCAAATGAATTTGCGTATCCCGGGATTCTCTTCCAACACCTGGTTATCATAGTCGGTTGTTGGTCCCTTAATTCCTCCATCATCTATAAAGTTTCCAGAATATTGTGGAATTTCCTCTTGAAGGATCCAAGCCATCTGAGCTTGATAAACTGCAACCAAATTTGTTGCTCCTTGTGGTAATCTTGTTAACTGTAAACGTCCTAGTGGCGTATCGAATGTAGTTAGAGGCCTTGAGTCCGGATGTAACTCTCTCTCATCATATCCACCCATAATATCTCCCAAACCATAACACACTCTCCCTGCAAATGCTTCAACAAACTCCTCAGCACTAGGTGGTATCCCAGCATCCTTTATTGTAACCCTATTTAATTCCCTAAGATCATGAACAACTCTAAGCTTGCCATTTGGTTTCTTGATACAAAATACTGGACTAGAATAACTTGATGTTGATTGCTCATACAGTCCAGTGCATATCCGTTCTCTGACAACTTCAATATAAGCTTCTTTTAATGCAGCCGGAATAGGAATTGGTTTCTGCTGCCACGGTTCATGACATACCACAGGAATCTTGTAAGGCTCCCCATAGGAATGCTTCAACACACCCCTCTCCTCTTCTACAAAAGCAATGGCCTTCTCTCGCTTGACCATCACATCCAACAACAACTTCTTCTCTTCTCCAGACAACCAACCATCAGGTCCAAAATTAACAACACCCAGTCTCTCAAAAGTGATTCTTGACGTCTCAGAAAATTCAGGCAGATTCTTTACCAAGGGACTTTCATAAGGATCTCTTGATAACCTTGGTCTTCTCAAAGGTGGATTTAATTCAGCAGGTAGCGGTTCATTAATAGGTCGAACTTTATTTTCTACCTTCTTATATTTGGCTGCGTCCACATCTAAATAAACTTGAGGTAAAAAATTTACTTTTGTATCGCCATTAAAAATTTCATCAAATGAATCTTCTTCATCGCCAGAATCGGAATAAGAAAAATTAGAAAAATATTTTATTTCATTTTTAAATTTTACCCTTTTCTCCTTTACCTCGTCTAATTTATAAACAGATTTTCCAACACCTTTGCTTCCCTTATCCAACAGTAAATCACCCGTAAAGAAAGTTGGCAGTTTAACCTCTTGCTGGAGAACCTGAATTGAATTTTCACAAAAATTTTTTTTTGTGTTTTAATTATACTGAGATTTTTAATTGGGTTTTGATGTGATATTTGCAGTTTACCCTCTTGCTGGAGGTCCAAAATAGAAGGAGATAATTGCAGTTTAACCTCTTGCTGGAGGTCCGGAATAACATTTTCACATAAATTATTTTTTTGTGTTTTACTTATACCGAGATTTTTTATTGGATTTTGATGAGATTTTCGCAGTTTACCCTCTTGCTGGAGGTCCAAAAACATACCCTTCCAATTTTTATCCAACCTAATTTGGCCCATTTTGCCTTTTTCACCATTTTTAAATTTTATAGAAAAACAGGGTAAATCCAATAAACATATAGAAACGTCCATAACGTATTTGCACTCCCAAGTAATATTAACAGAAAATAATTGAGAATCCACTTGAATTATCTCCAAGTGAGCTGACCTATTGCAATCCGGGATCTCATCCTGAGGAGAGATTACAACATTAGAGTGATCAGCCCCTGCTACCCCAAAAAATGAGGGCTTCCATAATAATTTGAATCCTGAATAAATTGAAGACATAACAATAAAAGAAAATTTCAGCCCAGTTTAGGTAGTTTATCCTCATTTCGGAGGAATTAAATTCTTGATATCCCCTGGAGATAATCCATAATTTTGCCCCAAGGGCTTATCCACCGATTCCATAAAACCCAAAAATAAACCCCCATAATTTGTCCTACCATTGGACATAAAAAATAAACAACCATTTTCCAAAATATGAGTGCATACAGTTTATGCACTCTATTATCAAATGCCACTACACTCTTTATTAGTGCAGGGAAAACCATATCCTCCTTAACAATCTCTCCCTGAGATTGTAACAAATCCACCATATCCATATCTTCATTGCAGACAGTCTCTGCTTCTGAAGACAAAACCTGAGGCAAAAAATCCTCTAAATCTGATTTCAAATCATTCAACACAAAATTATCCCCATCATCCAAAATTTTGTCATTAATGACAACAATATCTTCATCTTCAAAAATCTCTTCTTTCCCAACAGAATTGTTAACAAAAATAATATCTTCAGGAATGGCTGATTCCAAAAATTCAACAGAAGCTAATTCTTCTAAACCGCCCTCTTCTATCTCTTGAGCAAGAAAAACCTCTTTTCCAGAGTCCAAATCAACAGAATTATGAGTATCCAGATGTTCTAAAATAGCCTTCTTTAGCACCTCCATACCAGGAATCCTAGTTTCTCCATCTGGGAGATCCTTCATTAAATTCCCATTAATAAGCACCATCAAAACATCTTTCTTAACCTTTTCCCCCATAGCATCCCAAAAAACATACTTTGATGCATTATCATGAAATAAAATTTCATACTCCAACAAATAATCCAGAACCACCTGAAATTCAACCATAAACTGATGATACTGATGCAGAGATGTTACACCACCTTTTGATTCCCATTTCCTAGCTATATCCTTTAGATCCTCCAATGAATAAACTTTTGGCCATCTTTTTTCCATTTCCATCTTGAGCTTTCTCCAATCTTGATCTTTTTAACCATCCATAGAAATAACCTCCTTTTCCACCTCTCTGTCCAAAATAAAGAACCTAATCTGCTTCACATCAATCGCAGCTGCAGTTTCATACCTATGTAAAAATCCTTCTAAATCATCTCCAGAAAACTTGGGCCCAACCCAAGATACAATCCTTACTGATGCCCTAACAGCTACACCAGCAGCCAACACAGCAGTTTCAATAGTAGAAGACATCCCAAAACATAAGAAAAGCGTTAACAACCGTTAAAATAACAAGCCTCTTGCAGGCCAATAAAAAAAATCCAATTAGAGTTCCAGAGAATAAGCCTCTTGAAGGCTATTAACAAAGTCCTTGACCCAAAAAAAGTCCTAGAAAAAGCTAGAGATTTCGAACCCCACGTTGGGTGCCAACTATGGTAAGGTAAACTCTTACAGTCGCCTTGCTGTAAGCAGAATCTGGAGGAGATATGTGGATTTAGTGGAAAACCCCGTCCTTCCAATAAAATAACAAAATGGGAATTCTAAATCACTAAGCTAACCAGTCTACTTGGATCTGATTGATAAAAAATAATGAAACTCTAAAATATTTAACGCTTATTGAGATTTAAATAAAAGTGGCTGTTGAGAAAGAAATACTGATAAAAACAATTAAGGTGTACCAGTGAAAGATCTGAAAAGATTGACTTTTATGTTTTTATAATAATTTGAATTTTTATGAGACAGCAATAATCGAGTCTCAGCCATGAAGACCTTTCTAAAGATACCCTGTATGAAGTGTGTTTTAAATTGTTGAGTAGTATTTCTAAAATGTTATATATAAATATAAAGTTATAAGGGTATTACAAATTTATTTTAATTTGTTGAGTAATAAAAAATGAGACCGTGGTGGTTAAAGATTAAGCTGTATGATGTGTCCCCCCCTCTCAATTTCGAGTTTGAGAGGCGCTTAAGTATTCCTAGTCACGTGCCTAAGTTTTCTTCTCCAGAGCTCTCCCAGAGTCAATCCGGAGCCCGTACAGAGTCGAAGCGGAGTCCGTCCGGACTTCCGGACTCAATTAGAACCTTAAAAACTATAATAAAAAACCTAGAAAAATTACACATGATAGAACTACTTCCTCTTTATATTCCAAACTAATTTTCGTAGTCTGCGCAGCTCTAATTACCCCGTGAAAATTCATCAAATTTAAGTAATTTCTGAAAACGTAAATATTTCTATAAAACTTTAAAATTCATTTAAAAATATAAGAAAAATAGTAAAAATTCTGGGAAAATTTCCCAAGGTTCTTGAGTGACTCAACTTGATACTTATAAATTCTTCAGATCGTAAAAATAAGTTTTCTCTGTAAAATAAATTGTTTTCACGTAGGCATTTGCTCTTGACCAATTTCTTCATATTTAAAACTCAAATAAATTAAATAAAACCCTTTTATAAAAAAATAATAACGCCAATCTTGTACGCCGTAATAACTCCACTTACGTACTTAGGTTCCATACTAAACTTTAGGCTACCACAACAGTGGGCGGCCCATTGTAACTATACTTCTTTTTGCGTTTCTTGCAGTAATTGCATGACTGAAAAAAAAGAGGAAGAAATGAAAGGTTAGTAACAATAAGGAAGGAAAGTGAAGATAACTTACAATAAAGAAATTATAGCCACGGCAGGCTTTTGAGAAATGACAGGGATTTATGCCATTCTTGATACAACGGGTGCATCTTGTCCCACCCATCAGTGTAGTTATGGGCGTTGTTAGTAGAGCAGCAGGGGGCTGAGTGCGCACGAACTGTCAAATTGCATTCATGAGGTTGGCAGTATTTTAAGTGTTAGGATTTTTTCTTCTAGTATTCATTGAAATATATAAAGGAAAATAAGAGAAGAAGATAGAAGATGGAGGAAGGAAACACTGCAAGACGCAGGTATTTATGGGCTCCTGGGGACAGTCGCGAGTAGAGGGAGGATGTGGTATGCGCCTTGCAGGTAGCATAATTTTAGACCAATCAGCGCGCGTAGTCCAAGAAGGACAAAGGGAGTTAGCACAGTAGGTAGTGCTAAAATATAATATGTATTTGTGTGTTTCAAAGAACAAAGGAAATGGAACCGCGGAAAAGGATTAAGGGCCGGTGCGCTCAGATTTTGCAGCAAGATGTGCCGCACAATGGGGAATTGTATGTTATTGATTTAGGACTGTAAAGCGCTAAACAATATGGATTTGGATTTTCCAATAACTATGTGTTACACATTAAGGAAGGAGTTTTGGCTTAAGGATGACTCAAGTGCATAGTATACTGCACCGCGGCTAGTTGGGTAAACTTACTGAAACAGGTAATAAAGGAGGCTAACTAGTTAAGTGAATCGTCAGAACTATGAACTTAGTATTAAAGAAAGGAGAGTGAGGACACAATCACAAAACTACTCAAGAGTCAAGGCGACTATGATCAGCTTTAGAATGGGTCAAACCTGAAAGTAGCACTGAAACATAACAAAGGTATAGTCAAGAGCGCATATGTGGAGTATGAGTGAAACAAGTTAATACTAGTGTTAGTAATCATAGGGTATGTTTAGGTGCTGTAGTTGCTACAAGAAGTGTACGTAGTTTACTAATAGATTAGTTATTGTTTTACTAATGTGGCGCTAGAGCCAGCGCTGGAGATCCACTAGGGAACTGTGTCTTGAGTACTGGAAAAATATAAAAGGAGGACTATTTGATAGAGATAGGGGAGTCTTTTTGTAAGTAGAATATAACAGGAATAAAATAAGTGAATTAGAGATATTTTCTGAGTCTTTTATCATTCGTGCCTCTTTGTGTGTATTTCATATAGTATAGTGAAAAGAGCGCAACATAGAAAGAATATATAGATTTAGTAGGATTGACTATTATTAGAGTTCTTTTATTGCTATAATAAGGCATATTCAAAGAGAGCGCTTCAAGAGGGGGTAGCTGTGGATATTAGCGCTTTTTAAGAATAGAAATATCCAGATAGTAATACTTGTTTTTTTCCTGATCTCTAAAACTCATCTCTCAACTTATAAATTTTCTAATCATATATTATTGTTACACATTATTGCACTGTCTTTAAAAATAAGAGTGGCAGGTGCTTATTTTTAGAAATTGAAGAGGAGAACCAACCCATCTCGCATTGTGTCTACTGCTTAGTACTTCAGAACAGTCTACAACTTTCACCATGGCGGACATTTGTACCCTCTCCAACTCCCTCCTACCTCTCATCAACAAAGCAACATTCCAACGTGTGTCCCCTCTTCAACAAGCCCCTTCCCCTTCCCCATCCTCCCCCTCATTTTCCTCCATTGAAGAAAAACTCAAATCAATCCTTGCAAGTCTAAAAACTGCGGCCCCTCAACCAAAGCCGGCAGCTACTCCTCAACGCTCATTTTCCCAAGCAGCAGCCTCCTCCCTCCCTCCCTCCTTCCTCAACCACATCTCCTATCAGCCCCAACTTAACCATAAAACAAATGAACCCAACAGCCCCAGTCTTGGATAAGTAAAAAACAATTCAACTACTTAATTTCCTCAACAACTGCCTTGAAACCAAAAAAATTTCTCTCCCTCATTCTCCCTCCCCCATCAAGATCAGAGGGGCCTTCTTCCACAAATCTAATTATATCAAGATCACCCTCCCATCCAAAGAAGTGAAACTTGACCTGAAAAACTCATAGAAAAAATGGATCCCTCAAGGGATGATTTATAAACCCCCTTCATTCCCTACTGTTACAGGGTCTCCTGGCTCAAATGTGCAGAAGGAAGAGTGGGCAAAAATAATTCCTCCATAAACTTACATCTCCTTAATAAACATGATGCTGAAATAATTGCCTCCCCCTCTCCTTTATATCATTTTATTTGTGATGGCCAGTTACACCGCACAGAGACCATTAACAAGGAATGAAACACCTGTTTCCAGTTCTGGGGTAAGGGCCACCTATCCATCCACTTTTCCAACTGTGCAGGTCATCACAACACTTTAATGTGTGATAAAGCAAAATTCAACTCTCCAGTCTGCTTCCGGTACATGGACTCTCTCCCCCACAACCACCCCCTCAAAATGTCAGAAGCTACTCTTCAAGATGTTATTGACAATCCAACCCCAAAACCCCCAATCTTCCATTTTCCCCACCAGTCATTCTGTCCTCACAGAAATATATGATAGATGGCTCCCCTATTTTTTTGCAATGTCAACACACCCTCAACAAAAGCTTCTCCGTCTATCAACTCAATTGTCACCAATCTTTTCATTGTTTCCACTGCCTCTTTAATAATACTTACACCTCTTCTTTTAACCTACTAGCTATTCAGGAGCCATACCTTGCCCCTGACCAGACCAATCCAGCTCATGCCAAAGGATGGGCTTGCATCACCCCTCAATTTCCCTCTCCCTCCCCTCATCCTATTTGCTGCTGTTTCTATGTTAGCAATAAACTCCAAATCCATTTGTTCTCTTCCCTCCCTTCCCCATTTCCCAATATCACCCTCCTTCCCTCCCATATCTCTTCCCCTCCTATTTTCTTTACAAACATGTATAACCCCCCTTCATCTTTCTCGTCTCTTCCTTTTTTACTTCCCTCCTTTTCACAGCACAAGCACATCCCATGCCTTCTGTTTTAAAATTCCAATCTACATCACAATGTGTGGTCAAATCCCTCAAAGCATTCCTCCAACCACCTAGAAGCCACCTCTTTTCTTGATTCCATGACATCCCTAAAAATGTCTCTTGCTTCTCAAGCAGGCTTCACTACCTTCTGAAACACCCAAAACTTCACCTCAGTAATTGACCTTGTTTATGCAAACGAGAAAGCACTCAAGCTCCTCATCAAGTGCAACACAGACCAACTGGCTCAAAGTCCCACCTCTCTGATCACTGCTTCATCACCACCTCTCTCCACCTGTCCCCTACCTATCCTCCAGTTTCACGCCCTTTCCGCAACTGGAATAAACTTGATAAGTGCTCCCTTCTCTCTTCTCTCTCCTCCCTTCCCTCCCTTCCCTCTCTCTCTTCCCCAGTTCAGAATGATCTGGTTGCTGAACACCACACTTCTACTATTATCAAAATAATGGATGGCTCTGCCCTGCTTCTTCAGCCCAACTCATTGTGTCATGCATGGTGGAACAAAAGTATTCTGGATCCCTTCAAGCAATCTTTCTATCAGGCCCATCAACAACTTAAGTTTTCCCAGGCACCTCACCTTGTAGCTGAGTTCAAAGTGGCAAGAAGAGCCTTCTGAGCCAAAATTGATTACCTCAAAAAACAACACTGTAAATTGCTTCTTCTAATCTCACCCCCTCCACAGTCCACCAAGCAGCTAAGTTCTCATCCTCACATCCCCCCCATGCTAACCCCCTCTCTCTGCTCCAGATGGTTCCCCATCCTGGACAATCTAGACAAAGCCAAATACCTCTTTGAAGGCACTTCAGTCGCTTCTATCACATGTGATATTAGTGATTTATCTTCATCCCCTCAGCTCCCCCTCCTCCCCTCCTCTCCCCCATTTACCAATTCAAAACTCATCTCTTCCTTAAAATGCACCAAAACAAAAAGAGCCCCTGGTCCAGATGGCATCCCAAATTTACTTCTAAAATTGGACCCCCAGCTTACCTCCCACCTTCTACACCCAATTTTTCAAGCATGCCTAGTCACAGGGCACTACCCCAAAACATGGAAAAATGCAAGAAAAATCATTATACTAAAGCCTCAATGCCCAGACTACACAGTAGCTAATGCCTACTGGCCAATTGCACTCCTAAACACAATTGGGAAACTCCTTGACTCCCTACTGGACAAACAATTAAACTTCATGCTTGAAACCATTAATCTACTTCTTGAAACACACTATGATGGTCATCCCCTCTGATCCACATTAGATGCATTACTACACCTCACCACTTGGACAAAGGACCAGTGGATGAAAGGTAATGTAGTTGAGCCCTTTCACTTGACATCAAAGGAGCCTTTTCCTCTGTTAAAATTCACACACTTGAAGCTACCCTCTTCTCCCTCCCTCTTTCTCATAACATGGTAAACCTCATTTTCAATCACTCAAAGGAAGATGCAACAGCATTTCCTTCTCCCCTTACAAATCTCCCCAATTTTCTATCCTAAAGGCCTCAAACAGGGGTCTCCCCTCTCCCCTATCCTCTATATTACTTTTAATTCCCCACTCCTCTACTTTCCCTCCCTTGCTACTAACTGCTTGTCTTTATATTACATTGAGGAAGTCATTTACCTGGAAGCCAACAAAGATCCAGAGTGGATCATAGACAAATTGTCCTCTTTAGGATCATATTCTCTCTCCTGGGGTGCACATCATTCTTCAGTTTTTGATCTCTCCAAAATTAAGTGTTTTTTACTTTCCAAAAATTGCTCACTACTCACCACCCCCCCTCTACTCAACTTTAATCATCATAGTATTCTCCCTTCTTCCTGCATTAAATGGCTGGGTACCTTACTTGACCCAACCCTCTCCTTCAAATAAAATGGTTCCAAGCTATTGGCAACAAGTCTCCAAGCAGTAGTCAGAATTCATCTCCTTGCCTCTTTAAGGAAGGGTATCCCCCTAAAAATCTACAAGATTCTCATTTCCTCCTTGATCCACTCCCGCACTGATCAGTGAGCTATTGTATGGCACTTTCCTAAGAAAAACTCACACAAAATTAGAATGCTCCAAGTTTCTAATAACAAGGCTATCAGAAGGTCACTCAGATGTTTCAGAACCACCCCTGTGTGTATTCTCTTACATGATTTAACTTCACTCACTTGTCTGCAGCAATTAGACCTTGCAGTATGCAAAGACTGGCTTTGTCTCCTCTCCCTCCCTTAAACAAATCCCATGGCAAAACTTTCCAGACAATTATCCAAGGCCACCCCTCCTAAAATGCATCAGCGCCAACTTCACCATTGTGCCTCACAAAATCCCTTCCCTAGAAACCTCCCTACTGACGGCCTGGATATCAGATGCTGTTCTCCCTCCCACCCTGATCCCCCATCTCTTTAATACTTCCATTACCCCCAATAAGGAAACTACACTCAGAGAAGTTTCCTCTTCCCTTTCCCTTCTCCTTAATCTAACCACTTCATATTCACTGGTGCATCTAAATCACCGGCTGGCACTTTTGCTGCTGCATTTGACAGCAGCTTACCCTTCTCCTTTGTCTCCTTCCTAGGAAATTTCACTCTATATTTGGTTTTTAAGCTGAATTAATTGGAATACTCCTCAGCCTTCATCTCATTCTTGCCAACCCGTTATGGGATCAGATGAACACCCTCAAAATCCTAACTGACAATAAAGCAATAATTGAAGACCTCTCCAACACTTCTCTACCAACTTTGAACTCCTATACAATCAGTGCTATTATAAAAGTCATCTCATTTCTCCTCCATTGCAATTACTCCCTATAACTCAAGCTTTAGTGGTGCACAGGTAATGCTGGCATTTCTGGAAATAAAACAGTGGATGGTTTATCTAATGGCTCTCACCCTTTTGCATCATTTGCCCTATCAAGCCTCAATTTCTTAGCTCCTCCTCCATCTTCATCTTCTCTCAAATCATTACTCAAATCCTAGTCCCAATCATTGCTTCTCACCCCTCCCCTTGGTAGTACACTAAGAAAACTATGTGGTCATTTTGGTCATATTATAATGTTTAAACAACTCTCCCTTCTCCCCAGAGCCAAAGTTACAGCCTTCATACAATTTCAGTCTGGACATTGTTCCTTCCATCACTACTTATTCAAATTCAAAGTGGTGGAGGACCCATGGTGCACCAGCTGCAATTCTAGATGTAACGACACTCATGAACACCTTCTTCTCCTGTGCCCCGCCCATTCAGATCTGTGCTCCTCTCTCATAAAATCTGCAAAATCTAAAAAATTCAATTTTATCACTTCATCCCTCCTCTCACTCTCTTTAATCATTTTATAAGTTGCCTCTTTCTTAGTTGAAACTGGTAGATTTAAAAACAACCTCCCGTTATCATGCAAGATATAGATAATGTGATTACTTATAGCTAAACCCCTCTCATATCTCCTACCTCCTCTATTATTTCACAGGAATTTGTGGCAATTGTCAGAGAACTTAAGTGGAATGGAAAGATATAAGCGCTAGCTTTATATCAGGAATGAAAAAAGTATTCAAAAAATACCTATAAAAGTAACATAATTTGAGAAGTAATAGAGAACTTGTAAAGTATAAGAAACAAGATGAATGTACCTGAATTTAGATGATATTAATGAGAATGATAGGCTTGAAGAGCCTCCTTAAATACAAAAGATTCTATTCTCAATTCAGGACAAAAACAATGGAGAAGTAGATACAAGGATTGAGAAAAAAGGACATAGAGGATTTCTTTTATGAGTACCAGTAGGAGAAAAAACACACAAATCAACAAATAGTTTGTTGAATATAAGCTGGTATTAGTGCAAGGGAAATAGTGATAAAGGCACTTGGTAGTAAAATATGTAGCGTACAATCAGGTAGCAACAAAGGTAAGTTATTGAGAACAAGTTTGACATAGTAAAGGAGTAAAAGAATGTAGACTCAGGTATTCATTTCACTAACAGCTAGTACCTTATTATTAGCTACATCCATTTACTATACTTAACCCTATGTCTTCAGTTGTGTTTTCTTTCATGCCCCTTTCTGGGTGAGATTGAAAGAGCATCTACCCCCGTGTCTGTAAAAATTAAGTATAGAATTGCATTTACTTGTTCATTTCATAATTAATTTCAATATTCAACCTCCCTATGCAGTATCTTTTACTGATCACCGCATTTAGTTAATATTCAACTCTGGGACTTTGGCAGTCATTAGGTAAACCTCGACTGCTAATTTTTTATGCATGTCATTCAATTTTCTCAATGAATTACTTGATATGAAAGAATATGAGTATATTATTTTGTATTTGTGTTTAGAGAGCACTTTTTCTGGTGTTTTCTAAGTATTTTTTAGTAATTGAGGCTTGGAGTGTGCAGCCAGGTGTGTTAAATAGTGAAAATTGATAAAATTTGGTGATGAGTAGTGAGTATAGTGAATTGAAAAGATAATGTGTGAAACAGTGGTGGAATCAAGGGTGTGATTATGTATCTTGATGAGCAAGGCAAAATGATAAAAAATTAGCAGGGAGAGGTGCAAGTTAATGATGCAAAGTAAGTATCTGTAAGTATATATACTTACTTGTACCCAACATTTACCAAAATCAGTATCCAATGTGAGGTGTAAATGACACGGTGATGTAATATGCAACAAAGTAATAGTTAAGTATGCATGGAGCTAGGTGTTCCCCACACGGTGTGGTCTTCCAACATTGGCAGAGCCCTTTGTTGGTCTATTTGGCATTGTTTTGATATGTCTTAAATGGCATTTTTTAATAATTGGGTGTTTTTCTGGATATATTCTGTGAATATTGGGACTGAAAGATGTGGGTACTACCATTGGATAGCCCCGGTGTTTCTCTATATTTTATGTCTTGTTGACATTTTTCATATTCTAAGTATTTAAGAGATTATTTCTCATTTTTCATTTTAAAAGATAGCTGTTTAATTTTGTTTTTTGTGTTTTACGGGCTAACCTTAAGTCTTAGGGTTAAGCTCTTAGTGCCATTAGAATAAGCTAATTTTTCTCTATGTTTCATGTCACAATGTTGTTATAGCTTAATAATGTGTTTTAAAGGTTTTAGTAGTCGTAGCTTATTTTATTAAGTATTTTGGGTATTTTTGGAGGTTTTTGAAGGTTTTCTGGCTTCAGGGTGGCCCGGCTGCCTCAGGCAGGCAGACCACCAGCCTCAGTGCTAGAAGGCTAGGAAGCGTTTATAGAGGGGTTTTATGCAATTTGGTGCTCTGAAACGCCAAATTTGTTGGTGTGCATGGGCTCTTAGATAGTGGTCTGTGTATATATAGTGAATAAGACAGCTTGAGGCAACCTTAATCATCATAAAACCATCTGGAGGTGATATCCTGGTTCCTCACTCAGTTTTCACTGTTTTCTGGCCATAATTGGCCGTGTTTGTTGCAAGGTTAGTTCTTCATTTAACTCAACCTTGGCAACTGTTTTCTCTGGTGTAGTCTTGCAAGCTATATCAAGTATTATTGCTGTCTCTGGTGTGGATTTGCAACCTACATCAAGTATCATTGCTTTCTCTGGTGTGGACATTGGTCTACATTTCAGTTCTTTGGTTTAGTAGTCTGTCTAAAGACTACTTTCTTGGCTGATCAGGCAGTCAAGTGTATTGGAAAAGGGGCTTTAAACAAAAGGAACCAGTTTAATGTAGCAGGTAAATCTCACTTATATTTTTCAAAAGGGACAGGGGATTTTCTTTCTGGATTTTCTCCAACTCCCTTGGTCAAGGCCTATAGCTAGTACTATAGGATTGTCTACATTTATGGTGCCCAACATGGTGGTAGAACCTGCTAGTTCTTTGGAATCTCTTTTGTCTTTGGTTGGTCCTTTTTGGTGATATTGGTCTGGAAGAATGGCTTCTGGTTCTGCTATTCCTGTGGTGACTGTCAGTGGGGGGGATGGTCCTCCTTCTGTGATGGTTAGGGAGTGTGTGAGGATTAAAACTTGAGATGGTACCAAGTTTAATGGGGAAGACGTGAAGTGGTTTCTGGAGAAATATGAAACTGCTGCTGGTGTGGATGCTGCTTCTTACCTGGACATGGTGAAGCAGATCATTTTCTTCATTGGTGATAGGGCAGTGGAGAAGGATGTTGAGGACATGTCTGGCTACAAGAAGAGGGATTGGAAGTTGCTGTGCAGGGAGATGGTGGATAGATGGGGTGTCAGGTTCACTATGGCGGATCTGAACAAGGTTGTCAGTAAATGGCAGTCTTAAGGTGGTGTTGGTAACTTACTCAGTTACAGGAAGTTTCTGCTGCAATTTGATCCTGTGGTAGAATACTTGGTGGAAGTGGAGGAGCTGGCACATGAAAATGCTGCCAAAGATGTTTTTTGGTCTGCCCTGGCAAAAGATGTCAGGATGGATGTGTTGAAGGAGTTGTCAAGGAAGGACTTGATGAAAAATCTTTCCAATGGGGACTAGAAGTTTCCTGCCTTGGACAAGGTGAATGAGGCTGTGGAGGCCCATTTGAAGTTATTGGTGTGGACACCTATTAAGAGGGGTGTGCAAAATTTGTCAGCAAGGTCAGTGAGGCTTTGGTGAAGAGGAGAGTAGAGTGAAGAGGGAAGAGAAGAATATGGTGGTGTTTCCCAAGCAGGAGAGGGACCAAGTGGTGGAGCAGTTGACTGATCTGACAAAAAAGCTACATATTTTTTTCAGGAGGCTAAGAAGGTCATTAGGGCTCCTTCTCAGCCTAAAGATTTTGATAGGAGGGCTGGTAGGAGTGATCCTTGGGTCTTCTCTTGTTGCAGCAGGAGGGGTAACAAGTCCAATGATTGTTGGGCTCTGAACAGAGATGTGTCAGAAAGAAAGGTGGAGTTTTATGGCTGGGTGTTCAAATTCCCTGATGGTTCATTTGTGAAGCCCAGTGAGGGGCAGGCTCCTGTTGATTTGGTCAGGAGAAGAAATGGTCTCAATCAGAGGAGGCCAAGCTATGAGGAGATCCCTGATCAGGGGGCTCTTCTGCTAAGGCAGATGAAGATGTCAAGGGAAAAGGGAAGGAGGTTAATAAAGTCTCTCTTTCTATTTCCTATGATGGGTTGGATTTGTATTCTTGTGGAGGACAGTCAAGTGGTGAATGCTTGGCTGGTTTCTATGATGTTGAAGCTGGAAAGGTGGGAAGCCCTAAGAGCAGTTCTCAGGCCCAACCAAAGCCTAAATCTTCAAAGGTGGAACCTAAGCTGAGTGCAGCCAGGAGGAAGCACAGCAAAGAGGAGCTGTACAAGATGCAGAAGGGGATTGCTGATATGCACCCCCCAGTTTTGGTGAATTGGACATGAATGGTGAGCCAATGCCAATGGATGTTGATTCTGACTCAGAGGAGGATGTCCCTTTGGCTTCATTGCCAAAGCCTTCTGGAGTTAGAGATGTTGGTGAGGGATCTTGTTTGATTCCTGTTGATGGAAAATCTGTTGGTGGTTCTGGTCCTCAGGAGATTTCTAGGACCAAGGTAGTGAAGCCAAGGGCTTAATATTTCAGGCCAGTAGTTTTCTGGCCAATCTAATGTTATGGACTTGGTTCTGGAAAGAATGAATCAGGGTCAGGTCTCCCTTTCTTATGGAGAATTGTATGCTATCAGTCCTGGGTTGGCTGATAGACAAAAAAAGTTGTTGACCAGGAGAATGGTTTCTTCTGGGAGGTGGAATACATTTGTGATTCTGCTGAGAAGTCTGGTGAGGGGTTGGAAACTCATTTTTCTGCTCCTCTGGGTTATGTCAATGTCACTCTGAATGGCAGGGAGGCTAGGGAATTGGTGGATTCAGGTTCTCAAATTAACTTAATTTCTTTATTTGAGGCTACTCATCTGGACCTCCCCATAAAGACAGGAATTGGTGGATGTTTAAGAGGGATTGGTGGCAATGTCACTGAGTTGATTGGGACAGCTGAATTTGTAAAGCTGGATGTCGGTGAGGCCTCCGGAAAGGTTCATTTTTACATTGCCAAAGGTAATGTAAAAGTAGTTTTGGGTGGACCATTCTTGATGGATTTCCAGGCAAGAATTGGTTATCAGTTTGACATGGGAATCAGTTTGGATTTTACCGGTGAAGATGAGAGGAGGCTTCACATGAGGTTATCATCTCCTGGAGATGATGGTTGGTAGAACAGGCCTGGCTTTTCTTCAATGTGCCAGTGCATGGATTTTTGTAGGAGAAGAAAAGAAGTGGGTGCCGCCTCTGGTTTTTGGAGTGTGGTTCAGGCTCTTGTGAGACTCTGTCTTTTTTAGAGTAATAAGGGCTGATTGCCCTAGTGCTACAACCTCTCCTTAAGATAAGGAAATCCCAGGTTGTAGTAGGTCAGCTCCCTTGGAGATATACCAAGTGGATTTTCAACTTTCACTTTTTAATGTTTCTCTTCTCTGCAAGTATTCTTCATGTTTTTTATCAAGTATCTGTTCTCTCTCACGATTTTCAATTATTTTTAATTCAAGTTCAAAAAAGAAGATTGGCTATATATCTTTATTGAAAGATATGCAGAAATGCTGTGGAGTGGTGAGATTGGGTTCTAAAAGTAAGTCCTCCCAATTGTGCACTGCTAGGGTTTCTTCTACGCCTTTCAAAAACATTACTTTGGCCACGCCTGTGAGAATTGGGGAAACCCTTGGTTCTTTTTGTAGGATGGAAGAAAACTCAAGAAAAGAAGATAAAAATTTCAAGATAACTGAGAAAAAAGCAAGAAAAAAATCTGAAGATAATTAAAAAAGAAAAAAAGAATTCTTTTTGTAAAGATCATCAAGATCAATCTTTGGGCCTTCAGCATGAGGTTAAACTGCACAAATTTTTGAAGAAATAAGATTGTAAAGATCAATTTTTGGGCCCCTGGAATGAGGATAAACTGCATAATTTTAGGAGATGTGATTCAGAAGATGAATCCTTGGCAAATCAAACCTATTCCAATTCCAGCCGCTATTAGAGAGGATTTTGTAGAGATTGTTAGGGAAAGAGTCAGGACTGGGTTATACGAACAATCGACTTCCAGCTACTCAAGTCCGGTTTTCTGTGTAAAAAAGCAGAATGGAAAGTTGAGGGTGGTTCATGATCTTAGAGCCTTAAATAGAGTCACTATCAAGGACGCTGGTATGCCACCAAGTGCAGAGGATTTTGTTGAAGCTTTTGCTGGAAGGGTGTGTTATGGTTTGGGTGATATTATGGGTGGTTATGATGAGAGGGAACTTCATACAGATTCAAGGCCTCTCACAACTTTTGAGACTCCTTTGGGAAGATTTCAGCTTACTAGGTTGCCTCAAGGAGCAACTAATTTAGTTTCAGTATATCAAGCTCAAATTGCTTGGATTTTACAGGATGAGTTTCCGACTCATGCTGGTATTTTTATTGATGACAGTGGAATTAAAGGACCCTCCACTGATTATGGAAATGAAGTGCTGAAGGAGAACCCAAGAATAATGAGATTTTTTTGGGAAAATGAAATTACTCTAGAGAGAGTATTGTTTAAAATTGAAGAGGCTGGTTCAACCATTTCTGGGTCAAAGTTTTGTTGTTGTGTTCCTGCTCTGGAAATTCTGGGTCATGTAGTATGTAAGGAGGGAAAGATTATGGCAATGAAGAAAGTTAATAAAATTCAGTCATGGCCAAAGCCCAAAAATACTACTGAATTTAGGGGATTTTTGAGAGTTAGTGTGTACCTCAGGATTTTTATTAAAGATTTTTCTTTGTTGGCTTCACCCTTGAGAAGTTTGGCCTGGAAAGATGCAGAGTGGGAATGGACTGAAGAGTGTGAAGAGGCTTTACAGAAATTGAAGAAGGTAGTAGGTGAAGATATTATTCTTCACAAGTTGGATTATGGAAAGGAAGCTGAAAAAATTTATCTGGCAGTGGACTTAAGTTATATTGCTGCTGGTGCTGTTTTGTCTCAGGATGATAAATCTGGGAAGGTAAGGCCAGTAAGTTATGAGTCTGTAGTTTTTAATGAGGTGGAATCTAGGTATTCTCAACCAAAGTTGGAATTGTGTGGAGTAGCAAAAATTTTGAAAAGCTACAAACTGTTTTGTGGGGGCAGCATTTTGAGCTGCAGGTGGATTATAAATCTCTGGCTCAAATGATCAACACACCTAGTCTTCCAAATGATCCAATGACTAGGTGGGTGGCATTTATTCAACATTTGTCTTTTGACCTGGTTCACAAGCCAGTTAAGACTTTTAGGATGCCAGATGGATAATCAAGAATACCACCCACAGATGATGATTGTCAGCCTAAATATCCTTAGGACTGAGTATTTCTTATGCTTAAAATAAGATAACCTTAACTAGATTAAGCTTATATCTTAAAAATAAGGTTAAAATAATAATATATATTATTTTATTATATATATATATAATTATTATTCTATTATATAATTTATAATAGTTTAAATAGCTTATCCATGGCCTAATAATACTTATTAAGGTGTTAATGGAGTCATAATATACTTATCTTAAGTGATATGAAGTAATTATTGACATACATAAGCTTATATGTATACATAAATCTCATATTCAGTGAAATATGCAGTATATTATGTATATTTAGGTATATAAGTGGGTTTTAGCCCCTTAATAGCCTATAAACTTTGTTTTTCTGCTTATTTTAGGTCATATGGACGAAATCAGTGGACTCACAACGCCTACAGAAGCATAGACACCTATATCAGGCGCATACACCCAGTTTGGACAACTGAAATTACTTCCTTGGATGGTTATTCACGGATTTATGGGTTGGAAGGATGTTTCTGGGTTAATGTGGATGCTTGGGGATGTTTTTGGGGGCTTGGACATTTTATTTGTTTCCTTTATATGCTTTTAGTTTCATTAAATCTCTTTTTGATCATTTATTTTACCTGTTTCTTTATGGTATCCGCTTTTATCTGGGTTTTCTATTTATGGTATGACTCTGTGTTATTATTAATATTGATGGAGGGTCCTTACTGGAGGTCTGGGTGTTGAAACTGCTTGAAGTGGAAGCCATGGGGAGGTGATGGGCCCTCACAGTGCTGTAATTGCCGGGGATAGCAGTGACATCATCTGGATTGAAGGTCTGTGCACTCCAGTGGATTTGGGTATAAGTAAGGAGGGATTTTAACGGTTTATTATCATCATTCAATTACTACACTTCAAACAAACACTACAATACAATTATTAGTATTCAGAAATATATTATAAAGCCCTTATAAATTGATATTATCTTTATAATAGCTATAACTATATTTTATTCTTCTATTTTCCACCACTAGCACGCATTTAAATCCAAGTATTGTGAGTTTTATTTGAGTATAACTATTCTATTAGTCTTCCCCTGAGGTTTAATCACTAAATCATTTATTAATAAGTAGTAGGACCATAAAATAACACTATTATATCATACTTATATACTAGACTGTACTGACAATGATTCTGATTCTGAAGAATTTGATAAGGATGTTCCAGTGGTTAGGGCCAGAACAATGCGTGCTGAAGATTTTTCTCTCCTCCCCCAAGAGGCTAAACTGGATGATTCCTCTCACCTCCACCAAGAGGTTAAACTGGATGGTTCTGATCTTTATTCTGGTGATCAGGATGTTTTTGTTGATGAAGATGGGGCTGTTGTTTGGGATGGCTCAAAATTGGAGAATGATGTTTTTGTTGGTGAACTGGACTCTTTTAAAATTCAGTGGAAGAAAAAGGAGGTGCAAAAGTTTAGGGATTGGTGTCCTGGATGGGCCGGTCGTGTTGCTCATGTGTACACTGGAGATTTTGATGACAGGGTTTTACCCTTGGATATTTTTTGTTGGATTTTGAATATGAGACCTGGGGTCAGATTGGGTTTTATTTTATTATGGTTGAATATCTGTTAACCTTAGAGAGACCAGATACTTGTAATGATGATACTTGGGTGGAAATCAAGAAGAAGAGTCCTGGCTTTTATGTGTCAGGAAGGATGTTGATGAGGAAGAGACATCCCAATCCTCAAGTTGTGGTGACTCAGAAGAAGGGTCAAGAATTGGGTTTGAAGTCTTTTCATGAAGACCTTGGCCATAGAGGCTTTGGGGAGACTTATAGAAGAGTAGCAGATAGATTTTGGTGGCCAGGTATGAAGTTGGCTGTGCAGGGTTGGGTTCAATCTTGTGAAGAATTTCAAAGAAGAAGTCATTTGAAACCTAAAGAGGTTGGCCATGCTACTGGTGAACCAACTGTGTTTTGAAGAGTCAGTTTGGATGCTGTCCATATCAAAGAGGGCAGGTATAAATACTTGAATATTGCCAGGGATAATTTTTCTGGTTCGGTTGAAGCGGTGCCTCTGGTGAATTCAACTGCCAAAAACGTGGCAGAATTTTTGAAGAAGGAATGGGTGTTTAGGTATGGGTTAATGAAGTTGGTAACTGTTGATGGCCGTCCAGAGTTTAAAGCTGAAGTTAAAGAAGCTGTGGTAAGTATTGGCTCTAAAGTCAGAGTGGCTACACCTTATTATCCTGAAGCTGAAGGCATTGTTGAAAGAGGCCATCAAGTTATCAAGAATTCTTTGGTGAAAATTTGTGGAGATAGTGCTGAAAAATGGAGGCATTATTTAGCCTTGGTGTTATTTGCTGATAGAGTCACTGTAAAAAGGACAACTGGCTATTCCCCTTATGAATTAATTTTTGGGAAGAAAGCTGTTCTACCAGTGGATTTGGAAGCTGTCTCTTATCTTGTAATTGATTAAGATGATATATGCTCAACAGAAGATTTTCTCTGTGCCAGGTTGTAACAGTTGGAATGTAGAGAGGAATGTCAAGAGAAGGAATACTCTAGAATGATGGAGATAAGAAATCAATCAGTCAGATACTGGGACAAGAAGTTAGCTCATAGACTCAGGAATCCCTTGAAACCTGGTGGTTTAGTTTTGGTGTATAATAGAAGTTTGGAGAGTAAGTGGGGAAAGATGTTTGCTGACAGATGGAATGGACCTTACAGATTCAGATCTCAGGTGTCTGGAGGTTCTTATGTTTTGGAGTAGTTAGATGGTTCAGTCTTAAAGAAGAGAGTGGCTGCTGATCAGGTGAAGAGATTTTACCCAAGAGGCACAAGAAGTGAAGAAGATTGACTCCGCAATGAGGATAAACTATGGGCCATTTTTTAAATTTAGATTTTGGGTGATGCTGTGAATCTGTTTTGTTGGAAACTTTTGTTTAAAGGTACCCATGGGTGGGGCTTCTAGATTTTGTTTTGGAAAGTGTTGGGGTAACTGATGGGCTGGCTGCTCTAACAACAGTTAACCCAGTTTGTCTGTTTCCAACCCCTTCTCTTAATTTGGTTGAACCCTAGTATTGCTTTTTCTTCACAGGTTTTTAGTCCTCTATGACTTTAAACTGGAAATTCTTTTTATCTTCATGTGCTGGACACTTCACCCTTATTGGTTTTTGATTTAATGTGTTGGATTTTGTGTTTTGTTAGAAGGTACCCAGGGGGGATTCTAGATTTAATTTTGGCAAGTGTGGGGGTAACTGATGAGCTGGATGCTCTGTGGAACAGTTACCTCAAAATGTCTGTCTCAAGTATTTTGTTTGTCCTAGTTGAATCCTAGTTCTGGTTTTTGTTATTCAGGGTTTAAGTCCACTATGAATTTAAACTGGCTTACTGGTTCAAGATGGACTTCTTTGGTTTTGGTAGTGGATCACTGGTGGTCTCCCATCATTTTTACTTATTGGAGGGAGCCCACCCAGTGATTGTTTCTTTGTACTAGACTTTCTATGGACCTGGACTTTTTCTTTTCCTTAATTTTTTTGTCTATGGTTGTCTTAGATAGTAGCTTTAGGTTATTTTCTTTTTTTTCTCTTTTTTTTCTTTTAATTTTTTTATGGGAGTTATTAGGATATAAAGCAGGAAAAATAATAAAACTATATTATATGGTGTCACCACATCAGGGTCACCTGGATGTGGGAAAGAATTGGCTGGGAAAGGCTCATCAATTGGCTGGGAAATGCTATTTTCTTTCTTTTTCTTATTATTTTCTCAATTTCTCTTTATTTCATCTTTATATTTTATTTCAATTCATTTAAAAATTTTTGAACAGTGTATCCACCTCAAGGTGCACTTGGATATGGGTAAGGTATCAGGGGATAAGCTCATCAACTGGCTGGGGGATACCATTAGTAACTATTATTTGTCTCATGTTATTATTATCATCCATTTCATTTTAATTTTTCAACTCTCATATTTTTGGTTAATTTTTTATTTATTTTCAAGTTTTTTTTAGTATGTTAGTAGTTTAAAATAAATAAAAATAAAAATAAAATAAATAATAAAAAACTAATAAAAATAAAATAAAATAAAATAAAATAAAAAAATAAAATAAAATAAAATAAAAATAAAAATAAAAATAAAACAAATTTTTTATATATATTTCTGTTAATTATTATTGTTCTCTCTATTTATTGACTTATTAATTTCTTTCTTGTTTATTTTAATGTCTGGAAGAAGAAGCCTCCAGCGGTTGGTCCGGATTATGGTGGCGTTTTTGCTTTTTGTTAGTATTGGAAGAAGAACTGTGTTCTTTGTGGTGTAGGTGGCTGGAAAGAGTATATGGATTGTAATGGTCAGGGACCAAAGTTGAAGGTAATTTTTTGGAAGAAGTGGAAGAAGTGGGGTTAGAGTGTTGGAAGGTGTGCTTTATTATTCTAGACATCTTCCAGTGGTCATCAAGGAGCTGTTTTCTCAGATTTTTTTCAAAGTCATTCAACAGACCGTGGAGGGAAAAGGATTTAATCATTTTTGAACACATCATGCTTAGGTGTTGTTTCATGTGGGTGTAATCCAGAATTAAGGTAGTTTCTAGAGGCTGGCCAATATCAATTGTAGTTTCAGGAGGTCGGGTTCCAACTACACAGAAGAATTAGATCAGTAATTGTTCTCTGTTAAAGAAATTGGATTTATTAATTTGGTACTTACAGATTGGGAGCTCATCAAATTTGTAAGCAGCCAGGATTTGAGCTGTTGAAGAAAGCTGAATTGATTTTGAAGAAGGATAAACCAGATAGAGGTATGGATTCTCATGATCATTCTCTAAATGGTGTTGAGAAGATGTAGGAGAAGAAGGGAGTTCCTTTTGCCTGGTTAGAGAAGCAGGGCTGCTGTTGTTGTTGTGGATATTATTATTGCTTGGCCCAGTTGGGTTGGACACTGGTGGTGGAGTACCAGGGTTATTTAAGGAAGGATCAGGAGAAGGTGACCTGGAAGCTGATTGTGATTTGCTTGATGAAGATCTAGAAGAAAGAGAACTATCAGAGGAATAATTGGCGGCCAGAGGAGAGGTGTAGTTAGTTCTTCTTGAAGTAACAGAAGATTTTTGTTTGGAACCAGTGTTGCGTGCTCTGGTGTTTTCAGGAGGTCCTCTGGCAAGTTTTCTAGAGATGTTGGAATTTTTGGGGTTGTCTGAGGAAGAAATTTTATGTGTACGCATGGCTCTGGGAGCACAAGGAGGTAGTTGCATAGAGTTTTTGGTGTTTAATGGTGTATTTTGGCTGTTATTTGGCTGAATTTGGGAGTTTTGAGCCAGATTTTTGCTTTCTGGCAAGGCGGGCGGGCCGCCTGGACGCAGTCTAGCAGCCTGGGAGCTGATTTTGAAGCTGATTTGGCCAAATTTGATGAGTTAAAAGCAGATTCTTTAGAAGATAAAGCAGGTCTTTTAGGGAGTGATTTGGGAATAGAATGGTGTGATCTTCTGGAAGGAGCGGAAGAAGGTCCAAGTTCTGGTGACCTGGTAGGAGATCTAGAAATATATTTGTGTGAAGGTGAAGGCAGAGGTATTGGATAGTCGTGGTCTCTGTAACATCATTTCTTCTGAGAGTTGCAGGAATCGCAGGCTCTGTTATAGATTCTGGCCTGAGGAGTTGAAAGAGTGAAAGTACAAGGCCTGCACATGCGGGTGCACTGTTTAAAAGCATAGTCCTTTGAAGCAGTGAAACAGGGAAGGTCCAATGGTTAAAAGTCTGGGGATTCAGCCATGATCTGTGAAGGAAAAATAATGAAGAGAAAAGAGATGAATAAAAATTTTATAAGTGATGTGTAGATAATGAAGAAAGAGTGGAAGTTCAGCAGGTTGGCTGTGGAGCACTGTGAATAGAGGTTTCTCTGCCCTTATATGCAAAATGTGGATAGTCTGTCAAGACTTTAAACTGAAGACTGGTAGTCCTCCAAGACTTTAAACTGGCTGGTTATTTAAGGATTGCTTCAAGATTTTTATTTTTTTATTACTTCTGCAGATATGTAGTCTTTCAAGACTTTAAACTGAACACTGTGGATAGTCCCCAAAGACTATAAACTGAGGATAGCTGTTGGTTGAGTCCTTCAGGACTATAAACTGATAATGTGGAGTTGGTGTGATTCTGGCAGAGGGCATCCAAGGGGGAGTCTCTGAATTTTTTAAAGGCAAGTGTGGGGGTAACTGATGAGCTGGCTTCTCTGTAGAACAGTTACCCCAGAATATTAGTTTGTTTTTTGGTCTTTAATGTTTTGATCTCTGGTTCTGTCTTTTGATTTAGGTTTTGAGTCCCCCAAGACTATAAACTGAGGGTTTTTGAGTCCCCCAAGACTATAAAATGAGGGCTGTTAGTCCACCAAGACTTAAAACTGAGGTTTAGTCCCCCAAGACTTTAAAATGTGGAGTTTTTTTTTTTCTAAATTAAGATTTTTTGGAAAGAGTTATTTACAGAAAAGAATTAAGAGATGTAACAAAATGTTCAGCATTGGCTTTGAACTGGTGAATGAGGTTCTTCCTTTTCTCAAGGTCCTGTGGGTTCCTGGAAGGAGTGGATTGGAAGTAATTTAGGATGTGATGCTTCTGTTGAGAAGAATGTTGTTGAAAGTTGTCTTTGATAGTGGGCAATGGATTAGGTAGGGGCTCTTCAATGGTTCCAACATTGTCATCATCACTGTCTGGATGGAAATGAACTGAAAATTGTTCAGGATGGAAATCAGTATGAGTAAGTATTGGGCTTGCCATCAGAAGAACCAGGGATGGTAGAGGTAGTGTTTTTAGTGGGGTTGGCACTCTTTTTTGAAGGGTGTAATTTGTTTACCAGTCTGGGGATCAGGATGGATGGTCTGGATCTTTTGGTGCTGGTGGAAGGCGGATCAGGTTGTGGAGGAGGAGAAGATGTTGAGGAGGAAGATGGACCAGGTCTGAAAAAAGTCTTCTTCCTAAAGTGACAGGCATCACAGGAGGTTCTGTAGGGATGAGCTGGTGGTGTGATGGTACAGATGAGATTGTTGTCAATGAAGTATTGGCAAGAACCATGTCAGTAGCAGATTTGGAAAGAAAGCTGAACATGGTGTTTTTGATGTAGGAGAATGTGGACGTTCTCTATTGGAGGGAGTATGTGGTCTTCTAACATTGGCACAGCCATTTGTTGTTCTATTTGGCGTTGTTTTGATATGTCTTAAATGGCATTGCTTAATAATTGGGTGTTTTTCTTGATTTATTCGGTGAATATTGGTACTGCAGGAATGTAGGTATTACCATTGGATAGCTCCGGTTTTTCTCTATATTTTATGTCTTTATGACATTTTTCATATTCTAAGTATTTAAGGGATTATTTCTCATTTTTCATTTTAAAAGATAGCTTTTTAATTTTGTTTTTTGTGTTTTACAGGCTAAATTTAAGTCTTAGGGTAAGTGCTTAGTACCATTAGAATGGGCTAATTTTTCTCTACATCTCATGTCTCAATGTTGTTATAGCTTAATTATGTGTTTTAAAAGTTTTAGTAGTCATAGCTTATTTTTCTAAGTATTTTGGGTATTTTTGGAGGTTTTTGGTGGTTTTCTGGCTTCAGGGTGGTCCGGCCGCCTCAGGAGGGCCTCCCAATGTCGGGCGGACCGCCCGCCTCAGTTCTAGAAGTCTGGGAAGCGTTTATAGAGGGGTTTTATGCAATTTGGTGCTCAGAAACCCCAAATTTGTAGGTTTGCATGGGCTCTTAGATAGTGGTCTGTGTATATATAGTAAATAAGACAGTTTGGGGCAACCTTAAACATCATACAACTATCCAGAGGTGATATCCTTGTTCCTCACTCAGTTTTCACTGTTTTCTGGCTACAATTGGCTGTGTTTGTTGCAAGGTTAGTTCTTCATTTAACTCAACCTTTGCAACTGTTTTCTCTGGTGTAGTCTTGCAAGCTATATCAAGTATTATTGCTGTCTCTGGTGTGGATTTGCAACCTACATCAAGTATCATTGCTTTCTCTGGTGTGGACATTGGTCTACATTTCAGTTCTTTGGTTTAGTAGTCTGTCTGGAGACTAATTTCTTGGTTGATCAGGCAGTCAAGTGTATTGGAAAAGGGGCTTTAAACAACAGGAACCAAATTTTTGTAGCAAGTAAATCTCACTTATATTTTTCTAAAGGGACAGGGGATTTTCTTTCTGGGTTTTCTCAAACTCCCTTGGTCAAGGCCTATAGCTAGTACTATAGTATTGTCTACAATGGTGGTAGATGCCCTTATATCATCCAATTGTGATTTCATTGGTATCTATTTAAAAGAGTATCTACCACCATGTCAGTAACACCCTGCTCCATTCATACTTAACTATTACTTTGATGCATAATCCGTAACAGTATCATTTATACCTCACATTAGATACTCATTTTGGTAAATGTTTGGTACAAGTTAGTATATATACTTACAGATACTTGCTTTGTGTCATTAACTCGGACCTCTCCCTGCCAATTTTTTTCATTTTGCATTGCTCATCAAGATACATAGTCACACCCTTGATTACACAACCATTTCACACATTATCTTTTCAAATCACTTAACTCACTACTCATAACCAAACTTACCCTGTTTGCACTACTATAAACTACTTGCAACCTATTCTCAACCAAAAATGTCAAATGATCCTAGGAAAAAAGCAATCTCCAAACTGGAACCCCCAGGAAGAAAAACAACTAGCAATATCCTGTTTATCAGTTAGAAAACAAGCCAAGGTTTCTACTTCACAGTCAGGTGAAACATTTTACAAGAAAATAAATGCACACTTAAACGCTCATAATAAACTGCACTACAGAAATTTTGAACAGATTAGAATTAGGTCTTCAAAGTTTTGATTACTTCTACTACAATACCTAACAACTGAATAATAGCTAGTAGCACCTCTATCTAACACTAGATGGCAAACCTTAAACACAGCAACTCTTAAATTTAGTACTATATATCATGGTATCAAGAGAAATCCACCCAGTGGAAGAAGCCCAAGAGATTGGATCTAAAGTGCACTTTCAATCTATCATGATCATTGTAAAACTACATTCAAGCATTTATTAGCTTGGAAGAAACTAAAAATTTTTCTGAAATGGCATTAAGAACCTAACAAAAACTAACCTTTAGACAGTTTTTCAAGTGCACAAAGAATGGTCCCTTTAGACCCAAGTTCAAGTACAAAAAGATTGGGTGTACATAGTTTGTCTAGTGAAAAAATCTGGCAAATGAAATCAAGCAGCTGTCCTTCCTCAAATGCTCCATCATATAATTTACTTCCTCCTGGTCAGAAGGCAGCAAAAAAACGTTGATATGCAGAATCTTTGGAAGCAGAATAGAAAGAAAGTTCTTGATGTTACAATGACACAACTGAAAAAAGAATTGAAGCTATTTTTGATAGTAATAAGTTAGCTGTAAAAAAGTTAGGTATATCAGAAAAACAACTCAATATATCTCAAGACCAACTTGAGCTCACAAAAGAGCAAATCTTGATTCAAAAGGAAAGACTCATTCTTTACAAAAAAAATTTTGAACTTGATGAAACAAACATGAGAACAAATTTGGAGAAGTCAGACTGTGAGATGAGGAGAAGTGAGATTAAACAGCTTCTAATTCTGAAAGAAAAGAATTTGTGTGATGCTGATGATATGCAGATTTTATATAAAATGAAAGAAGATTTAAAAAAAAGGTGGTGCGGTGGTAGGTCTTAATAAAAAATCTACAGAATATGTCTAGTTGTAAAAAATTCCAATCTATATATTTTATTAGTCCTATGTTTTCTTCCATTTAAAATTTTTGAAATATTGCTACTTAATTATTTAAAATTTGATAAAACCCAAATAATAAATTAATATTTTTGTATTTAATTGTATCTGAAATTAAAAAGTAATTAGCTTAAACTGCTTTCCAATTAAGAAAAAAATTAAGATTAATGCTTACCTTTATATATTTTGTTGAGCGTCCATTTTTTGTAAAATTTAATATATATAAGTAAAACATAAATTATATAAATATTATTTAAATAGAGCTGAGCTCAAAAAATAATATGAATCAATCTTTGGAAACAAATAAGAGGAAATAATATAATTTTGGGTTGTTGTATAAAAAATTATTGGGTCATTGGTTAATATATTATTAAACTGTTTATTAAATAATTTAGTTGTTTGATAATATATTTTTAAACTGTTTATTAAATTATCTAGTCTTTCAATGATATATTAATACACTTTATATTAAATTCTTGAGTCATTGGAAAAAAATTTATATTTTTATTAGAAGATAACTTAAATTACATGGTATGATGAGGGAATTTTCCTAATAACAACCCTCCTTATATATTGCAAGAGGACCCTCAATGGCTAGTGACTTTTCCACTGGTCACATGAGGCAAACATTTCTCACTCCTGGTAGATTGGGTCAGGTAGGTTTCCAATAAAAAGAACCTAAAAAAAGAAAACCAAATTAAAAAGAAATCAAAAAAAAATTACCTACAAAAAATATGAGAGAGCCAAAAGAAAGATCATTAACAAAATAATAACAAATTACATATAAGAAAAAAAATTACCTCCTAAAAAGAAGAGTGAGCAGAAAAAAAGTACAAAAAAAAGAAAAAAAAATTACCTCCTAAAAAGATGGGTTAGCAGAAGAAAAGTACAAAAAAAGAAAAACAAATTACCAAGAGGAAAAAAAAAATTAGCTACTAAAAAGAAGGGTGAGCCAAAGAGAACTATAAAAAAAATTACTGAGAGAATGCCAAAAATAAAAATTTGATACTAAAAAGAAGAGAGAGGCAAAATAAAATACAAAAAAAAAGAAAAACAAATTAAAGATAAGGCAAAAATATTATTTACCTACTAAAAAGATTTTATTATCCTACAGTTCACTCTTCTTTTTAGTAGGTAAATAATTTTTTGCCTTATCTTTGATTTGTTTTTCTTTTTTTTTTTTTTTTGTACTTTTCTTTGGCTCACCCTTCTTTTAAGTAGCTAATTTTTTTTAGCCTCTCAGTAATTTGTTTTTCTTTTTTTTTTTACTTTTCCTCTGCTAACCCATCTTTTTAGGAGGTAATTTTTTTTCTTTTTTTTGTACTTTTCTTCTGCTCACCCTTCTTTTTAGTAGGTAATTTTTTTTCTTATATGTAATTTGTTTTTATTTTTTTAACAATCTTTCCTTTGGCTCTCTCTTATTTTTGGTATGTTAATTTTTTTTGATTTCTTTTTAATTTGATTTTCTTTTTTTAGGTTCTTTTTATTGGAAACCTGCCTGCCCCAATCTACCAGGAGTAAGGCATATTTGCCTCAAGTGGCCCCTCTAGACACAAGTGGCCAGTGGAAAAGCCACTTACCATTGAGGGTCCTCATGCAATATATAAGGAGGGTTGTTATGCAAAACATTCCCTAAAAACAATATAAAACATTTTCCAACAACTCAAGAATTCAAAATACAGTGTATTAATATATTATCCATTGACTAAATAATTTAATCAAAATTTTAATAATACATTAACCAACAACCCAATAATTTAATATAGATTGTAATAATATATTAACCAATGACCCAATAATTTTTTATGAAACAACCCAATATTATATTATTGCCTCTTATTTTTTTCTATAGATTTATTCATATTCTTTTTGAGCTCAACTCTACTTATATAATATGGGGTATCAATGTTCAGGGATCTGCAATTAGGTATCAGGAATTTTTTCTCCAGGGATCAGACATTAGTAATTTCAGAAGATTCTTATCCACAAGCCCCAGGGCTAGTGGATAAGGAATTCATGATAATGCATTATCCCGCCTCTTATACTCAAATTTTCATTCTTAATTCCTGATCCCAAACTCAACTAATCCATGATGGATTTTCAAGAAAGTCACATGATTCATAATTGCTGATGCCATCCTTAAGTCTTTCCTCACTCTATTCTACTTAATTTTGGTGGCAAAGACTTGAGTTTTTTCCTATCTACACACCCCAACTGCACATTTGGTGGTAAACTCCCACTTCCCTCATCACATAACCCTTCCACCAGCAACAATGAAACACCTCTCTACTAGGAAGCTACTTCACTCAACAATGAATGCTATTACTTTTCTTTTAGTTCTTTACTATAAATCTGACTCTTATTTGGAAGATGCTTTATCTTATATGTGTTTTCTTTCCAAAAAGTGTTACATCATCACCAGGGGGCCAAATCTTTATCATGATCCCAAATATGATCTGGCCTCCATTCTCAACAATCCTCATTTAAACTTCACCCAACTTTTTAGATCTTCTCCCAATTCTTTCTTCAAACTTTATCAACTCATCTTCAATCATCCTATCTTTCATAACAATTTCAATAACAAACAGCTTAATCCTGCCATTCAACTTGCTGTTGCACTATGTTGCTTTGGCTCAAATGGAAACAATGCTGCTGTAAGACGTTTGGATAATTTCTTTAACATAGGATATGGTACCATGATATTATACACCAAGCGCTGTATGATTACTATCCTTTCCCTCAAGTCTCAAACACTTGCTTGACCAACTCCAGAACAGTGACTTGAATCCTCTCAAGTAATGCAAGCTGAAGGTTTCCCTAGCTGTGTAGGATTTGTTGATGGCACAACTATACCTTTGAGTCAAAAGCCTGCTCATGATGGGAATCATTATTTTGATCGCAAAAAAAGGTTTCTTCAAAATCATCTCCAATTTCTCATCATTCATGAACTAACTTTTTATCTTCTTTCTAGATACTCTATTCCCATTCAACTTGTATGCCATGTCAATAAAAAATTTATTGCTTTTCATAGTGGCTGCCCTGGCTCATGTCATGACTCTTCCGTATTCCAAAGAATGAGGATTTATCAAACCCCTGACTCATACTTTGACAAATCTCAGTACCTCCTTGCAGACTCAGCATATGCAAGTGGAAAGTAAATTATACCTGCTTTCCGTGGTGCATGTTTAGAAAGTGACCCCAAAACTTCCTTTAATTATCACCTTGCACAATCAAGAGTAAGAATTGAACATGCTATAGGTATTTTAAAGGGACAATTTTCTAGTCTTTGGGAGCTCAGAATCCAATTTCAAAAAAAATTGAAGATCAAAACTGCAAATCATTGGATCATGACTTGCATTATTCTCCACAATATCCTAGCTGATTTAATGGATGAGTTGAATGATCTTTATGAAGAAGATGATCCTGAAAAAGCACCGGCTCTCCCCTCCCTTGAATCACAAAACATTCATTCAACCGGCATACAACCTGTCATTATGCCTATTACTCTCTAACATTTCTCTTCACCACCCTTTTAAATTATTTTTTTGTACCCTCTGAATGTCCTATTTGTCTACTTTATTCGCTTGGTTTAGTATTTTGGTTTGTTGCATATTCATTTTTTTTTGGAATTTACGGTGAATATTTTTTTTTGGATGGCTCATTGGTTTTCTTTCACCAGATCAACATGAAATCACATATTTTCTGAAATTGCATATTTTGTCAGTGATTTTTATTTTCAGTCATCACTCATATCCTTTTCATCCTCTCCTCAAAAATCAATAAAATATTTTGGTTACATTTATTTTCTCAACTCATCTCACCAAGTAAGTATTTTTTTTCTTTTTTTTCTTTTTTATTTGCTAATCATGAATTTTTTTATTTTCCTTTTTTTTGTTTTTTTGTTGTTTTTTTATTTTTTATTTTATTTTTTATATATATTTATTTTTTTAAGTCCTTTTTTTTATTTTCAAGGTTAGACTAATTTTTTTTTCTCTTTTTTTCTCTTTTTTTTCTTTTTTTTTCTCTCCTTCACCCTCTTTAGCTGCCTCATTTCACACCTTTTCCTCTCTCTTTACCTGCCTCAAGTCACTCCATCTCCCCTCTCTTTACCTTCCTCAAGTCCCCCTTATTTCACCCTCTTTACCTGTCCCAAATCCCCCCTTTCCCCCCTCTTTAGGTGCCTCATGACCCCCCTTCCCCTCTCTTTGGGCGCCTCATGACCCCCTTTCCCCTCTCTTTAGGTTCCTCAATCATCCCCTCTTCTCTTCTCTTTAGCCGCCTCAAATCCCCCCTTCCCCCTCTTCCACTCCCCTTAATCTGCCTCTACCCCCTGTCACGCGCCACATGACACTTGAGGCAAAAGCAGCTCATTAAATAATTAAAACAGAGGTCTAAATCCATACTTGAAGCACAGAAAGCAATTCTACATAGCAACTGCGACTTTCCTTTGTGTACTCACTATTCAACCGCGCTAGTCTAAACTCTAAATCTAAGTAGTCAATCTCTCAATAGTGTGTCTCAGTCTTTTCCTCAATAAGCGACGCACAGCGCAATAGTCAATGTAATAGTACACTAAAAGGTTTATTAAGTGTCTGTGAATTATTAAAAGGGGTAGTGAGCATGGATGGAATGGTTAGTGGAGGATTAAATGGTTGACAGATGTTAGTGAGGAGGGTCCAGGTGTAACGGGTGTATTTTTAATGGTCTGTGGTGTGCAGAGTAATTGATGGGTATGAGTTCAATGCAAGGAGGAGTAAAGGATATAAAAGGGGTTGGGTTTTTGGTTTGACATTCTTTAGAATTAAATTATAAAATTTATATATAGTTAATAGTGGTAAAGCTTTAGGTTAAATCATTATTATTGTATCTTTCCTTTTTTTATCAGTAATCATTTCTAAATCCTAAATCTTTGATTATTGAGTTTCCAACCCTTTGTGAGATCTTAAGAATTTTAATATTACCTTTAAATTATATTAGAGCTCTTCTCAAACATATCTTGAAGCAGTAGCTCTTCCTTTGAGTCATCTTCGAATTACTTCCTCGAACATTTCCTCTGTGCATCAAAGAAGTTTCTAAACTCCTCCCTCCATCTCACTTCCAGGAACACCCTTGACCTTGTGTGTAGGTTTTCCGGTGACACCCCTCCTCCTTCTTAACAAACAATCATTAGCGATTGTTTGTTAAGAAGGAGGGGGGGCTAGAGGTGGTTTAAGGGGAGTGGAAGGGGGGAGGTTGGGACATATAAAGAGGGGTAAAGGGGGGGAGTTTGGGGGGTTTTGAGGCAATTAAGGAGGGAGTTTCAGGGAGATTTTGAGGCAGGCAAAGAGGGAGGGATTTTATAGGGGATTTCAGAGAAATAAAGGGGGGGGAAGGGGACTTTTATGGCAGTTAAAGAGGGGTTACCTACTTTCTAAAAAACATACTAAAAATTAGTTTTTTATAATTTTTTTTTGGCAGAATTTTAGAAAATAAAAAATCTTTTACATTCTGTTAAGTTCTTTCCCTTTAAATTAAAAAACAAAAACGGTTTAGATTTTAATTTTTAATTTTTCTTCCAAATAACTTTACTGAATTTATTTTTTTTTTAATTTATTTTTTTTGATTTTTCTTTTACTGATTTTTTTTTTATTTTAAATTATTTTGTTAGGATTTTCTGTGAAGGTTTTTTATAACCAAAATTTAGGTTTTCTTTTGAATTTTTTTTTTTGAAATAATTTTTTTGTAAAATCATTTTATTTTTTTTTGTTATTTAAAATTTTTTTAATTTTTTTTAAAAGGATTTTGCTTTAAATTTTATTTTAAAAGATATTATTAGGTGAGTTTTTTTAAAAAAAAAAGATGAGTTGAATTTTTTTCAGATAAAAAAAAATTCTTCTTCTTCAGATTCACCCCTTAATTCTTTTTCATCTTCATCTTTATCCTCTTTATCATCTTCATCTTGATCATCTCTATCATCTTCTTCAAAATCCACTTCAATACAATCATCTTCTAAATCATCAAAAAAAATTAATGATAAACAGTCTCATCAGAATAAAAGATATCTGAAAAAAAAAATTCTTCTTCTAAATCATCCAAAAAAAATTAAAGATAATCAGTCTCATCAGAAAAAAAGATATCTGAAAAAAAATTCATCTTCTAAATCATCAAAAATAATTAAAGATAATCAGTCTCATCAGAAGAAAAGATATCTGAAAAAAAAATTCTCTGTGAAAGTTTTTTTGTCATATCCCAAACATTTTTTTTTATAAAACTAAAGTAAATAAAAAAAAATCAATATCCAAAAAAATTACCAAAAGATATAAAATATCTAACCGAATTCGGAAATGATCAAGTTTTTGCAGTTATCAGTAATACTTATAAGGCTCAATTCATTTTGGAAGTTCATTCATTTGATGGTGTAAAAGATTAATCTTTTAATCAACTATCCAATCTTATCATAACTCTTTATCAAATGGCTTTGGTTCGGTTACCTATTAGGAATACAAATTTGTTGGGTGGCATCATGATTGAATTTGGTTGGAGACCTGGTTTTGTTAAAGTATATTCTCTTGGTATGTATAATAATTTTTGTTCCATTCTTAATATCATTTCAGTTATTTCAATTATATAGGCATATAATCATTCCTCAAGAATATCACTAAAGCTCAAAAAGATGATGATTTTTTCTTATGGGACACTCTACCTTCCTTTAACTCTTTTATTTCGCTTTGACTCAAAAAGCTCTGTAATAAAGCATTTGAAAAAAATCATGAACTTGCAACAAAAGTTGGAATACCAAATTGGTGTGACTCCAAATGGGAAGATATCACCCACAAATATCTTTTATTTTCTAATGTTATCATCACTCATTCTGGATTCCAAAATAGGATTCATATCAATAGTAATGACACCAATTTTCTCATTTTTGGTATATTCTCATATATCGATCCAATAACTGGCCAACCAATACCATCTCCAGCTAAAATCAAAGGACATGGTTTATATTTTCCAGACCACCAGTGAATCATTGATTTTGGTTTAAGAAATGGTATCATAAAAACTATTTGGGATTTTTCTCAGGATAATCATTAAACGACCAAAGCTCCTCCTGGTTTGGAATCCTGTCAAGATTTCACACATTTTTGTTGCTCATTCGAAATCAGACATAAGTTGATTCATAGAATTAAAAAGGTAAAGAAAGAAGGTAAAGTTAATCGATTTAAAAAAGCTTTATCTAGATCCAAAAAGTATGGGGATTAGAGTTGTCATCGAAAATTTTATATTTTTCCATAAATTTTTAATAAATATTTTTTATATATCAATTAGCTCAAGTAATGTGATGATCCAACGACCTTTGGTTGTATAACAGGTAATCATGATAGCATTTATTTGTTTCATGGGGTTCCTCTTGCCTATACCTGTGGAAAGTCCCAAACTTTTGTTTCTCAACTTGGTCTGCATTTTTGGCTTGAGGAATTGTCATTACTTTAAACTAGGGAAATTGATATATAATAAATAGTGATTTAATCATTTATGTAATTATATTAAATTTAGATGAATTCCACCCCTTACTTCAATAAAATGCAGGGGGGGGGGGGTATTGCCGAATTTTCAAATCTGACATTCAAAATTGAAGACTAGTAAAAATTTTGGTGATACCCACCCCTTGCTCCAATAAAATGTAGGGGGGGTATTTCCAAATTTTCAAATGTAACATGTAAAATTTTTGACTTGTAAGTATTTTGGTGATACCCGTCCCTTACTTCAATAAATTTCAAGGGGGGTATTGCCAAAATTTCTTATAAGACTTGTGAAATTCTGAAATGTAAGAATTTTGGGGATACCAGTAAAATGAAGGGGGTAGTAAAGCCAAAGTTTCATATAAGACTTTCAAGATTCATGACATGAAATAATTTTGGGGATACCCACCCCTTTCTTCAAAAAACTACAGGGGTGGGAGATTGTCTAATTTTCAAAGGAGACAAGAAAATTTTATTTAAAAAATGAATATTTAACATTAAAATACAAAAATTCAAGTAATGATTGATAGAGTAATGAAATACATGAAATTATTGTAAATTTAATGTACAAATAAATATGAACAGTTGAAGTGTGAGAGAAATAAAACAAACTAGTCATCCAAAAATTTCTTTAAACGGATAATTTCCTCAACAGATTTATTAGCTTTAACACATTCTATCAAGAAGTCTTTCTTTTTGGAATTTTCTTCATGATCAAACTTATATTTCATCTGCTCTAATAGGTTTTGATGTTCAAGTGTTTTCTCCTTTTTTGTAATTTTTCAATACTTAGAGTTAACTCAAACTTCTTATCCTCCAAATCTTGGGCCCAACCATCCTTCAGTAAAGAGAGCTTGTACTTCCTCACCTCCAAATCTCGGGCCCAATCATCCTTCTGTAAAGAGAGCTTGTACTTCCTCTCCTCCTAATCTTGGGTATAATCATCCGTCCGTAAAGAGAGCTTGTACTTCTTCTCTTCCAAATCTTGTAGACTATCATCCCTCCTTAAAGAGAGATTGTATTTCTTCTTTTCAAAGCTTAGAGTCTCTTTAGAAATTTCCACTTGTTCTAGAGTTATAATAAAAATTAATATAAAGTAGAAGAAAAGAAGAGTAAAGTAATAAGAGGTATGGTATCACTTACCAGCATCACGTTTCTCTAAAAATTGTTCCATAGACAAAAAAGGGGTTTGTGTTGAAGTATCACTTTTTTGTATTCTTTGGGAGTGGAAATTTAGACTACTTGAAGCCCTATGCTTCTTGTTCAAGGTCATATTTTCCTCCTCATCATTGTCACTATCTTCAGACTCAGTTGATTCAGGATCCTGGGTATGTTTGTCAGCCTTTTAAGAAATAAGAAAAAGATAAGTAAAGAAAAAAATAGAATTGATAAGATAAAAGAAAAAAGAAAGAGACCTGAGCTATATTTGGTTGGGTTAAATCACCAATAGGATCTACAGAAAATCTATCTAGATTTTTCTCATTCAAATGAGGGGAGGCTTGAGTGGAGGAAGAGGATGGGAGAAGATTCGCTTCAACATCATGTTTGGAGATAGGATCTTCTCCATCCAACATGTTTACAGGATTAACATTGGCTTGCTCTCCAAAAATTGCATTCATCTCTTTAAATTAAGGACATAAAGATTCAAGTTTATTGTCTATGGATTCGATACCCTTAGTTATATCGATTTTGGTAACCCCAAAACCAGTGGAAGATGAAAAAGCCTTTGCCTTCTTGTATTTTGCTCGGTAATGCTTGAAGCGTACAGACATCTGTTTAGGCAAAAAATCAATTTTTCCATTGGTCTTATTCTGTAATTCTTTTTCCATTAGAAGATAGCCATTAACTTTTGATACTTGGAGCCATCCTACTTTATTTGCATACTCAGTACCAAAACAAGAATCATAGTTAGATTGGCTTTTCAGCCAGTTGATAAGAATGAGATGATCATCTTTTTTTAATTGAACAGTCTTAGATTTCTCGGCTGAGAGGGGGAAAGAGGGAGTAGTGGTATTTGAAGAAGAGCTGGGTGATGGCTTCCTTTGAGAAGATCTAGGACGACAATGCATGTTAAAATATAAATGAAGATGAAAAGGAGCAGAAACAAGCATATGAGATAGCTAGATGAAAAGGAGAAGAAACAAATAGATGAGATGGTGAGGGGTTCTTAGCGGATAGAATGAACAGCATGGGATGAGAATGGGAGTGCAAAGCAGGGTAGAGGGCATATCCAGAGAGTAGTCTAAGATGTGGTTATGGCAGAATGTGGGTCAAGATGTGGTTATGACAGAAAGTTGTCCAAGATGTGGTGATGAAAAATTGTGTAAAAAAATGTCGGATAAGAGGTGAACATTGACACGTAAAGTGTCTACTAACCCAATTATTAGCAAAAATAATTGCGGAAGATAATTGGGGTATGCAGATTATTTTCCGCAATTAATTTAATTGCAGATTCCTGAACATTGATTCCCCCTAATTAAGTAATAATATTTCACATATTTTAAATGGATGAAAACAAAGGACTAATATAATTTAAATTTCAGCCAGGCTATTTCAGGATCCCAGTAAATTGTTATAATAATTTATTGGAATAATTTAAGGGAATAACATTATGTATTTTATGTATTTACAATAAAATATTTAATTGAAGAATAAAATTATATAAATATTTTATAAATAAGTAAAATTATTATTATAATAATTTTATTAGTAAGTAAATTATTTATTACATAAAAACATATTATATTATATAAAATCATGTCAAATTTTTATGCATTTAATATCTATTAATTAATAAATTGATTATTTATAAAATTATATTATAAGTGTGATAATAAATTTAAATTATAATTTAATTACAATTTAATTAATAAAATTTATATATTAACTACAACTTGTCATATATTATCATCCTTAAATATTGTGCCCTTTTTTGACCACTAATTGTGTCATTAAAATTATTAAATAAATAAAAACACTTACTTAATAAAATGACATTAAAATTCTCACCTTAAATTAGTAATATTATTAAATTAATTAATTGTTTCAATTAAAATAATTATTAAATTACTTAAAATAGTTAAAAAAATTAATTAATTTTTCTTTATACTGAATGAAATTTATTACATAAATTTTGGCATGAAAATAGTTTTATTTGTTTTAATTAAACCCTATACATCTTACTGTAATACCTGTTTATGATTTTTTTCTCACAGTTCTCAGGTTTCATACTCACTTAGTTACTCATTATATTAATTACTTGTTTTGGGACTTTATGGTGTGAAAAATATTTAATTATTCATGGCTTTAATTTATTTTTTCAATTTTTTCTCTTAATTTCTATTTTTTAACTAAAAATTTTTAATCTCTTGTTTCACATTACTACTACTTTTGTATATACATTTGAGGCGCTTCAAAGGTATCTTTGCCTATAAAAGGGCCTTGGAATTCCCCTTTGGCAGCCATCACTTACATTACATTACTTATAATAATGTAAATACTTTCTTACTATTTTTTTGATGTTATAAGTCTAATAAAAATATTATATAAATTCCTATAGATTGCTTTAAGTTTATTAGTTATTATAATTATTATTTAAGCAGAAATCAAATACTTACTTGATCAATAGTCCCCATTAAACCAATACTCCTTGTTGTGTCAATTCTCACAAACTTGTTGTTGCACCTCTTTTATTAGTTATTTTATTCCTTTTTTTTTATTTCTTTCTACCTTTTATTTTACCTTTTTATTTCTCTCTCCTCCTTCTTCATCTTCTTTTCTTATTCTTTTTCTCCTTCTTCTAGACAACTGGCCAATAATTGGGAGGCTTTTGGAACAACAATGACAACTTTTGACGAACGACCCGGCGCATGGAATATCTAGCGTGAAAACCTCAATTTTTGCTGCAACTGTGTTTTGAACTTGGGTTCAACCTTTTAGGTTTATAATATATTAATTTATATAAATTTTAAAGTGATTTTTTGATCATTATAGTAAATAAACCTTTTCACCTATCAATTATATTATTAAATATTTATTGTAATAATAGTGCCTTGGCTATTTAGTTGAGTCACTGAGTGTAAGTGATCAATTTTTTTAAAAAATAATTATTTTTCCTAGTTGACCATAATAGAGTTATTCTCTTAGTCTTAGATGATCATTATTTTCTTAAAGAAATATTAAATTAATTATTTTATTGAAATTTTGATATTATTGGTTGACCATAATAGTACTAAGTGCTTAGTCCCAATATTACCAATATATCTTTTGGTATTAATTATTTTTGGTTGGCTTCTTAAACCTTTTTTGGTTGGTCCCAAAATAATTTTTTTTTAACTTTTAATAATATAATTTGTAACTACATATTTTTTATTATATTTTTATTGTTAATTGATTTATAAACTGATTTAATTTATATTTTTATTTTTTAAATAATTAAAAAAAAATTATTTTGAAAAACATAAGTTTAATTCATTAATTAAATCCCATTGATTTTTTTTTACAGTTTTCATTTCCAGTAGCTTGGCAAGCAGAATGGATAATCTTCACCTTGATGAAATTGATGTGGATGTTGCTAATGAGTCTGTAGGTTCTTCAAAATTAACTAACAAAAATTCTTCAGCTGACAAAAAACCTTCATATTCTTCAGGACATACAAATTTCAGGAGGAGTGGAAAACCCCCCTCCCCTAATTTCTCTGAAAAAAGTTAAGCCTTAGATCAATAAGGAAAATCCTCTAAAGGGAATAAAAATATAAAAGATCCCTCTGACACAGCAAATAAACAATCTGTCCAGCCATATAAAAGAACTGAAGGTAGAAAACATGAAGTTCAAGGCAAGAGTAGACACACTCTGGAAAAAAATTCAGGAGCTCTTAATACACAAGCAGGTTCAACCTCCTCCTTTATCAACCACTCAGCCTCAACCTCAGCCCCATCAAGCACCCAGCTCTTTCACTCAAAGTCAAAACACTCTACAAGTGGAAAAGTGGAAATGAGACTACCTGATGATCCATTACCAGCAGAATTTACAGCAGCCAGCAGCTCAACACCCTGGCCCATCCAGGACACAAACCTACCATCAAACTCCTCAGGCCCATCCTTATTAGGGAGGCAGAAGAAAGAAGGCACAGGGGAAATTTCCTCCCCTGCCATGGTAAGTGATTTGTTTTATAAACATGTTGGTATGTATAATAATAAATATTCCTCCACAGGTAATATTTTTGATAATGGTGAAAGAACTTTTAAACCCATTAAGAGACAACTACCTGTAATAAGTAGCCCTAATGATGTAATTAGTAAATTTTCATTTGATGAGCCTTTACATTTAACTTCAACTTCTTTAATTAATCCTTCTCTTGCAATTAAAAATGATTCTGTTTCCCCTGAAGTCTACACCTTGCTTGAGAAAACTTCTGAGGAAATATTGAAAGATACCCTTGATTTTAATGTTGTAAAAGACAAAATTTTGAGAGATGTATTAGTGCATGAAAGTGACAGATTAAATATTTTGCATTTACATTGTAAAGTGAGTTCTTCTGTAGAAGATACAGCTAATTTTAAAATAAAAGAAACTTTGAATATTGTTCTTAGTCAACAAAAACAAATAATAAGTGATCATAGAGCTATTTCAGATAAAAATATTCATCTGTATAAAACTTTGAGTGAGTTAAAACCCCTTATTGATGAGAATTCTTCATTGAAGAGTGAAAATAAGTCTCTACACAATGAGTTGAAAAAGCTGAAAATTGATTTCAAGGATCTGAGTAACAAATACTCAGTTTTTGAGGACAGAAATTTTATATCCCTTGCAAAAATAAATTACCAAATGTCTGAAATTCCACAGATAAAAAATCATTTGTCTGACCTACAAGAAAAATTCTCAGCCTCACCTGTAAAACATTATGATATAGATCAAAATGCTTCCCATAAGCTGAATAAACATAAAGAAAAAGAGCCTGAACAAAGAAGCTCCTTTCTTCCTCCTATTTCATCTATTAAGCAACCTGACAATGAGTCTGTGAAATCTTTTGAAACTAGCAAAAAATATTTTAATGGTCATAAACCAGCTGTTTCTATAAATAATGAAATTTCTGAACACCTGTCTAAAATTCAAGAATTATTAATTTTAAAGAATTCTAATCAAAAGATGGACCATCCCAGTAGCCAGAAAAATTGGCCTAAGCTGGATCAGTATCCCACCTTTGATGGTGACTCTTCATCTGATTGGCAGCACTTTTTCCAAAGAATTGATAATCTAAAATATTCCTATAAATTTCCAGATTAAGAGATTGTTTCTAAATTAATTTCTTTGTTTTACAATGTAGCTTTAATGTGGTATGAATCTGTCTTATTGGACAATCAACATTATACTTGGAAAGAGTGGAAAACATTAATTGAAAATCAATTTGGTGGTTCAAAATTCAGACTTGCTCAACAGAGATTATATGAGACTGCTAAATATGTGTCCTCTTCTCCTTAAAAACTTATTTTTTTCCTCATGAAAATAACAAAAATTTATAGAGAAATGGATCCAAAAATGGATTATGATATTTGGAGAGACAAAATTCTCTATAAATTGCCAAATTCTCTGAGAGATTTGATTGTGGCAAGTACTGAGCATGTTAGAGAAAATTTTTCCTTTATTAATATCTGTAATGAAGTTCTACTTAATCATAGATATGAACCTAGGAATTATCCTTTAAAATTTTATCATGACCAGCAAAAGCCTTCAACAAGACTTCCAGACAAAACTGGTAAACCCTCTTCCCCAGTTACACCAAAGAAATATGCAACAAACAATTTTTTTAAATGTAACAAACCATGGCAGAAGGGACATATTTGTGAGAAGAAATTTCACCTTATTGAACAAACTGAGGAATCTGAAAATACTGAAGCTGATCTTGATGATTCCTCAAGTGACTGTAACAGTAATATTTCTTATGACCATTATTCTTCTCAAGGAGTTCTAGTCTTGGAAAAAGATATCCAATATTTAGATATTTGGTCTGATAATTGTGATATTGATTTATCTTCTGTAGAAAATGCTGAAATCATTAAAGATATTACTGACAGTTCAATTTTAATATCACCCTTGAGAGCACCAGTTATCATAAATGGTAAAAGTGTTGAGGTTATTCTTGACTCTGGTGCTGGAGGAAGTGTAGTGTCTGAGAAAGCACTAGCTTAACTGGATAAAGATGGTAATATCAAATTTTTACCTATAACATCTGAAAAATGGAGAGGTTATGGTTCTGTTTTATGTCCCATTGGAAAATACAAGACCACTGTGTTCTTTAAATATAATGGTGGTTTTTTCAGAGCTATTTTTGAACTTTTTGTGATGAAAAATTATAATTTAAGGAATTGGTTTATTATAGGAAATGAAATTTTAACCATGTTTGGCATTAAATTGGATCCTGAAAACAATTGTTTTACCTTGGTCATGAAAGGGAATAGAAAATTAAAAAAAATTTCCCCTAAAAAGCATTCTGAACCCTTATTAAAATCTTGTAACTCATTGATCCAATGTAAGGGTAGAAAAAAAGAAGAAATGGACGTATTATTGTCTGAAATAGACACAGCTTTATTTGGTGATCAATTAAAAAATGAGCAAATAGATTCAATAGTTGCATTGATTACATCTTTCCCTACCCCTTTTGCTCATGGTTCCCATGTGTTATGATTGGTTAAAGATGAAATGAAAATTTCTTTATCCTGTAATTTTAATGGAATACCTCCTAGCCTAAAAAAAAACCTTATCCTTCTTCTCCCACAAAGAGAGAAGATATTGAAGATAATATCTTAACTTTATTAAGTATGAATATTATTTAAAAAGAGGATGTTACACCTAAATATTGTGTCATCTATCCAGTTTTGATCTCCTATTTGAATAATAAAGCTAGAATTTTTGGAGATTATAGAGCATTTAATACCTATACTGTAGATGATATTTACCCTTTACCCAGAATTAGCTCTGTACATGCTACCCTGCAAGGTGCAAAATTCATAAGCTGTCTAGATGGTAATAAATGTTATCATCAAATACCTGTTGAAAAATCCTCCCAATTTTTTTTGCAAATTGAAACTCATATGGGAGTGATAAATATTTTAGGATTCCCTTTGGCCCTAAGAATTCCCCTTCAGTGTTCCAAAAAGTAATGGATAACAAAATTTCATCAGGAAATAATTGAAGGATGGTTAATGGTTTATATTGATGATATTATAGTTTTTTCTAAAACTTTGATGAACATATTCAACACTTAGGAAGAGTCTTTCAGAAAAAAAATGAATTAAAATGACTCTATCCTTGAAAAATTGTAAATTTGGCTTTCAATCCCTGAAATTCCTAGGTCATGTAGTTTCTGGCTTACAAATATGTGTAGACCAACGTAAAGTTGCTGCTATTTAGGATGTGAAAGCACCAACTTCTGTAAGGGAAGTACAATTTTTTGGGAATGTGTGGCTACTATAGACAATACATTAAAAATTATCAAGTCATAGCCCTACCACTTACCAAATTGACTAGAAAGGATGTGGCTTATATATGGAATGAGGATACTCAAAAAGCTTTTGATACATTAAAGAAATGTTTAATGTCAGCTACAATACTTGCCCTTCCAGATTTTAATAAGCCTTTTTTCCTCAATACAGATGCAAGATTTATTGGACTTGGAGCTGCTCTACACCAAAAAAAAATTATTAATGATAAAATTTCAGAAGTAGTAATTTGTTATATTTCAAGAACCTTGATAAAGAGTGAGTTGAAATATGGTGCCACTCAATTAGAGTGCTTAGTAGTTGTATGGGCTTTAGAAAAGCTTTATTATTATCTAGATGATCAAAATTTTTAAATTAGTTACTTAATTTAGTGCTGTGAAATCCCTCTTGAACTTGAAAACACCAAATAGACATATGTTTATGTGGCAACTTGCTGTTCAAGAATACAGAGGTAGAATGACTATTATTCATAGGGCTAAAAATTTTCCTTCAAATGTAGATATGTTTTCTTGATTACCTCTTCCAGATGATGTATCCAATCGAGCTTATGTACCTGAGGATTATACAGTACATATACATGGTATATATATTAGGGGGTATCAATGTTCAAGGATCCGCAATTAGGGATCAGGAATTTTTTTTCCCAGGATCAGACATTATTAATTGTGGAAGATTCTTATCCACTAGCCCTGGGGCTAGTGGATAAGGAATCCATGATAATGCATTATCCAGCCTCTTATACCAGAATTTTCATTCCTAATTCCTGATACCAAACTCATCTCACCCATGATGGATTTGCAAGAAAGTCACATGATTCATAATTGCTGATGCCATCCTTAAGTCTTTCCTCACTCTATGCTACTTAATTTTGGTGGAAAAAACTTAAGTTTTTTTTCTATCTACACACCCCAACTGCACATTTGGCGGTGAATTCCCACTTCCCTCATCACATAACCCTTCCACCGGAAACAATGAAACACCTCTCTACTAGGAAGCTACTTCACTCAACAATGAATGCTATTACTTTTCTTTTAGTTCTTTACTATAAATCTGACTCTTATTTGGAAGATGCTTTATCTTATATGTGTTTTCTTTCCAAAAAGCGTTACATCATCACCAGGGGGCCAAATCTTTATCATGATCCCCAATATTATCTGGCCTCCATTCTCAACAATCCTCATTTAAACTTCACCCAACTTTTTAGAACTTCTCCAAATTCTTTCTTCAAAATTTATCACTTCATCTTCAATCATCCTATCTTTCATAACAATTCCAATAACAAACAGTGTAATCCTGCCATCCAACTTGCTGTTGCACTATTTTTCTTTGGCTCAAATAGAAACGGTGCTGCTGTAAGACTTTTGGATAATCTCTTTAACATAGGATATGGTACCATGATATTATACACCAAGCACTGTATGATTGCTATCCTTTCCCTCAAGTCTCAAACAGTTGCTTGGCCAGCTCCAGAAAAGCGACTTGAATCCTCTCAAGTAATGCAAGCTGAATGTTTCCCTGGCTGTGTAGGATTGTTGATGGCACAACTATACCTTTGAGTCAAAAGCCTGCTCATGATGGAAACCATTATTTTGATCACAAAAAAAGGTTTCTTCAAAATCTTCTCCAATTTCTCATCCTTCATAAACTAACTTTTTATCATCTTTCTAGATACTCTATTGCCGTTCAACTTGTATGCCATGTCAATAAAAAATTTATTGCTTTTCATAGTGGCTGCCCTGGCTCACGTCATGACTCTTGCATCTTCCAAAGAATGAGGATTCCTCAAACCCCAGACTCATACTTTGATGAATCTCAGTACCTCCTTGCAGACTCAGCATATGCAATTGGAAAGTAAATTATACCTGCTTTCTGTGGTGCAAGTTTATAAAGTGACCCCAAAACTGCCTTTAATTATCACCTTGCACAATCAAGAGTAAGAATTGAACATGCTATAGGTATTTTAAAGGGACAATTTTCTAGTCTTTGGGAGCTCAGAATCCAATTTCAAAAAAAATTGGAGATCAAAACTGCAAATCATTGGATCATGACTTGAATTATACTCCACAATATCCTAGCTGATTTAAAGGATGAGTGAAATGATCTTTATGAAGAAGAGGATCCTGAACCAGCACCGTCTCTCCCCTCCCTTGAATCACAAAACATTCATTCAACCGGCATGCGCTCTGTCATTATGTCTATTACTCTCCAACTTTTCTCCTAACCACCCTTTAAATTATTTTTTTGTACTCTCCAAATGTCCACTTTGTGTACTTTATTCACTTAGTTTTGTATTTTGGTTTGTTGCATATTCATTTTTTTTTTTTGGAATTTATGGTGAATATCTTTTTTTTGGATGGCTCATTTGTTTTCTTTCACCAGCTCAACATGAAATCACATATTTTGTCAGTGATTTTTTTTTCCATTCATCACTCATATCCTTTTCATCCTCTCCTAAAACATCACTCAAATATTTTTGTTACTTTTATTTTCTCAACTCATCTCACCAGGTAAGTCTTTTTTTTTCTTTTTTATTTTTTTTTATTTGCTAATCATGAATTTTTTGTTTTGTTTTTTTTGTTTTATTTTGTTGTTTTGTTTTTTTTTTTTTTTTTTTTTTTTTTTGTAAGTCCTTTTTTTTTCAAGGTTAGACTAATTTTTTTTTCTCTTTTTTCTCCTTTTTTTTCTTTTTTTTTCTTTCCTTCACCCTCTTTAGCTTCCTCATTTTACCCCTTTTCCTCTTTCTTTACCTGCCTCAAGTCACTCCTTCTCCCCTCTCTTTACCTTCCTCAAGTCCCCCTTATTTCACCCTCTTTACCTGTCCCAAATCTCCCTTTCCCCCCTCTTTAGCTGCCTCATGGCCACCCCTTCCCCTCTCTTTAGGCGCCTCAAGACCCCCCTTCCCCTCTCTTTAGGTTCCTCAACACTCCCCCCTTCTCCTCTCTTTAACCGCCTCAAAACCCCCCTTCTGCCCTTTTAGGTCCCCTCCCCCCCTTCCACTCCCCTTTAGTCACCTCTACCCCCCCTTCTTCTTAACAAACGATCGTTAGCAATTGTTTGTTAAGAAGGAGGAGGGGCTAGAGGTGGATTAAGGGGATTGTAAGGGGGGGCGTTTGAAGGGGCTAAAGAGGGGGGGGTTGGCACATCTAAAGAGGGGTAAAGGAAGGGGTTTTAAGGTAACTAAGGGGGGATTTGGGGGGGTTTTGTGGCAATTAAGACAAGGGGTTTCAGGGGGATTTTAAGACAGGCTAGGAGGGGACTTGAGGGAGGGATTTTATAGGGGATTTCAGGGAAATAATGGGGGGAAAAGAAGACTTTAATCGTAGTTAAAGAGGGGTTACCTACTTTCTAAAAAACATACTAAAAAAATTTTTTTTGTAATTTTTTTTTTTTGGCAGAATTTTAGAAAAAAAAAAATCTTTTACTTTCTCTTAAGGTCTTTCCTTGTAAATTACAAAACAAAAAAGGTTTAGATTTTAATTTTTAATTTTACTGAATTAAATTTTTTTTTTAATTTTTTTGTTGTGATTTTTCTTTTACTGATTTTTTTTTATTTTTTTTTAAATTATTTTATCAGGATTTTCTGTGAAGGTCTTTTATAACCAAACTTCAGGTTTTCTTTTGTATTTTTTTTTTTGAAATAATTTTTACTTAATATTATTATTATTATTTTATTTATTTATTTTTTTTAATTTTTTTATAAGGATTTTGCTTTAATTTTATTTTAAAAGATATTATTATGTGAGTTTATTTTTTAAAAAATATGTGTTGAATTTTTTTTTGACATTTAAATTTTTTTCAGATCAAAAAAATGTCTTCTTCTTCAGATTCACCCCTTACTTCTCTATCATTTTCATCTTTATCCTCTTTATCATCTCTATCATCTTCTTCAAAATCAACTTCAATACAATCATCTTCTGAATCATCAAAAAAAATTAATGATAATCAGTCTCATCAAAATAAAAGATATCTGAAAAAAAACATCTTTTAAATCATCAAAAAAAATTAAAGATAATCAGTCTCATCAGAAGAAAAGATATCTGAAAAAAAAAATTCATCATCTAAATCATCAAAAAAAAAAATAAAGATAATCAGTCTCATCAGAAGAAAAGACATCTGAAAAAAAAATTCTCTGTGAAAGTTTTTTTTGTCATATCCCAAACATTTTTTTTCATAAAACTAAAGTAGATAAAAAAAATCAATATCTGAAAAAATTTCTAGAAGATATCAAATATCTAACCAAATTTGGAAATGATTGAGTTGTTGCAGTTATCAGTAATACTTATAAGGCTCAATTCATTTTGGAAGTTCATTCATTTGATGGTTTAAAAGATGAATCTTTTTATCAACTATCCAATCTTATCATAACTCTTCATCAAATGGCTTTGGTTTGGTTACCTATAAGGAATACAAATTTGTTGGGTGGTATCATGATTGGATTTGGTTTGAGACCTGGTTTTGTTAAAGTATATTCTCTTGGTATGTATAATAATTTTTGTTCCATTCTTAATATCATTTCAGTTATTTCAATTATATAGGCTTATAATCATTCCTCATAAATATCACTAAAGCTCAAAAAGATGAAGATTTTTGCTTATGGGACACTCTACCTTCCTTTAACTCTTTTCTTGCTCTTTGACTCAAAAAGCTCTGTAATAAATCATTTGAAAAAAATCATGAACTTGCAAAAAAAGTTGGAATACCAAATTGGTGTGACTCCAAATGGGAAGATATCACCAACAAATATCTTTTATTTTCTAATGTTATCATCACTCATTCTGGATTCCACAATAGGATTTATATCAATAGTAATGATGCCAGTTTTCTTATTTTTGGTATAGTCTCATATATCAATCTGATAACTGGCCAAACAATACCATATCCAGTTAAAATAAAAGGACATGGTTTATATTTTCAAGACCACCGGTGCATCATTGATTTTGGTTTGGGAAATGGTATCATCAAAACTATTTGGAATTCTTCTAAGGATAATCATCAAACGACCAAAGCTCCACCTGGTTTGGAATCCTGTCAAGATTTCACACATTTTGGTTGCTCATTTCAAATCAGTCATAAGTTGATTCAAAGAGGCAAAAAGGTAAAGAAAGAAGTTAAAGTTAATTGATTTAAAAAAACTTAATCTAGATCCAAAAAGTATGGGGATTAGAGTTGTCATTGAAAATTTTATATTTTTTCATAAATTTTTAATAAATATTTTTTATATATCAATTTGCTCAACTAAAGCAATGAGCCAACGACCTTTGGTTGTATAACAGGTAATCATGATAACATTTATTTGTTTCATGGGGTTCCTCTAACCTATACCTGTTGAAAGTCCCAAACTTTTGTTTCTAGATTTGATCTGCATTTTGGCTTGAGGAATTGTCATTACTTTAAACTAGGGAAATTGATATATAATAGATAGTTATTTAATAATTTATGTAATTATATTAAATTTAGATGAATTCCACCCCTTACTTCAATAAAATTCAGGAAGGGGGTATTGCCAAATTTTCAAATCTGACATTCAAAATTGAAGACTTGTAAAAATTTTGGTGATACCCACCCCTTGCTTCAATAAAATGTAGGGGGGTTTATTTCCAAATTTTCAAATTTAACATGTAAAATTTGTGACTTGTAAATATTTTGGTGAAAAAAAATTGGTGATACCCATCCCTTACTTCAATAAAATCCAGGGGGGGTATTGCCAAAATTTCTTATAAGACTTGTGAAATTCATGACATGTAAGAATTTAGGGGATACCTGTAAAATGAAGGTGGTAGTAAAGGCAAAGTTTCATATAAGACTTTCAAGATTCATGACATGAAAGAATTTTGGGGATACCCACCCCTTACTTCAAAAAAATCTAGGGGTGGGGGATCTTCAAATTTTCAAAGGAGACATGAAAATTTTATTTAAAAAAAGAATATTTAACATTAAAATACAAAAATTCAAGTAATGATTGATAGAGTAATGAAATACATGAAATTATTGTAAATTTAATGTACAAATAAATATGAACAGTTGAAGTGTGAGAGAAATAAAACAAACTAGTCATCCAAAAATTTCTTTAAACGGATAATTTCCTCAACAGATTTATTAGCTTTAACACATTCTATCAAGAAGTCTTTCTTTTTGGAATTTTCTTCATGATCAAACTTATATTTCATCTGCTCTAATAGGTTTTGATGTTCAAGTGTTTTCTCCTTTTTTGTAATTTTTCAATACTTAGAGTTAACTCAAACTTCTTATCCTCCAAATCTTGGGCCCAACCATCTTTCAGTAAAGAGAGCTTGTACTTCCTCACCTCCAAATCTTGGGCCTTATCTTTCTTTTGTATAGAGGGCTCGTACTTCCTCTCCTTCAAATCTTGGGCCTGATCATCCTTCCGTAAAGAGAGCTCGTACTTCCTCTCCTCCAAATCTTGGGCCTGCTCATCCTTCCGTAAAGAGAGCTTGTACTTCCTCTCTTCCAAATCTTGTAGCCTATCATCCCTCCTTAAAGATATCTCGTATTTCTTCTTTTTAAAGCTTAGAGTCTCTTTAACAATTTCCACTTGTTCTAGAGTGATAATAAAAATTAATATAAAGTATAAGAAAAGAAGATTAAAGTAATAAGAGGTATGGTATCACTTACCAGCATCATGTTTCTCTAAAAATTGTTCCATAGAAAAAAAGGGGGTTTGTGATGAAGTATCACTTTTTTGTCTTCTTTGGGAGTGGAAATTTAGACTACTTGAAGCCATACGCTTCTTGTTCAAGGTCATATTTTCCTCCTCATCATTGTCACTACATTCAGACTCAGTTGATTGAGGATCCTGGGTTTGTTTGTCAGCCTTTTAAGAAATAAAAAAAGATAAGTAAACAAAAAAATAGAATTGATAAGATAAAAGAAAAAAGAAACAGACCTGAGTTAGATTTGGTTGGGTTAAATCACCAATAATATCTACAGAAAATCTATCTAGATTTTTCTCATTCAAATGAGGGGAGGCTTGAGTGGAGGAAGAGGATGCAAAAAGATTTGCTTCAACATCATGTTTGGAGATAGGATCTTCTCCATCCAACATGTTTACAGGATTAACATCGGCTCGCTCTCCAAAAATTGCATCCATCTCTTTAAAGTAAGGACATAAAGATTCAAGTTTATTTTCTATGGATTTGATACCCTTAGTTATATCAATGTCAGTAACCCCAAAACCAGTGGAAGATGAAAGAGCCTTTGCCTTCTTGTATTTGACTTGGTAATTCTTGAAGCGTTCAGACTTCTGTTTATGCAAAAGATCAATCCTTCACTTGGTCTTATTCTTTAATTCATTTTCCATTAGAAGATAGCCATTAACTTTTGATGCTGGGGGCCGTCCTACTTTAGTTGCATACTCAGTACCAAAACAAGCATCATTGTTAGATTTGGTTTTTAACCAATTGATAAAATTGAGATGATAATCTTTTTTCAATTGAACAGTCTTAGAATTCTTGGCTGAGCAGGGAAAAGAGGGAGTATTGGGATTTGAAGAACAACTGGGTGATGGCTGCCTTTGAGAAGATCTAGGACAACAAGGCATGTTAAAATATAAATTAAGATGAAAAGGATCAGAAAAAAGCAGATGAGATAGAGAGATGAAAAGTAGCAGAAACAAGCATATGAGATAGCGAGATGAAAAGGAGCTGAAACAAGCAGATAAGATGGTGAGGGGTTCTGAGAAGATAGAATGAACAGGATGGGATGAGAATGGGAGTGCGCAGAAAGGTAGAAGGCATATCCAGAGAGTAGTCCAAGATGTGGTTATGGCAGAATGTAGGTCAAGATTTGGTTATGAAAGAAAGTTGTCAAAGATGTGGTTATGAAAAATTGAGTGAAAAAATGTCAGATAAGAGGTGAACATTTACATGTAAAGTGTCTAATAACCCAATTATTAGCAAAAATAATTGTGGATCGGTCAACATTCATACCCCCTATTGTTGATATGGAAGAGGAACTATTGCAATTAATTCTGTATTCATATGATAAAGATTCTGATTTAAATAAATTATTTACAATCTTGAATGATACAAAGAATGCTTCTTTTCAAGCACAGGTAGAAACTCTTTGTCCAAAGTACCAAAATGCTTTGAATAAAGGAAAGTTTTCCATTGAAGATGGTTATATTTATTACAGGAGAAAACTTACAGATATCATTGTTATTCCTCCTTCCATGAAAGAAAACATCTTAAAATTTTGTCATGTTGACATATTAGCAGGACATTTTGATCTTAAGAAAGCCATAATTAGAATTAAAAATACTTCTTGGTGGGCTAATATGTCTGAAGACACTAAATTATATGTTTCATCTTGTGATTCTTGTCAAAAATCTAAATGATTGAGAGGTAAAGAGCAGGATTTTTGAAACATATTGAAGCACCTGATGCTCCTTAGAAAATCATTATCATGGATTTTGTCACTGGTCTTCCTGTAGCAGGTAAAGAAATTTATAACTCTTGTTGGGTAATAGTGGATAGATTCACCAAAATGTGCAAATTTATTCCCACCCACAAAGATGTATCCACTAAAGAATTAGCTTTCTTTTGGTGGTCATACATGCTTAATATTGATGGATTTCCAAAAGCCATTATCTCTGACAGAGACCCTAAATTTACATCTGAATTTTGGATGTCTTTGATGTATATTTGTGGCTGTGAGTTGAAATTATCTACTGCTCACCATCCTCAAACTGATAGTCTAGCTGAAAGAATGATTCAAACTCAGGAAGATATGATTAGAAGGTATTGTGCCTTTGGATTAGAATATAAAGACAATGACAGATTTACTCATGACTGGGTTACTCTATTTCCAGGTCTTGAATTTGCTTATAATAGCGCTGTTTATTCTGTCACTGAGAAGAAGCTTTTGAGCCTTGGTTCAGTTATTTCCCAAACACTCCTGCTTAAATTCTCAATAATAAATTACCTAAGTTGGAACTACACCCTGGTGTAAAGTATTTTATGCAAATTCAACAGCTATGCAGAAAACATGCTCAGAGCTGTATTGATAAGGCATTTTATAATGAAAAGAAAAGATGGGATAAATCCCATAAAGAATACACATTTAACAAGGGTGATGAAGTGTTTATATCTACTTTCCATTTCAATCTACAGGGAAACAATAAATTAAAAGATCCTTTTGTGGGACCATTTGTTGTTAAAAGAATGGTTGAAGATAATGCAGTAGAAGTTGTATTGTATTCTCCATATGATAGAAAACATCCTGTTTTCCCAATTTCCTTGCCTCAACCTTATACTTCCAACAGTGACTTATTTCCCAAAAGAAGGGGAAGACCTAAAAAAAACCCTCAGGAAGTCACAGAAACTGCAGAAATTGAAAAAATTCTCAATGATAGAATTGTCACTTCTAAAATAGGTATTGAATATTTATTGAGATATAAAAACAAACCATCTGAGCATGATGCATGGATACCTGGAAAAGAAATTTATAATATTCCTACTCTGTTAAAAAAGTATAGAAATATAAAACCTTAGCATTTTTTTTATTGTTTTTTTAGAGTGAGGGAGTGTCAGCCAGGCTATTTCAGGAGCCCAGTAAATTTTTATAATAAGTTATTGGAATCATTCAAGGGAATAACATTTTGTATTTTATGTTTTTACAATAAAACATTTTATTGAATAATAAAATTATATTAATATTTTATATATAAGTAAAAGTATTATTATATTAATTTTATTAGTAAGTTAATTTTTTAATACATAAAAATATATTGAATTCTATAAAATCATGGGTCATTTTTATGTATTTATTATTTATAAATTTAAAAAATAATTATTTATAAATTTATATTATAAGTGTAATAATAAATTTAAATTATAATTTAATTACAATTTAAATAATAAAATTATATATTAACTACAACTTTTCATATATTATTATCCATAAATATTGGGCGCTTTTTTGACCCTTAATTGTGTCAGTATAACTATTAAATAAATTAAAACACTTATTTAATAAAATGACATTAAAATTCTCACTTTAAATTAGGAATATTATTAAATTAATTAATTGTTTCAATTAAACTAATTATTAAATTACTTAAAATTTTTAAAACAATTAATTAATTTTCCTTTATACTGAATGAAATTGATTACATAAATTTTGGCGTTGTGGTGATCCAAACCTGGGTAGGCCTTTGGAGTGCATTTTTGGGGGTATTTGGTATGTAGGGTGTTATTGGGGTTATGGTGTTATTAGTGGATTTTTTCATCTTTGGGTGGTAGTTAGTAGTGTTTATGGAGGCTTAAGCTAGGGTCACTTATTACACCGCGCAATACAGGGGGCGGACTTGTTAGCAAGTCCGCAACCTTGGACTCAAATTCACCACAGATTGAACACACATTGAGCTATTGACAAAGGAACCATACAATCAGGGATGAACGCCACTCAGCAGAACAGTTTTTGTGGGTCTTCAAGTAGAGCTCAGTAGGAGTTCAGTATGAGTTCAGTCTGAGTTCCATCTGAGTTCTGTCTGAGTTCAGGTTGGGGACTTGCTAGCAAGTCCACCCCCTTTATTGCGTAGTGTTATGTCTCAGCTTAATGTCCTTTCTTTTCTCTTCATTTTGGTATCCCTTGTGGGTGGTTATCTTGTTTTATAGGGTAGTTATGGTGTTGTTATTGGTATTTATTGGATGTTTATTGCTTAGTGGTACTTATGTAGGCTTAAGCTAGGGTCACTTATTATGTCTCAGCTTATTGTCCTTCATTTTCTTTTCATTTTGGTATGTCTTATGTGTTTTTATTTTGTTTATTGGTGAAGTTATGGGTTTTTAGGGTTTTTATGGGTTGTATGGGTGTTTTAGGGCCTAGAAGCGGCCCGCCCACTTCAGGCGGCACCTCCAACGTCGGGAGGCACCTCGGCCTGGGCACTGGGGAGGTGCTAAAATGCACTTTTATGCATGAAAAAGGCTGGGGAATTGGTCAGGGTGGTCTGTGCACTGGCTGTATGATGTGTGTGTGGGAAGATTTTTAAAGGAATCATCTTATCTCTTTACTCATTGCCTCTCTGTTCCTCACTGTCTCATTGGCTTGTGTTTTGTTGGAATATATTACTGTTCATTTTAACTCTTTCTGGTAGTCTGTCTGGGACTATTATCTTCACTTTTAAAGGGGTCAAGAGTGTTTAATTAGAGGGTCTAGCAAACAGATCTCCAATTTGCTGCAACAGGTCAATCTCACTTATTTTTCTAAAGGGACAGGGGATTTTCTCTCTGGCTTTTCTCCAACTCCCTTGGTCAAGGCCTATAGCTAGTACTATAGGATTGTCTACAGCATGAAAATAATTTTATTTGTTTTAATTAAACCCTTTACATCTTACTTTAATACCTGTTTATGATTTTTTTTCTCACAGTTCTCAGGTTTCATACTCACTTAGTTACTCATTATATTAATTGCTTGTTTTGGGACTTTATGGTGGAAAAAAATTTTACTTATTCACAGGTTTAATTTATTGTTTCAAATTTTTCTCTTAATTTCTATGTTTTAATTAAATTTTTTTAATCTCTTGCTTCAAATTACTACTACTTTTGTATATACATTTGAGGCGCTTCAGAGGTATCCTTGCCTATAAAAGGGCCTTGTAATTGCACTTTGGCAGCCATCACTTACATTACATTACTTATAATAATCTAAATACTTTATTAATTTTTTTTGATGTTATAAGTCTAATAAAAATATTATATAAATTCCTATAGGTTGCTTTAAGTTTATTAGCAATTATAATTGTTATTTAAGCAGAAATCAAATACTTACTTGATCAATATTCCCCATTAAACTAATACTCCTTGTCATGTCAATTCTCACAAACTTGTCGTTGCACTTCTTTTATTAGTTACATTATTCCTCTTATTCCTTTTATTTCTTTCTACCTTTTATTATCCTTTTTTTTTCTCTCTCCTCCTTCTCCCTCTTCTTTTCTTCTTCTTCTTCTCCTTCTTCTAGATGACTGGCCAATAATAAAGGTATGAAATTTTTTTAACTAGACTTATATTCTGTAGATTTTTTGATTAATTAAACTTATTCTGAATTACTCTTCATTTTCAGTTCCCCTACTTGCCGAGTTATAAATTTTTAAATCTTCACATAGTTTAAAGTGGATTGTTGAGTTGTGTAGATCTTGACTCCTCTGCATATAATGAGATATATTTTTGAACAAGGCAGGATCATGATGACTTTCAACTACTTGACTTGATATTTTGGGTATATTAGATAGGAATGGATCCTTTGTAGATTTCAACTCAATGATCATGTTGTGTAATATTATACAACATGTCATTATTTGATAGACAATTTCTCTCCTCCATAGACGGCATGGCTGTTTAATTATCCCCCATTGTTCATGTAATACTCCAAAGGCATGCTCAATGTCTTTTTGTGAAGCTTCTTGTTGTTTGGAAAAGGATTGACTTGCTTCATCTTGTGGGTGGGGTATAGTCTTGACAAGCTTGGACCATGGAGGATAGATTCCATCTGCCAGGTAATACAAATTTTTATATCGGTGATTATTTATCTTGAAACACACCTCATCTTGAGTACCAGCCAATAATTTGTCAAATATGTTACTTCTATGGAGAACATTGATATCATTGAGCACTCCAGGAGTTCCAAAAAAGCAATTCCAAAAATGCAGGTTCTTGCTAGCCACAGCCTCAAGTATCATTGTAGGTGTGCCTTCTTTTCCTTAAAATTGACCTGCCCAAGCTGCTGGGAAATTTTTCCACTCCCAGTGCATTCCATCTATTGAACCAAGACATCCAGGGAATCCTTGTTCTTTGTACTCACTCAATATAATATTCTTTTCCATGGCATTAGGTTCTCATAAGTACTACTTTCCATATAAACTACTTATTTCTTTGATGAAGTGCTTTAGAGCTCTCAGGGAAGTATTTTTTCCAATATGGACATACTAATCAGTGCTATAAGTCAAAATACCATATGCTAGTTGTTGTAGAACAGCTGACATTTTCTATTCTGGTGTCAAACCCACTTGGCCACAGCAATCTTAAGTAAATGCAAGACAATTAAATTATGACTAGTATGTTGAAATATTTCTTAACTTACCTTTTTCCATAGCCAAAAACAGTTATGATTTTGTAGGTCCTGACAGATACTGTTGAATAGATCCCTTCTCATGCGGAAACATCTCTCAAACATGATATTGTTGTATGTACATTTGGGGGTAAAGTAGTCACTCATTAGTCATTGATGGCCTTCCATACATTGTCGATTCAATTTTTCTTTTTTTTTCTCTTTGCATGTTTGAATTTTGAGTGTTGAATACATAGGGAATATGATGTAGCACGGTGTCAGCCTGTAGAACTCCGGAAAGAATCAAAATTATCATTACTTTACCTGTAGCAAAGTGTCAGCCTGTAGAACTCCAGAAAGAACCGGAGAACAGGGGACGCCGCGACTACAGACTATATACATTCGCACACATTACTAAGTACATAGTCCTAGTGACTTAACATCCCCCCACTTAGTTATGAAAAATATTACTGATATCCCCCCCATGCAAACATAACCAACTCCAAAATGAAAAAAGGAAATAAAAGGAAATGAAAAATAAATAAATAAATAAGAGAAATAAAATTAAAATGAAAAAATAATAGAAGAGAAATATAACCCCATCACCACACACACACATCCTTCCTTCTCAGCATTGTTAGAGATGGTCCCAGTGATTTTGTGAGTATATCAGCCCGCATTTGAGCAGTAGGAACCCATTCCAACTTTGCTTTCTTTAGAAAGAGTTGTTCATTAACAATATAGAAACACCTATTTACATGCCGTGTCCGCTTGTTGCCAGGGTTAATCTTTTGCATTGGCAATTGCTCCTTTTTTGTCGCAGAAGATCTTGATAGGGGGAATATCAGGGAAGATATCTTTGAGCAAGTTTGAGATCCAAATTGTGTCTTTCATACCATCACCAAGTGCCACATATTCAGCTGTGCATGATGAATCAATTACTGTCAACTGGCACCTTGATGTCCAAACAATTGGGCAAGAGTTAAGGAGTAGCAGTTGTCCACTTTGAGCTCTTGAGAATTCTTTGTTATTCCAAGTGGAGTCAGAAAAATATAGTAGTTCAAGTGGTGAGTTACAGTCAGGGTGGATGTAAAGACAAAGGGTGGTGGTGTGCTGGACATATCTAAGAATGTGATTTAGAGAGATCCAGTGGGTGGAATTAGGTTTGAAGGAGAAGCGTGTCAAAAAATTGACTGGGAAAGACAGATCTGGTCTAGTTGAAACTGCCACATAACTGAGAGCACCTAGAATGGAGAGATATTTATTTGTCTCTATAGCTACCTCTTTGTCTTTTGCTGTGGTGATTTCCAAATTGTTTGGTAAGGGTGATCTTGTGGTCAATCCAGATGGGTTATCAGTCCGTAGAATCTTGCCAATGAGCTGAAAATTGTGTAGATCAAAACCTTCTGGAACTTCTTTGATAGAAACACCTACTATACCATCAACACTATCATTCCATTTTACCTTCAAACTACCATCCAAACCATCTTCCAAACACTTTAACACCTCCTCACTACTACCAGTAACTATACCATCATCAACATGTATCCATATCACACCCAAACAATCCTTCTTCCTAAGAAAATAGAAACTTTTATCATACTGACTTGCTTTATACCCCAGAGCATCCAATTTGCTGGCTATATGAAGCCACCAGCATCTTGCTGCTTGCTTGGTACCATAGAGGGCTTTCTTTAAGTGTAACACATTGCCAACTTCAAGTTGCTGGTAACCTTCAGGAGGTCGCACCCAGATTGCTTCATCAATTGGACTGTGAAGGTAAACAGCAGTGACATCAAAAGATTTGACAGGCCATTTGTGATAAGCTGCTAAAGTGAGTAGAATGCGTTGTGAAGCAAAAGTAGCAGTTGGAGCAAAGGTGTCAGTAAAATCTATACCATACTGTTGTAAAAAACCTTTTTTTTACATATTGTGCCTTGTAGGTTGGAGTTTTGGAAGAAGGATTTTTGATTGTGAAGACCCATTTTTCATTGGTGAGCTTGGAACCAGGGGGGAGCTTTTCCTCATACCATACATTCATATCTTTCATGTTTAGTAGTTCCCTTTTGCATGCTTGGTCCCACTTTCGACTGTCAGGTGAGATCATGGCTTGCAGGTGCATTCTGGTGAGAATGGATGATTGGGAAAACCCTTTTTTAACAGTGTCACGTACAGATTTTTCCTGAGAGTTATGAGTTTCCTCATCCTTGAACTTGCCTAGTTTCATAGTAATGAGTATATGGTCAAGAGATCCTTTGGATGGTGGTGGTTGATAAGCAGTGTTGTGAGCAGGCAGTTGGTCACCAGGGAAAACAGCCATCACAGATTAAAAAAAGGAGTTTGGTTCTGGGTTCCAAAAAATCCAACCTGCATTATTCAAAGAATAACCTATATACTTAAAAATCAAAGCCCATTCACTACGCAATATAGGGGGTGGACTTGCTAGCAACTCCTCAACCTGAACTCAAATGGAACTCAGATGGAACTCAGACTGAACTCATACTGAACCCATACTGAACTCTACTTGAACACCCACCTAAAACTGTTCTGCTGAGTGGTGTTCATCCCTGATTGTATGGTTCCTTTATTAATAGCTCAATGTGTGTTCAATCTGTGGTGAGTTTGGGTCCAAGGTTGCGGACTCGCTAGCAAGTCTGCCCCCCATATTGTGTGGTGATTGGTCCAGTTTACGTCTAGTTTCTTTATGGATATGAACAAAAGCTGTTTCACCAAATATTCTGAGGTTTGAGTAAGTTGGGTCACAATTGTACATGAGCTTCAGTGGAGTTTTGTCACCAGTCTTTACATTGGGGAGCCTGTTGTGAACATGAGCTGCCCATTTGTAAGCTTGGCCCCAGAAACATTTGGGTAGCTTGCTTGCTAGTAAGATTGTCCTGGAAATTTCACCAACAGTTCTGTTGAAACTTTCAGCTGATCCATTTTGTTCATGATGATGAGGACAGGTTATTTCATGAGTCGCGCTAATGTCAGCCAGGATCTGAGCCATTTGTTTACTGTGCATTTCCCCCCCATCGGTTCTTAATGCTTGTAATTTCTTACCAGTAACATATTCTAGCTTTTTATAAAAAGGTGACAAAAACAGTTGTGGCCTCAGATTTGGAATTGAGCAAAAATACCTCACCATAGGAGGTTGAACTTTCTCTAAACATTGCCGCCCATCTTGCCCCATTAACATTTGGATCCATAGGACCAACCAGGTCTCCAACAATAAGGCTCATCATTGATTCTGGTCTTGATTCCCATGTTGCTGATGGTTTCCTTGTACTTTTTGCTATTAAGCAATCTTCACAGTCAATCTTACCTGGTGGCATAGAGATGGGCAAGCCAGCACCAATTCCAGTTCTGATGATAGTTTGAATTTTGTTTTCACTGGTATGGCCAAGCCTTCTATGCCAGTCCATGAGGTAGCCTTTTGCAGCAGGGGGTCAATTGATGGTATCATTTATTTTAAAAGTACGCAGGAGGGAAGGATTCAAGGGAAAATGATAAGAGGAAACATTTTCATTGAAGTCACTAGACCTAAGTACATCTAAAATCCATCTTCTCCTTGTACTTTCCAACCACCCTGTCATAATCAGTTCATCTTTAAAATAAATCCCTAAATTTTTGTCTTCAGAACATAAATCAAAACAAAAACCATTGTCCACTAAATCAAAGAGAGAAATAAGAGTAGTTCTAACTTCTGGACAGTAAAAAACATTGGTAATAGTAACAACTTTCCCATCTCCTTTTATTTTTAGGTCCCCTATGCCAGTTATAAATGAGGAAGGACATTTAGTTGCTACTTTGATAGTTATTTGATTTTTAAGAGGTCTGAAATTGCTGAGAAGGCTCACATTGCCAGTGACATGATGGGTGGCACCAGAGTCCAATATTGCCACATTCCCGGCGAGCGCTTCAAGTGACCATTCTGCACTGTTCAGGTCAATTTGTTCCAACTTTTCATACAAAGCCTCCACATTTTATTCAAAGATAGTGAATTCATCTGCTTCAATTTGTACATCTCTTGCTCTAATTTGTCTGTGTTGTGGTCTTTTTTAAGGGATGTATATTGGTTTGCTTTTTGCCTTTGGGTCAGAGGCAAAGGTTGTATCACACTCTCTCATGAGGTAGAGCCTTGCAGAAAAGGTGGATGAGTTAAGGTTGTATGGACAGTGGGTAAAGAAATGAGCTGTTGATTTGCATTCATGGCATTGTTGTTGAGCACCAGGGGGTCTGTAAGAGTCAGTTTGACGTTGTGGATTAGCCGCCGCATTAAAGATGGGTTCAGTAGACAAGGACGTTGTAGGGGTAGGTGAAACCAATTCTCTATCTGCTCTGTTTTGAGCTAACTATGGCATGAGTTGACAGAAATCCTCAAAGGTGACAGATTTCCAGTCAGGGCGGTTATCCATAGCAACACAAAGATCAACATACAGGTCTCTCAGAGATGATGGTAAAAGTGCGTGGGACATCAGTGCTTTAAAAACTTTATGGTCAAAAGTGACTCCTTGATGCTCAATTGCTTCAAAGTATTTGTTGAATGCCTCTAGATATTCACTGTGGGAAGTGAACTGGGTTTGTTTCAAATTGATGAAATTGCAGATGGCTGTCATTGTAGATGTATGATTACTTCTAGAGAATTTGTTGCTGATGTGATCATATGTTTGACACACATTCCAATCAGTTGAAATTTCATGATGCAGATTAGGGGATAGTGAGTGGAAAAGGATAAGGTGGGTAACTCTGTCCTCAAAGTCATCAGGTCCAGGCTCATTATTTAAAGCATATGCTCTGGTTCCAATGAAGTCTTTGATAAGGGCCATCACATTTGTGTGCCAGTCATGGAAATTGTGCCCTGATGTGTCAAGTTGAGGGAATGTTTTGGTGAATTCTATTACATTTTTTAAGGTTCTCTGGCGCTCAAACATTCCAATTGGTTGTGGGAGATGTGGTGGCATTGCGCAACGGAAAGGTGAAGCAGCATGACCTGGTGTAGCTGCCGGTTGATTATGTGGTGCTGACATTTTACGAGGTGAAGCTCAGATGTTATTGTTGAGTGAGAGGCACCCGATTGCTTTGGTAAGGTCTAATAGGGGATTTGGAGATTGGGTAATGACAGGGGGTGGGGTGGTAGGTGGAACAATAGAGCAGGGATTAGGGTGGGGGCTTACTTTCGTTTTAGGTAGAAGCAGTAGTGGCGTAGGGGCAGAGAAAGGGGTGGTGGAGGTGACCCTTAAGTTTGGGGAAGAGGAAGGGGAGGTGGATGTAATGCTTAAATTAGGATTAGGGGGGTTTTCTTGTGTCGCTAGTAGCATAGGGATGGGGGAAGGGGTGGTGGGGGAATTCCCAAATTTGGAGAGGCGATTGGTTGAGAAGATGGAGGGGTGGCCGGTATATGGGTAAGGGTAGGGGCCAGGGTGATGGAAGTCGATTCGGAACGGTTGCGAGGGTTGCTCGAGGTGGAGGAACATGTCAGGAGATCAAAAGGATCAATGCCAAGGCTTCTCAGCTCTTGGTTGGAGATGGAGCGAGATGGTCGATGGATTTTACCAGCACGATTATCAGGTGAGTTGTTTTTCAACATGCGCTTGGGGTTTTTTTGGCTACTAGCGCTCCTAGTGTTGCTAAAGCTAGTGGATTTTCTTTTTGGCTAACGTTTCAATGCCCGCGGGTACAGCCCATAACCTGTAGAACTCCGGAAAGAACCGGAGAACAGGGGACGCCGCGACTACAGACTATATACATTTGCACACATAACTAAGTACATAGTCCTAGTGACTTAACATAATATAGTCTTCTTCTTCCATATTGAGTAATTCATCAAGAACATTGAAGGGCATGTGAGATACTTGAGTTTTACTGAATGAGTGCAAGGGATGAATAGTAATTTTAATGAGTGATTAACAAAAGATACTGCATAGGGCGGTTGAATATTGAAATTCATTATGAAATGACCAAGTAAAATGCAATTATATACAGCTATTTGTGAAAAGCTTGCTGTCTTTTTGCCTTCCACTCCCTGCCAAAGACATGAGTTTAAGCCGCTCTTGGCGGGGGATGAGGGGCGAAAAAAGTATGGTAGCAGTGTCAGCGCTTTGTCCGGAGTGAACCAATACTTTGTCAATGTAAATACTAATTACTATATTATCTATTCCTACGTATTCTAGTTTACTAAACTTAGTAGTTCAGCAGGCACTTAGCTCGCCATTTATTCAATATACTTTAACCTAACTTTTATCTTTAACCTAACTCTATGATAGATTAGCATTATATACGGATGCGTAATCCTTTCTGATTCCGCATCCATTTTCCTCCCTCTTATTTATTTATTAACTATACTTTCCTCCGTTATCTCTTATCCGCTCAGTCCATTCTGTCCCTCTCTAGTCCCAAGTCCCACTCGTCCCAAAGTCCTCGTGTCCATTCATACTTAACTTACCTGTTGTCTTTATCTATCAGGTAACTTTGTACGTATGCTCTACTACAGCAATGCATCATCCATTTTCTTCCCTCTTATTTATTTATTAACTATACTTTCCTCCGTTATCTCTTATCTGCTCAGTCCATTCTGTCCCTCTCTAGTCCCAAGTCCCACTCGTCCCAAAGTCCTTGTGTCCATTCATACTTAACTTACCTGTTGTCTTTATCTATCAGGTAACTTTTCCATTCTGTCCCTCTCTAGTCCCAAGTCCCACTCGTCCCAAAGTCCTCGTGTCCATTCATACTTAACTTACCTGTTGTCTTTATCTATCAGGTAACTTTTCCATTCTGTCCCTCTCTAGTCCCAAGTCCCACTCGTCCCAAAGTCCTCTTGTCCATTCATACTTAACTTACCTGTTGTCTTTATCTATCAGGGTTATGGGCCCAGCACTCTAGTTGCTTAATCAACACTGGCTAACTGTCAGTACAGTCTAGTATATAAGTATGATATAATAGTGTTATTTTATGGTCCTACTACTTATTAATAAATGATTCAGTGATTAAACCTCAATGGAAGACTAATAGAATAGTTATACTCAAATTAAACTCACAATACTTGGATTTAAATGCGTGCTAGTGGTGGAAAATAGAAGAATAAAATATAGTTATAGCTTTTATAAAGATAATATCAATTTATAAGGGCTTTATAATATATTTCTGAATGTTAATAATTGTAGTGTAGTGTTTGTTTGAAGTGTAGTAATTGAATGATGATAATAAACCGTCAAAATCCCTTCTTACTTATACCCAAATCCACTGGAGTGCACAGACCTTCAATCCAGATGATGTCACTGCTATCCCCGGCAATTACAGCACTGTGAGGGCCCATCACCTCCCCATGGCGTCCACTTCAAGCAGTTTCAACACCCAGACCTCCAGTAAGGACCCTCCATCACTATTAATAATAACACAGAGTCATACCATAAATAGAAAACCCAGATAAAAGCGGATACCATAAAGAAACAGGTAAAATAAATGATCAAAAAGAGATTTAATGAAACTAAAAGTATATAAAGGAAACAAATAAAATGTCCAAGCCCCCAATAACATCCCCAAGCATCCACATTAACCCAAAAACATCCTTCCAACCCATAAATCCGTGAATAACCATCCAAGGAAGTAATTTTAGTTGTCCAAACTGGGTGTATGCGCCTGATATAGGTGTCTATGCTTCTGTAGGCGTTGTGAGTCCACTGATTTCGTCCATATGACCTAAAATAAGCAGAAAAACAAAGGTTATAGGCTATTAAGAGGCTAAAACCCACTTATATACCTAAATATACATAATATACTGCATATTTCACTGAATATGAGATTTATGTATACATATAAGCTTATGTATGTCAATAATTACTTCATATCACTTAAGATAAGTATATTATGACTCCATTAACACCTTAATAAGTATTATTAGGCCATGGATAAGCTATTTAAACTATTATAAATTATATAATAGAATAATAATTATATATATATATAATAAAATAATATATATTATTATTTTAACCTTATTTTTAAGATATAAGCTTAATCTAATTAAGGTTATCTTATTTTAAGCATAAGAAATACTCAGTCCTAAGGATATTTAGGCTGACACTCCCTCACCCCAAAAAAAACAATAAAAAAAATGTTAAAACATTTTAATTAATCTTAAGGAATGAAATAATAAAATAAAAAAATAATTTTTATAATACATATACTGAATGAACAGTATTATTTAGATTTAAATTTTTTCAAGAGATTTTTAAGATCAGAGATTTCATTTTCTGGAATCCACTGGTCATATTCACTTGATTTATTTTTAAATCTTAGTAGATACTCAACTCCCTTTTCTTTTGTAAGGTGTCTCTTTTTAAGTATCTTTTCAATTTCTGCTTTTTCCACTATTTCTTCAGGTTGCTGTTTATGCCTTCCTGATCTTCTTGGAAAGAGAGCAGTATCATTAGAATGGTATGGTTTTATAAGAGAAATAGGAAATACTGGATGTTTTCTATCATAAGGTGCATATAGAATAACCTCAACAGCATTATTACCAACCATCTTTTTAACTAGAAATGGTCCAATGAATGGATCCTTCAATTTAAAATTACCATTTAAATTGAAATGTAGTGTTGAAATAAGGACTTAATCACCCTCTTTGAACATTTGTTCTTTATGGGCTTTATCCCATCTTTTCTTTTCATACTCAAAAGCCTTATTTATACATTCTTGAGCATGTTTTCTGCATAGTTCCTGCATCTGAAGAAAAGATTTAGTACCTGGATGGATATCCAATCTAGGTAACTTATTAAGAGTTTTAGCAGGGGTATTAGGTACATAACCCAACCATAACTCAAATGGCTTCTTGCCAGTGACAGAATGTACTGTACTATTATATGCAAATTCTAAACCTGGGATAAGGGTTACCCAATCATGCGTGAATTTGTCATTGTCTTTAAAATTAAGACCAAAAGCACAGTATCTTCTTATCATATCTTCTAAGGTTTGTATCATTCTTTCTGCTAGCCCATCAGTTTGTGGATGGTGTGCTGTAGAAAGTTTTAATTGACACCCTGAAACATCCATAAGTGACGTCCAGAACTCAGAAGTAAATTTAGGATCTCTGTCAGAAACTATTGCTTTGGGGAAACCTGCTGTATTCAACATTTGTGTCCACCATAAAAAAGCTAAGTCCTTTGCAGAAACCTCTTTGTGGGTAGGAATAAATTTACACATCTTTGTAAATCTATCTACAATTACCCAGCAGGAGTTATAACTCTTATGCCCTGCTATTGGCAAACCTGTTACAAAGTCCATGTTAATGATTTCCCATGGAGCTTTTGGTTGCTCAATTTGTTGTAATAAACCAGCTCTTTTTCCTGTTAATCTTTTAGATTTCTGACAAGAATCACATGTTTCAACATATTTCTGAACATCCTCAGACATGTTGATCCACCAAGCTGTGTTTTTTACTCTGGTTAATGTTTTATGGTAGTCAAAATGACCTGCTAATATATCATCATGACATATACTTAATATTAACTCCTTCATTGAAGGGGGAATTACAATTACATTACTTAATTTTTTCCTGTAATATATAAAACCATCCTCAATGGAAAATTTTCCTTTCTCTAATGCCTCTTTATACTTATTTGGTAATGTTTTTATTAAAACATTCATTGAAGCATTAGATGGATCATTTAATATTGTAGTTAATTTACTTAAGTCAGGATCTGAATTATAATTATCAATAATTGATTGCATAAATTCATCCTCAAGATCTACAATATAAATGCCATAAATGTTAATAATCTCTGATTCAGGAACATAAGCAGGATTATCATCATTATTAGGCAGAGGTACTCTAGATAACAGATCTACATTAGAGTGCAAGGTTCCTGCTCTATGTGTAATAGTCATCCGTCCTCTGTATTCTTGTACAGCTAATTGCCATCTAAGCATGTGTCTATTAGGAGTTTTCATGTTTAAGAGTGACTTAACTGCACTACAGTCAGTTATTAACTCAAATTTTTGGTCTTCAAGGTAATAATGTAGCTTTTCAAGAGCCCATACTACTGCCAAACATTCAAGTTGAGTAGCACCATATTTTAATTCACCACTTCTCAGAGTACGTGAAATATAGCAGATTACTACTTCTGACATTTTACCTTCAATAAGTTGTTTTTGATGCAAAGCAGCACCCAGTCCAATAAAACTTGCATCTGTATATAATACAAAAGGTAATTGGAAATCTGGTAATCCCAAGATAGGAGCTGTCATTAAACATTCTTTCAACTTATTAAAAGCTTGTTGTCTTTCATTATTCCAAATGAAAGCTTCTGATTTCTTTATCAGTGTGGTCAGTGGTGCAGCAATTGATTGGTAGTTTTTTATATATTGTCTATAATAACCACACATTCCAAGAAAAGATTGTACATCCTTTACATTTTGAGGAATGCCAATATTCTTTATTGCAGCCACTTTATTTTGGTCTACACATATTTGTAAGCCAGATACAATATGACCAAGCACTTTTAAAGATTCAAACCCAAATTTACATTTTTTCAATGCAAGGGTCACTTTTATTTCATCCATTTTCTGAAATACTTTCCTTAAATGGATTAAGTGTTCATCAAAATTTTTAGAGAACACTATGATGTCATCAATGTATACCATTAACCATCCCTCAATCATTTCATTATGGAATGTTATATCCATTAACTTTTGAAATACTGATGGAGCATTCTTTGGTCCAAATGGCATTCTGACATACTTATAAATTCCCATGTGTGTTGTTATCAACAAAAAGTTCTGTGAATTCTTTTCAACAGGAATTTGATGGTACCCTTTATTTCCATCTAGGCAACTTATATATTTAGCACCTTTAAGGGTAGCATGTATAGAGGCAATCCTTGGCAAGGGATAAATATCATCTACTGTAAATGTATTTAATGCTCTATAATCACCGCACAGTCTTGCTTTATCTTGTTCATAAGAAATCAGCACTGGTGATATTACACAATATTTTGGTGTAGTTTCAACCTTCTCAAGAATGTTCATTTTTAATAACATCTTAATATTATCCTCTATGTCTTTCCTCTTCATTGGTGAAGCAGGGTATGGTTTCTTTTTAAGACTAGCAGGAATATTATCCATATCACAGGTTAAACTAATTTTCATTTCATGATCTTTTACAAGGCCAAGTTCATTTGTACCATGTGCAAAAGCCATTGGAAAAGCTTTAATTAATTCCAAAATATTATCTTTCTCAGTTTCACTTATCTGAGTGCCAAATGATGCTTTTGAAATTTCTGTTTCCAGAAGTTCCATCTCATTGGATTCTCTTCCTTTAGACGGGGAATTTGTTACTGACTCAATGTGTAAGACTGTGTTAAAAGAATTTATTTTAAATTTCCTTTTACCATTCATGCCAATTGTAAAATTGTTATTAGCAGGGTCTAATTTTACACCAAATTTAGTCAGAATATCATTTCCAATGATAAAACAGTTACTACAATTTGTATTATCCATTACTACAAAGTCACAAGTTACCCTTACATAACCATGTTGGTGTTTAAAGAAAACAGCAGCTTTGTATTTACCAATGGGGTGTAGTACTGATCCAAAACCTCTCCAATTTTTATTCTGAAGTGGTTCAAGCTTAAACTTATATTCACTATCAATTTTCTGTAATGTATTAGTGGAAACAACTGAACCAGCAGCTCCTGTGTCTAATACTATATTAACATTTTCACCAGAGATGATAGCTGGAACCGTGATAGGTGTCATTCTAAAGTTATCAGCTTGTATATCCTTAATGATTTCAGCATCCTCAAAATTTATTAAAGATTCATTTGAGTCCATATTTAATATTGGATTTTCAAAGATGGACAAATCATCTTCCAACATACAGACTTCATTTTCATCACTATATGAGATATTGCTGTCATAATCACTTGATTCTTTACTTTTTTCAGTTTCAGTTTCAGATTCACGTTGATTTTCAACAATATTTATATTTTTCTCACATTTGTGACCTTTGACCCAAGGTTTGTTACACTTATAACAAGTATTTGTTTCATACTTTTTAGGTACTACAGGTGAAGTAGGTTTTTTCTGCTTCTCCTGAAGTGTTTTTGAATTCTGAGTTTTTACAGGTTCAACATTTTGTTTATAAGTGGAATACCTTGATTCATACTTATGGTTTAATAATATTTCATTGCAAATATTAATAAAGTCAGAATATTCAGTAACATTTAATGTTCTAGCTACAACAATGTCTCTGACAGATATAGGTAATTTGTATATTATCTTATCTTTCCATAAGTTAAAATCCATATGAGGCTCAATGGCTTTTAATATTTTGTTTAAATTCATTAAAAATACCATAGGTTTGTCACCATTCAATGGATTATACCTAGTCTTCTCATACAGTCTCTGCTGAGTAAGCCTGAATTTAGAACCTCCAAATTTTTTTTCAATAAGTTGTTTCCATTCAGCCCAAGAGTAGTCTCTACCCTCACTTAAGACAGCTTCAAACCATAATAAAGCAACATCCTTAAATAAAGAAATTAATTTTGATGTTATCTCTTCATCTGGTAACTTATATGAGAATTTCAAGTTGTCAATTCTTTGAATAAAATGTTGCCAATCAGAGCTGGCTTCCCCATCATAAGTTGGGTACTGATCTATTTTAGGCCAAATCTTCTGATTGGATTTTATCTCACTAATCTTAGGTAAATTCAACAACTCATTTACTTTTGATAAATGGTCTTGTATTTCTTCCTGCACGGATTTGTGACTTACATTTTCAGATTTGACACTACCACCAGATGGTTTTAATTGTGGTGGTACAGGGAAGGAATGAGATTCACTTTTGCCAATGAAAGGATTATTATTATATTGATTATACTTATGATTATCCTGGTTCATTAGTAGATTGGCAGTTTCAATCTCAACTTTAGTTAATCTTTGTAGCAGCTCAGAGACACTTTGATTTGTCTGGGAAAAAGATAACTTTGTTCTTGATTCAGTTTTTAATAAGTGTGTTTCATATAATTTTTCTAACTCACAAAATTTGTTTGAAAGGTCATTATATTTATTACTCAATGAATCATATTTAAGAGTTAGAGACAAATGTTCTTTCTCTAATTCTTTATTACGTGTTGCTAATTGAGAAATGTTCAATGTTAAGGATGAAATTGTATCACTAGTGAGCTTAACTGTCTGTTCCTCACAATCAGTCATTCTATTCCACAATGCTGAAACAATTCTATGGACAGTTGGATTATTGTTAAAATATTCCATGTCCTCCTTTTTAATTCTCTCACTCTCCTGTGAACTTCTCATCTCACTAGTAGGTGGTTGCAACTGAGGATGAACTGTATTATCATTGTATATAGTACTGTTATTATGGACAAAAGACAAGTCAGGTGTATCTACTCTAAAACCTAAATTTCTTAAATCCTCCTCTATTTTTTGTACAGATTTAACATCAATAGAATTACCTATATTGTAATTATCAGTATTATGTCTAATCTGAGAGGGTAAGTTACTTACCAAGGGATGGTTGCCAGTCCTGATTTTTGGCGCTTTTTTCCCTTGTAAGGGTGAGCTGAGGAAGTCAGATGAGGGGGCGGATCCTTGTTGCAACTGTGGCTTGTCCACTGTTGGTGAAACCAGTCCCATTTCCATTTGTCTACCAGGATTTTCTCCTGGGAGTGAGTGGACCCTCCTTGGGTAGGGGGTTGCTGATTTGATTGACTGGGCTGGCCTCCCTTTAATTCTGCCATTGCCTGATTCATCTGCTGAAATCCTACCTTGCAATTGTTTTGCAACTGCTCTACTTCTTTGAACATGAGAGATTTTGATTCCTCTAGCTTCAGAACCTGTTTGGCCAGGTGGGACAGTTGATCCTGAAGAGGAGGAGACGTCTTTTTGATAGTTATCTTTTTTAAGAGGGCGTCCTTTTCCTCTATACTCATGCTTTCTGGCTGGGGGTACTGTTGTCCCTCCATGGTGATGTCCTGGAAAGTTTTTATTAGCTTTAGACCTGGTATTATAAGCAGGCTGTTCACTTACACTATCCTGAGGAGCACTCATATTGTTCAGAATAACAATATTTTACGTCTACAAAAGGAAAACTCTATGGAATTTAGTAGACAAGAGATATTAGCAATTATATTACTAATAAAAAAGCAATGGAGCTTACCCTGAATTTATATCTTTATTTATTTAAATAAAATGTAAGAAAAATTTGAAAAAATCTGTTAAAAATATAATAATAAGTTTAACTAGACCTCTATAAGGGTGAATAATTAGCTTACCAAGCTTTAGCCAAATACCAATTTAATTGGGTGTTATATTGGTGTCCAAATACCAAGTGAAATTGGGTTTATATTGGGTACAGTTACTACTGTGAATATCTAATTTTTATGATAAAAAATTAGTACAATTATTATAAGGGTTCTTTTCCGCAATCAATGAGCTATGATGACCCACTAATATGCCGCTGACCCAAATATTTGGTTAATTTTGAGTTGTACTAAGGTAAAAATCACGTCCCAAGGCTTATACTAAATAATAAGTAAAATATAAGGAAAGACCCCCAATTGTCAGTACAGTCTAGTATATAAGTATGATATAATAGTGTTATTTTATGGTCCTACTACTTATTAATAAATGATTCAGTGATTAAACCTCAGTGGAAGACTAATAGAATAGTTATACTCAAATTAAACTCACAATACTTGGATTTAAATGCGTGCTAGTGGTGGAAAATAGAAGAATAAAATATAGTTATAGCTTTTATAAAGATAATATCAATTTATAAGGGCTTTATAATATATTTCTGAATGTTAATAATTGTAGTGTAGTGTTTGTTTGAAGTGTAGTAATTGAATGATGATAATAAACCGTCAAAATCCCTTCTTACTTATACCCAAATCCACTGGAGTGCACAGACCTTCAATCCAGATGATGTCACTGCTATCCCCGGCAATTACAGCACTGTGAGGGCCCATCACCTCCCCATGGCGTCCACTTCAAGCAGTTTCAACACCCAGACCTCCAGTAAGGACCCTCCATCACTATTAATAATAACACAGAGTCATACCATAAATAGAAAACCCAGATAAAAGCGGATACCATAAAGAAACAGGTAAAATAAATGATCAAAAAGAGATTTAATGAAACTAAAAGTATATAAAGGAAACAAATAAAATGTCCAAGCCCCCAATAACATCCCCAAGCATCCACATTAACCCAAAAACATCCTTCCAACCCATAAATCCGTGAATAACCATCCAAGGAAGTAATTTTAGTTGTCCAAACTGGGTGTATGCGCCTGATATAGGTGTCTATGCTTCTGTAGGCGTTGTGAGTCCACTGATTTCGTCCATATGACCTAAAATAAGCAGAAAAACAAAGGTTATAGGCTATTAAGAGGCTAAAACCCACTTATATACCTAAATATACATAATATACTGCATATTTCACTGAATATGAGATTTATGTATACATATAAGCTTATGTATGTCAATAATTACTTCATATCACTTAAGATAAGTATATTATGACTCCATTAACACCTTAATAAGTATTATTAGGCCATGGATAAGCTATTTAAACTATTATAAATTATATAATAGAATAATAATTATATATATATATAATAAAATAATATATATTATTATTTTAACCTTATTTTTAAGATATAAGCTTAATCTAATTAAGGTTATCTTATTTTAAGCATAAAAAATACTCAGTCCTAAGGATATTTAGGCTGACACTAACCCTGAATCAATTAATACGTCCCCATCATCCCCTAGTTCTCAATCATCCTCCTTACACACCGCAATGCCCGAGTCTTCCTCTTCTTCACCACCAGACTTTGCCTACCTCCAGGACTCATCTAATTACTCTGAGATTAAAGTTATCGAGAAATTAAATGATAAGAATTACAGCACGTGGAAAACGGACCTAAAATATGCTCTTACCGTGCGAAATCTTGATCAATTCCTGGACGAGGACAATCCCATCCCCACTAATCCCGAGTTGCTTGCCGTTTTTAAAATCAAACTACGACAAACTAATACGATAATTAAAATGTTTATGGACCGTGCCAACCAACATAAATTTATCTTGGAAGATGACGTTGTCGAACCGGCACAATTATGGACCCGGATTAAAAATCACTATGCCTCAAAATCTAGTTAAAACTGCTCCTACGTAGTCAGTAAACTATTTAAAATTAAATTTACTGAGAGTAACATCTTGGAGGCGATGGATGAATTTCGAGGGACTTTCAAACTATTGCGGGACGTGGCACCGGACCTTTTCAAGGAAAATATTCTCACCTACATTATGGCGAATTACATTCTCAACCTTCTGCCAGAATCCTAGCAAACAGCGGCCACTATCATTTTAAGCAAATATGACATTACGAATCAGAGACCAACTATCGAAACCATATTTGCAGACGTGGAATCTGAAGTTATTCGTCGAAAAGCACTCAGTACTTCCGGCAATTCATCTGGGACTGTTTTGGCCTTGGACACCAAAACGCGAGTATTCTGCTCAAAAGGGAAGCATAATCCCCTAGCACCTCATCCTGAATCCGCCTGTTTTCAACTTCATCCAGAGAAGAGAGACGAGTTTCTGAAACGCAAAAAGGAACGAGAGGCAAAAGGGAACGAATCTCAACATAAAGTTCTTTCTGTTTTTTCTGACCTACCTCTTAATCACGCCATCTTGGACAGTGGCGCTTCCTACTCAATCTTCAATAATCGGGACCTATTTACTCAATATGAAGACTCAAAAATCTCATTAACCCTGGCTAATGGGGATGAAATTTTTGCCCTTGGACAAGGCAAAGTTTCGTTCACCTCTTCAACCGGCCAGGAATTTGTTATCAACTGTGCACTTTACGTACCCTCAATCAAAACCACTTTGATTGCCATTGTTGATCTCCTCAAAAATGGACTATACCTTGAAAATGATCATGGGACCTTCAAGATCAAAGAAAACGGGACTACTCTCATTGTATGCTCTACTAAAGGAAGAATTCTCAGTTTTCCGCTAAGAAGCTACTCCATCTTTAACATTAATGTCAATTCAAATTCTCAAAACCTGAATCTTCTTCATCACAACTTCGGGCACCCCAACAATCAAATCATGGAAAGATTATTCCCAGGTTTGGATTTTTCTCAATTCAGCTGTAAAACATGCGCTCTTGCTAAAGCCCATGTTCTACCATTCTCGGGCTCATTTCCTACCCCTGCCTCTCCTCTGGAAACTCTCCACATGGACTTATGGGGCCCCATTACTCCAGAATCAAAAGGCGGTAAATCTTACTTCTTTCAAATAGCTGATGGATTTTCTCGATTCCGACATGTTTATTTCCTAAAACTTAAATTGGAAACCTTTGAAAAATACAAAGAATACGAGGCTCTGGTTGAAAATCAATTAAAACTAAAAGTAAAGGCAATTGTCTCCGACAATGGAGGTGAATTCACCAGCAACAGCTTCAAAAACCACCTCAAGAGCAAAGGGATTAAACACCTATTAACAGCGCCATACACCCCTCAACAAAACCCTATTGCTGAGAGAGGCAACCGAACCTTAGTCGAAAAGGCAAGATGCCTACTTATAGAATCTGGTCTCGACTCCTACTGGTGGGCCGAGGCGATTAACACCGCTACCTTTCTGCTCAACATCTTGCCGACTTCCGCTCACAAAAATCTCAAATCTCCTTGGGAACTATGGTATGGTGAATCTGACAATGTACCCAGGAAATTATATCCCTTTGGTTCAGACGTCATCTACTATCAACAAAAACAATATCGACACGGCAAATTTGATCACAGTGGTGTTGAAGGCATTTTTCTAGGATATTGTGAGGGACATATCAATCATCGTGTGTATTCACCGAGTACTGATTCCATCATCATTACCCACAACGTTAAATTTCTCAACTCATTTAATTTAGCACCTAAGATCGGTAAAGGACACCCTATAGATACCCTAGTCTTCCCTGAACTAGATTTCAGTCAACCCCTTGTTCTCAATCAGCCTACTGATCCTGTACCTACGGAAGTTGACGAACCCATTCCTGAATCTACAACTGAAACACCCTATTCCGAAGCACCTGATGAGGACTTAGTCACGCCTACTGCCCCCAAAAATTATGCCTATATAGATAAAAATATTCCTCCCTCAAAAGAAATCTCTTCAGACATTAATCCTGCCAATATCATTCAAACCAAACGAAGAGGAAATCCCCTTTGCCTTACCATTGCTCCATGGGATACTCCCAAAAATTATTATGAAGCCATCAACTCTCCTGAAAGTGACGAATGGCTTAAAGCTATACAGTCAGAGCTAGATAGTATAACTAAACATCAAGTTTGGAAAGAAGTACCTCCTCCCAAACATAATCATCTTTTGGGTACCACTTGGACCTTCAAAAAGAAAACGGACTCAGAAGGGAATATTATCAAGTATAAAGCTCGACTATGTGTGCAAGGGTTTTCACAAATCGAAGGAATCGAGTACAATGAAACATTCGCTCCTACTGGACGTCTTCCTACTCTCCGCTTCCTATTAGGCGCTGCTGCATTTCTCAACTGGGAATTGCATCAAATGGACGTTAAATCAGCTTTCCTCCACGGGGAACCAGATGAAGATATTTACCTTTGATTTCCTAGTGGTTATACTCCCTCAAATACCAGTCACTGCTTGTATCTCAAAAAATCTCTTTACGGACTTAAACAAAGTCCTCGATGCTGGTATCAAAAATTATCTTCATTCTTCAACAGCATTAACTTCAAAGCCAGTAAAGCCGACCCTTGTTTATTCTATAACAATGAACCCTCCAAACCGTGCTACGTCTACATTCATGTAGATGACTTAATCATCGGTGGCCCTAACGTTCAAGATTTTAAAAATAAAATATCTAATGTGTTTGATATGGATGACCAGGGCGAACTTAAATGGGTCCTGGGTATGAAAGTTGAACGTGATCGAAGTGCCAAAACCATCTCTCTGTCTCAAACTCTATACGTGGACAAGTTGCTTAATGAATTCAATCATTTAAACAGTCGACCCACATCCACTCCATTAGTCCCCAATTCGCATCTCACCAAAAGCTCCTCAAATAAACTAACTCATCTAGTTAACTACAGACGCGCTATAGGACTCCTCAACTACCTTGTACTCTGCACTCGCCCCGACTTATCTTTTGCGGCTAGCTCACTGGCTCAATACCTCAATGATCCTTCGGACGAGCAAATAAATGCCTTCTTTCACATCCTACGATATCTTCAACTTACCAAAAATTACAGCTTAATCTTAGGTTCAGTCGACGGTAGCAAAATTGGACATCTGATTGGTTACGCTGACGCCGACTACAATAAAGCCGAAGACTCAAAATCCACCTCTGGGACTCTAGTTTTTCACCTTGGATTGATCAGCTGGCGATCCTCAAAGCAACAGTCAGTAGCCCTATCGACATCCGAGTCAGAGTACTACGCTATGACCGAATGTGGTCAGGATCTTATATGGACTCAAGAGTTATTCAATGATTTTAATATCAATTTAATTGACGCTTGTCTGTATGGAGATAATCAAGGTGGTATCAATTTAGCATTAAACCCCCTTTATCAACATCGTACTCGACATATCAATACTAAGGTGTGCTGGTTAAGGGAGCAAGTTAACAATAATGAATTCAAAATTAAATATATTCCAACTGGCCAAATGGTAGCTGACATCCTTACCAAATCACTAGCTAAACCTAAACATTATCAATTTCTAAAGAAACTTAATCTATGTCCATTGCTGTCTTGAGCACGGGGGAGTGTCAATGTAAATACTAATTACTATATTATCTATTCCTACGTATTCTAGTTTACTAAACTTAGTAGTTCAGCAGGCGCTTAGCTCGCCATTTATTCAATATACTTGAACCTAACTTTTATCTTTAACCTAACTCTATGATAGATTAGCATTATATACGGATGCGTAATCCTTTCTGATTCCGCATCCATTTTCTTCCCTCTTATTTATTTATTAACTATACTTTCCTCCGTTATCTCTTATCCGCTCAGTCCATTCTGTCCCTCTCTAGTCCCAAGTCCCACTCGTCCCAAAGTCCTCGTGTCCATTCATACTTAACTTACCTGTTGTCTTTATCTATCAGGTAACTTTGTACGTATGCTCTACTACAGCAATGCATCATCCATTTTCTTCCCTCTTATTTATTTATTAACTATACTTTCCTCCGTTATCTCTTATCCGCTCAGTCCATTCTGTCCCTCTCTAGTCCCAAGTCCCACTCGTCCCAAAGTCCTCGTGTCCATTCATACTTAACTTACCTGTTGTCTTTATCTATCAGGTAACTTTTCCATTCTGTCCCTCTCTAGTCCCAAGTCCCACTCGTCCCAAAGTCCTCGTGTCCATTCATACTTAACTTACCTGTTGTCTTTATCTATCATACTTTTCATTACACACCTATGGTAGCAGTGTCAGCGCTTCGTCTGGAGTGAACCGGAGTTAGACGTGTCAGCTGCACCACAGACTATATACATGTTATGTACTTAATAATCACTAAGCTATTGTATTAGACATAACACCCCCACTCTTAGTGATTTCCCTAAAACCATCCCTTGCCAAATATACCATGAGAGAAATTATAAAGTAATAAAAAGAAAAGAAAATATGGAAGAGAGAAAGAAAGAAAAAAATAAATAAATATATAAATAAAATAAAATATATAGAAACTAGAAAACCCCTAATAAAAATCTCTTTTCTTTCCAAACATTTGATCCCAAATTCTTCGTCAACAAATCTGCCACCTGATCTTTAGTTGATACCCATTTAATGTCAATTTCACGTTGATGAACTTTTTCATTCACAAAGTAGAAATCTCTGTCAACATGCCTACAACGTTTGTCGGAGGGGTTATCAGTAGCTGCTACAATTGCACCTTTGTTGTCGCAATACAGAGTTGTTGGACCATGGCACAAATCCACTTCACGTAGAAGGTTACGCATCCAAAGAGCTTGTCGTGTTGCATTTGACATCGCCATTAACTCTGAGTGAAGTGATGCTGTTGCCACCCTCGATTGACGCTTTGATTTCCATAAGATAAGACAGTTGTTGACTTGAAGAACATGACCTCCTGTAGCCCTAGCAAATTCTCCACCCCAAGTAGCATCACAATAAACTTCCATAGATGGATTGAGATTGATTGTTGGGAAAAGATGAAATTTCATGTCTTTTGTAAATTGTAGATATCTCAGCAAATGATTAAGCGCATCCCATTCAGCTTTACCTGGTCTTGATGCATAACGTGCCAGGAAGTTGACAGGATACGCCAAATCAGGACTTGATCCAGCTACAAGATATGATAAAGAACCGATAATAGACAGAAATTTGAGAGGTTCCAGCGGAGGATGAGTTTTTTCTTTTAAAGACACCAAAGAAAGACCCATTGGTAAAGGCGAAAAAGAGTTAAGACCAGCTGGATTGTGTTCATCAAGAATGTTGTTGATAAGAGCCGGTTGGTGGATAGTAAAACCTTTGAGACATCGTGAAACTGCCAGACCAACAATAGAAGAGATACCATCAGACCATTTTACCTTCAAACTACTCCCCATATCCATTTCCAACTCCCTCAAAACTGTATCACTACTCCCTACCACCACACCATCATCTACATGAATCCACAACATTCCCTTTGAACCCTCTTTTTCTAGCACATATACACTTGCATCCTGATTGCTTGATCTTTAACCTAAATTTGCCAGAATTTTGCTGAGATGTTTCCACCAACACCTGGCTGCTTGCTTAGCACCATATAGAGCTTTTCTAAATTTGCAGACATGAGTTGGATTAACAGACTCAAAACCTTCAGGTTGCTTGACATAGATTTCTTCTTCAAGATCGCTGTGTAGATAAGCTGCAGTGACATCAAAAGTTTTGATTGGCCAGTTGTATGTAGCAGCTAGGGTGAGGATTAGATGCAGAGATGAAAAAGTGGCTGTGGGAGCAAAAGTGTCATTAAAATCAATACCTTCAACTTGTTTGAAACCCTGAGCTACATATCGGGCCTTATGTTTGATGATTTTCCCAAATTCATCTCGCTTTAGAGCAAAAATCCACTGAGCACCTGTGACAGTTTTTCCATGAGGAAGAGGAACAATATCCCAAACTTTCATGTTAGACATGTTGTCTAATTCCTGAAGACAAGCTGATTTCCATTCCATTGCGTCTGGACGCTTCATCGCTTGCTTGAAGGTTTGAGGTAATCGGTCAGAAAGTTCACAAGCATTATTTTTTATGAAATCAACCATGACGTCTTGGGTAGCAATAGTTTCTTCTGCTGTAAAATTGCCAAATTTCAGTTGATTCAAAATAAATTTTAGGTCACCCTTAGAAGGAGATGTGGCTGGATGTGAAACTGTAAGTGTTTTGGTATTGTCCTCGTCTCCTTCAGGGATGAAATTTGCCATTGCCGATTGAACAAAGGAATTGGACTCTGGGTGCCAAAAAATCCAACCTTTGCCACCATCAATAAAACCAACAACACGGCACCGCATAGCTCAGACCTCCATTCTTGTCCTTTTTTCAGTTTGAATGTGCACATATGCCCACTGACCAAAAATTTTGACAGGAGATAAATCTGCTTTTTTGTTGAAAATGATTTGGTATGGGGTACTATCAGTAACTCTCATATTTGGTAGCTTATTGTGAATGAAAGAGGCCCAACAATAAGCAAAAGTCCAGAAAGTGGGGGGAAGATTTGATGCAAGAAGGATTGTTCTGGCTATTTCACCAATAGTTTCATTGAATCTTTCAGCCATTCCATTCTGTTCATGGTGATAAGGCATAGAGTGTTCATGAAGGATACCGTGTTGGGAAAGGTATTCAGAGAATTTTTTGTTCATGTATTCTTTGCCGTTGTCAGTTCTGAGGATTTTTAGACGTTGATTAGTGATGTTTTCTAAACGAGATTTGAAATTAAGAAAAGCATCAAAAACATCCGACTTCTTTTTTAGGACAAAAACTTCCCCATAAGTTGAGAAAGATTCTCTGAAGGTAGCTACATAAACTTCACCTCTATCCGTTACATCAACCATGGGCCCTACTAGATCAGAAACCACCAAATTCATGAGCTCATGGGTGCGCTTGGATGTCTTGCACGTGTTTTTTCTTTTGCTTTTAGACATAGCACAAACATCACAGTGTAATCTGCATGAAGGGACATAAGATGGTGCATTCTCGCAAAGACCCTTTTTGGCAAGTCTTCTCAAAACCCTGGTACTTGTGTGTCCAAGGCGGCGATGCCAATCCATGATTGAGTCAGGAACCGCAGTTGGATAAGGAATTTTTGAAGGGGGTGGAGGTACAAAAGGGGCAGGAAGTGTAGCAGAGGATAAAGAGTTAAAATAATTCATTTCAAAAACATTGGTCTCTAGTGAACAAGGGTATACTAGATCAACCGTCCATTTTTGACCAGCAGAAGATTTAAGAGCTAGAAATAATATTTTTTTGTTTTTTGAAATAATATAATCATGATTTTGATTAAAAGAAAGAGAAATGCCATTATCTAGAAGATCAAAAGGAGAAATAAGAGTGGATTTTGCCTTATCACAATAGAAAACACCTTTGACAGTAACTAATTCTCCATCACATCCTTTAATGAAAATGTTTCCGTGACCAGTAATGAAAGCAGCACCAGAGTCAGTTGCAGTTTTGACTGGAATAGGAGTATCCAAAGTTCTGAAGTCAGAAAGAAGACGTACATCACCAGTGACATGATGTGTGGCACCAGAATCAAAAACGCCTTGACAATCTTCACCATCTTGCTCTTCAGTCCAGCTATCATTACCAAAATCCATTTCTTTCAAAGCAGTAGTGAGAACATCTAGCGCTTTGCAGCTGATTTCGTTTAAACGGGGTTTTGATGAAGATTGAGCTGGTTGTTTTCCTTTCCTATTGTTCAGTGCCTTTCTGACAAGGTTCATAGAGTCCTTGTTGTCACAAGCAAAAGCTTCACGTTGTCTCCAAACCGCCACATCAAAACTTTTACTGTTGGGATCATATGGACAAGTGTTCTGGAAGTGTTCAGAGGATTTGCAGTAAAAACATGAATATTCAGGTTTCCTATAACCAGGGCGATAACTGTCCATGCGGCACTTTTTGAAAGCCAAGGATGAAACAGACTCAGGTTCAGTTGTCAGTTCAAAAGCAGTGGAAAGGGTAGGGGCATTTGAGGGAGATTGAGATGAATTGATAAATGAATTTTGAAGAACATTTAACATGTCATCAAAAGAGGGTTGAGAGATGTCTTTACATAATTCAAAATGACAATTTGCTTCGGTTGCAAGATGACTACAGCCATATTGGCAACTCTTGGTGCAGCAAGCCAACAAAAGGGCAAGTTAGGCATAGCATTTTTGACTGACAGAGACTGACATATCTGACATTTATTACAGATCTGTCAGTGTTTGGCAACCAGTCTACGATTGATCAACACCACCATGCTGCCACCAGGTCTCCCCTACCCAGGTTTCCTCCTCCCATCCACCTCATCCACTCATCTATCCTTTAGATTGAATCAACCCCTTCCTCATGGATGAGGTGGATGGGAGGAGGGAAACCTGGGTAGGGGAGACCTGGTGGCAGCATGGTGGTGAGGATTGATTGTAGACTGGTTGCCAAACACTGACAGATCTGTAATAAATGTCAGATATGTCAGTCTCTGTCAGTCAAAAATGCTGTGCCTAACTCGCCCTTTTGTTGGCTTGCTGCACCAAGAGTTGCCAATATGGCTGTAACTGAAATTCACGGCTAAGTGGAGGTGGGCGCTCGCGGGCTATGCGAGGGCGTGATTGAAACGGGTTAGGGGACTTCGGCATAAATTAGAAGTCCGAAAAGAAAAGTTAAGGTTGAGAAGGTCTCAACACCAAAAACGGGAGACACGTTTAACGTGTGGCAAGCACGGGGCACACAGTTGTTCCGGGAATATTACAAAATTTATTACTGCTAGTAAACAAATTAGGGACAGCCCATAACCTATGGTAGCAGTGTCAGCGCTTCGTCCGGAGTGAACCGGAGTTAGACGTGTCAGCTGCACCACAGACTATAAACACGTTATGTACTTAATAATCACTAAGCTATTGTATTAGACATAACAAAAAGAGCAAGCTTCTCCCAAATAGATGTACTTATTTTTTACCGACACAGGGGTATGTTATGTAGGGTACTTAATATTCTTAGTGATTATTCATTATGTACATAGCTATAGTATTTAACCTATGGTGCAGCCGAAGTGTCTAACTCCGGTTCACTCCGGACGAAGCACTGACACTGCTACCATAGGTAAGTAATTCAATAGTGGGTTCACTCCGGACGAAGCACTGACACTGCTACCATAGGTTATGGGCTGTCCCTGATTCGTTACTTGCAGTAATTGTGATCTTGTATTTTCCCGGAACTACCTGTGTGCCCCGAGCTTGTCTCTCGTTAAACGTGCCTCCCCCTTGCGCCCAACTAACTCTTGGCGCATATCTCCATTTCTTCAGGCATTTAATTCATGCCTGTTGACCCAAACACATCCAACCCTTTTCAATCTCGACCCAAACTTCAAAGGGATCGTCCTCTTCTCACTAGGGAGCTTAAGAACCTAGACATTCCTCCCCATTTCTCGAAAAAAGTCTCTACACGTGACCGCAGACGATCACGTTCCTTTTCTGGATCTTTATCTCCTACCACCACATCTCCGACCAATCAGACCTCCCCTATTTCCTCCTCGAGTGGCAGTACGACTCGCCCCTTCTTTGATCCTCCTGATTCGAGTTATAATCCTCCACCCGTACCAACTCAACCTCTACCGGCTTGTACATCTCAACCTAATCTTTCCGCAATGCCTTCCCGCCCCGAACCTGAAAACCCTATTTCTGAATATATGGCATGATAAACGTTGTTTGTTAGGGGTTTATTAATTTTGTTTTTTTTTTTTTTTCTTTTCTCTTTCTTTCTATCTTCCTTTCACTATCTTTCACTGTATACATTCACGGCATCGGTTGTAGGGAAATCACTAAGCGGGGGGGTGTTATGTAGGGTACTTAATATTCTTAGTGATTATTCATTATGTACATAGCTATAGTATTTAACCTATGGTGCAGCCGAAGTGTCTAACTCCGGTTCACTCCGGACGAAGCACTGACACTGCTACCATAGGTAAGTAATTCAATAGTGGGTTCACTCCGGACGAAGCACTGACACTGCTACCATAGGGTAGATGCTCTAAGAAATTAAAAAAAAAAATATGGAAGCGCACATTAATCATATTTAGAGATCTGTTAGAACATAAAAGCAGTACAATATTGTAGTAGAATATCTCCTTAACCGAGGCTTCAGTTCATGACAGGTTAGGAGATATTCTTGCATGTTTCTTATCATTCTTTATATAATTGTGTATTTAACTGGACCGAAGCTTTGGTTCATGACAGATATTACTATTCTACTGGAATCAATTTACGTTTAACTTTTTACTCGTGAGAACACCGTAAAATACCGCTATCATAACTGTAAGATCCTCTCACGCAAGAAATACAAGGCATTAGTTTACCACACTAGAGTGACGTCTTGTCAACCACAGCACACTTGTTATCTCAGGGACGAATACATGTCCAGGTTAATGATGATGATTTTCGATATTTAACTGCTGTACGATTTTTATTGTTTTGGGTTCTCATGGCCCAGTCATCACTTTTGTCAGTGAGACATAAAACATCGACAATCCATCGATTGATCATTTCCTTCAACTCATTACTTGCCTCCTAGCCCACCAATAAAAAAATTAATAACTCTTTAAATAATGCTTTCCTTGTTTTTCTTCCTTTTTTCCCTGATTACCCTGTCATTCGCGCAAGATAAGCAACACCCAAACTTAACCACTGTTACCGCCAACCTCACATCCGGGGCCACTAATCTCACATTCCCTGATACCCATCTCACAAACGAGACCACCAACCTCACCTCCAGTTCCGCTCACCTCAATGCCAGTGCCAGCAACAGCAGCAGCAACGTAAGTTTGCTACTCACTTTCTCTCATCTTTTTCTTTGCTTAATTTTTAAGTCTAATACTCTCAGTTTCTCCACATTTTTTTTCTATAACTATTATTCCCTCCCACAGAGCTCCTCTGCTACTCTTCCGGCAGCTTGTGTTATTAAATGTGGCACAGCTGAGCTCCCCAAATCCAATTGTTCTGGTTTGTAACCTTGCTTCTTTATCATCCATGAGATTTATCTAAACAAATGTCTCATGTCACTTCACCTAAAATAGCCCTAACCAACTTTCAATGTATTTGCACTAATGCGGAATTTCAACAAGCAGTGGGAAAATGCTGTAGGTGGTGCCCATTAATAATCAAAAGTATTTCACCCTGCTGATATGTTTTCTTTTTATCATTTAGTGCAATCAGTCAGTAAATTCTTTTAAAATGAAGAGTTTCTCTTACCACTCATTTTTTTTTTTTTTTTTTTTTTTTTCAGAACTGTTCCTCGGCTGACGCCCAAGCTGGAGTTAAATTTGGATTACAGACTTGCAGCTCAATCCCCGGGTCTGTGGCTGCAAATGTAAGCGCTATTTCGCTTATGTGTGGTCGAAAAACGTTAATCATGCTGACATAAACTCACTCCGTCCTAGGTAACTCTTGCCTCCAATGAAACCTCTGCAGCATCTGGTAAAATGACTCCCCCTAACACTCCCACAAGCAATGGTGACGGTAAGCTGAACGCTTGATATTTTATATGAACAATGATATTAACATTGTACAACAGCCTCCTTTATTTCCTTTAGTTTCGCAGCCGGTGCATGTTCGGCCATGACTTTTGGCTTGTCATTGTTGATTTAATGAGTTCCCCACTTCGGTGGTTTCGCATTGATTTATCTGGCGCAATCCACTTAGCTAGAGTGTTCTAATGAAATTATAATATATCCTAATATCTTATTTGCTTAAAGTTTTTGTTTGCCAATCATCTGAAATTATTTTTAAATAAAATACTATTGTCTTATGGCGCCCGTCAATGACATGCTGCTTTTGGCACTGAGATAAGGAAAGCAATTCAAGAGACATCTGTAACGATAATCTGATAACTTCACCTTGATTTAAATTTGTTTCTTCATCAAAAAATAGATTCTGTGTATAGCCACATTGAAAATGGTTGATGCAGCCACCGCAAAAAATTAAGTGGCACCTGCTAGTAAGTGCCTATCCCTATATTCAGTTTTGATTTAAGAGTAAATTTGATTTGATATTGCGCGAGCTAGTGTGCTCATTGTTCAGTGAGCAGTTTTTCCAGAAGAATTACAGCTGAGCTGAAAATGAGTTAAGTCAAAGATAGGGATTGCACCTGCTATCAGGTGCCCATGGTTCTTTTCTGGTGATCTTTCCACAGTTTTGCCCCAACTTACCCAGCATTGTCCCTCATTATTTCATCCTGCTAGTCTGTTTCCCGGCAAAAATACTGAGTTTGTCGAGTCAAATTTCAAAAGGCTGCACCAACCTTTTTCTATCTAGATGTACATACAGTCAAACCGGTAAACATTGAGACAAAGATGAAAAGGGACTGCCTAAGAGCACATGTACAGCACCCGGACAAAAATTACCGCCTGTTTTTTTTTCTCATAAATCCCTTAATATTCACTCTACAGATATGAGCTTGTATATTTCTAACTCATTCGACCATGCAGAATAGGATTGTATCAAAATAAATTCAACCGGACACCATTTCGTAGAAAGAATAATTTTTTTGAAAAAACATCATTCTTGAAATTGATAACGAACAAGCTAACAAGACTGTGCTTTTACTTAATAAAAGGAATGGGGTTGATATGAGCATTGAGCAAAAAAGATTAGTGAAAAGTGGACAAAATTGACCAAAAAAGAGCGTCACCAAGATGTAGCTTCACTGTTTGCTTCCTTGGCAACTTGCACATTTGAAATCAAAGATGCAATCAAGTTTCCGAAATATGGCCAGAAAATCCATTTCAAGCCTTTTTAAAGGCATTTAACATAGCAGGAGCTGTCATTGGGTGATAAAAGTACAAAACCATATTTTTGAAGTGTTTTCATCTCTTTGCATTAAGGCTTGAATAATGCGATTGAATTGTGCCAGGAGCACAGATTGTGTTTTAATTAGAATATTATGTAGATGGTTTAACTATTGTGATCTTCATTTCATGGATGAGATGTCGTTTGCGAGCTGAGGACCCTGTTGTAGTTTGAGTGAACAGCGGAAAAGAAGGTAAATATTAGATAAGAGATTAATGAGTCAGTTTGGCAGGAAAAGAGACAGAAAGGACAAATTACCAAAATGAGAAAGGTAAATCATAAAATTAGTATGATCTTGAGGCGTGAGTAGCAATGGTGGTGGTGTTAGAAAAATTTTTTAGGAAGAAAAAAAAAAGGCCGATAACCTAAATTATGCATCCACCAGGTGGGGATTTTAGTCCGGGTACTGTACAGTACCTGGCATCATTTTTTCACCACCACATATTTTTCTTTCTTTCCAGTTGCCATTGTCCTTTCCTCAATACCACCACCATCTCAAAGATACAACATGTTAATTGAAAACGTATAGCACAGCCAATGATACCCTATCAGTAATTGCAGGGGAGTCAGTGGCGATGAGATTAATCACTACGCAATATAGGGGGTGGACTTGCTAGCAAGTCCTCAACCTGAACTCAGATTGAACTCAGGTGGAACTCAGACTGAACTCATACTGAACCCATACTAAACTCTACTTGAACACCCACCTAAAACTGTTCTGCTGAGTGGTGTTCATCCCTGATTGTATGGTTCCTTTATCAATAGCTCAATGTGTGTTTAATCTGTGGCGAGTTTGGGTCCAAGGTTGCAGACTCGCTAGCAAGTCTGCCCCCCATATTGTGTGGTGAATGTGCCAACCTTGTAGCAGAGCCAATGATACCCTATCAGTAATTGCAGGGGAGTCAGTGGCAATGAGATTAATGTGCCAACCTATAATCCCAATGCAAGGAATGGTAGCACAAATGAAGATTGTATTACTGGTAAGTAAAACTAGTGGTGATTGAAATAATATGATAGAGAAAAATAATGAGATTGATTGATATTAACCTTATAGCAGAGCCAATGATACCCTATCAGTAATTGCAGGGGAGTCAGTGGCAATGAGTTTAATGTGTCAACCTATCAAGAGAATAAATTAACAAAATTAAATGAGATAAATAAATTTAGTAGTGCCTATAATCCCAATGCAAGGAATGGTAGTGCAAATGAAGATTGTATTACTGGTAAGTAAACCTAGTGGTGATCAAAATAATATGATAGAGAAAAATAATGAGATCAATGGAGAATTTCAAGTGAGAAAAATCTATATATATATATATGTAATTCTAACAAACAAGCTCCATTGATCTATTATACATAAACTATTCTATGATCACTGAGCAACTACGCAAGGTACATGAGGTGCTGAGCATCCGAAAAGGATTAAGTCTGCCAAGAAAGGTAAAGTGGTGCAGAGTCATGTGGAATGGTAGATGTTCTACTAATGGGGAAGTGTGGAGTCAATGATAGGTTATGAGGACAGTTTTTGAATCTGACACCCTCTCTTGTTGAGTAATCCATCATTGACATTGATAAATTTGAGGTGTTTTTTTAGCTTGACTCTTAGTACTGGTTTTGTGAGAATGTCTGCTGGCATAATTCCAGTGGGATGGTACTTGAGAACAAACCTTTTATTTTCTACTTGCTCATGGATCCAATGTATTTGAATGTCAATATGTTTAGTTTGAGAATGATAAATTGGATTGTTGGCAAGAGAAATGCCTTGTTGGTTGCTGGAGTGCAAGGTGATGGGTTTGTTGAGATCAAATGAGGAGATTTTAAATTTGGAAAAGAGATTCTTGATCCAGATAGCTTCCTGTCCGCATTCTGTGAGAAACTTGTATTCCCCTTCTGTGATGCTTAAAGAAACAGTGTTTTTCTTCTTGGTGTGCCAGCTGATAGCACTTCCATTGAGAGTGAAGACATATCCAGTTGTGGAGTGTCTTGTCATCTGACAGCCTCCCCAGTCTGAGTCACAGAAGCCTTGAAGGATTTTGTTTCCAGTTGATGATGCCTGATAAGTCAACCCTTTTTTATTGTTCCTTGCAAGTACTTGAGAACTTGGAATAATGCATCTTTATGTGCTTGTCCAGGTTTATTGAGAAACTGAGATAGCTGACTGCAGGCAAAGGAAAGGTCTGGTCTTGTGCACTGAACAAGGTAGTTAAGGTGTCCCACAGCACTGCGGTAGTTGAGATTTTGTTTGATGAACAAGTTATGTTCTTTGTTGCTAGCAGGAGTTAGGATAGCTTTGGGATCCATAGGGGATGTCATTATTCTGCAATCACTCATATTATAGTTAGCCAGCATGGCTTTTATTTTGTTAGATTTTGATGGATGAATTCTGGCATCAGAATCTTTTGATATTCTTTTTCCAAGAATCATTTTTGATTCACCCAAATCTTCCATTTCAAAGTGGTCAGAGATGCATTTTTTAAACCAATTGATGTCCTTTCCAAAGATGGAGAAATCATTGACATGAACATGGAAATAACACAGTTTTGAGCTGTCTTGATGAATATAGAGAGCTGAGTCTAATGAGCTGCAAGTGAAATTATTGTTGATGAAGAATCTGTGTACTAGCTGATACCAACAGCATGATACTTATTTTAATCTGTATAATGACTTTCTTAGCAGCAGGACTGGGTGACTCAGGCCTACAGGAGCATCTAATCCTTTTGGAAGCTTCATATATACTGTTTCATTGGGTATGCCATTAGTGAAAGCACTTTTTGACTCCATTTGGTGGAAATCCCACAATTCAGCTGCTGCTAAAGCTATCAGACATCGGAGTGTTGTAAGTCAACTAGTTGGTGCAAAAGTCTTGGAATAATTGATACTGTATTTTTGTGAGAACCCTTGTGTGCACAAGTGCGCTTTATACTTACAGATGTGCCCTTCATGGTCAAGTTTGATCTTGAATACCCAGGTGCCAGCAATGGGCTGCACATTTTCTGGGCAAGTGACAATATCACAGACTTTTTGCGATTCTAGTGAAGTGATTTCTGAATTGATAGCTTTGATCCACTTGTTGGAATCAGGGGAACTAATGGCTTCATTGTAATTTTTAGGAGTGTTGTGGTCTTCTGATATGGGAATGTAAGCTTCTAAGGCTGACTCAACAGAATGACTTGTTTTTCTATCACAGACTAAGGCTCATCCACTTCTTGTGCATCCTCCTTCAATGAAATTGTTAGGGAAATCTCAGAACTGATATTTATTGGGGCTATATTGCTGGTTGTACCATATTCCCAGAATCTGGAGGTAGGGTGCTGGTTAGATTGTGAATCATCAGTAGTGTCTTGATTGCTTCTGGTTTCTGCCTCCTCAGGGTCTGGAGGTAGCTGTTGTTCTGAATTTCTTGGCTCATAAGAAACAGGAGCGAGTATGTTGCTTGATAAGCTTGGCCAAGAAGTGTGCGCTTGCTTGTTATTAAGACTTGGAAATGTGTTTTCATTGAAAACTACATTATGAGAATACACAACCTTTTTGGTCTCCAAGCTTAGAAGAGGATATGACTTGTGTTCCTTGTGAGATCCTAGCAGACAACATTTAACAGAATTTTTGTTGAGTTTAACTCCTCTTACTTGTTTGTGAACTAACAAATAAGCTTTACACCCAAAAGTTTTGATATGACTGATGTTGGGCTTTTGATTGAAGAGTATTTCAAATGGGGTTTTCATCTTCTCATTTGCTTTGGTGGGTAATTGATTTTCAATATAGATAGAAGTTGTAACTGCTTCTCCCAAATATGTAAGTGGCAATCCGGACTTAAATAACAGGGATTTGGCCATCTCAATAGTGGTTTGATTACCTCTCTCAAAGATTGGATTCTGTTGAGGAGTGTGTGGTGCTATAATTACAATTTTGAAGCCACTCAATGATGAGAGTTCCTCAAGTTTTTTATTTACAAATTCTCCTCCCCCATTGCACACAAAATTAAAAATTTTTTTTGTTAAGATTTGAATTGCTCAAATTTAATAAATGCATCTGACTTTCTTTTAAGTAGATAAATAAAGCGGTATGAAGAATATATGTCTGTCAACCTGAAGTAATAATGATGCCCTCCTAATGTTTCCAAAAATCTTCCCCCCAAATCACAATGCACATATTCTAGAGGTCTAGTAGCCTTTGGGAAATTTCCAGGAAATGGAGACTTGTGCATCTTTGCATGAACTCAAATTTTGAAAACATTGTCTCTAAAATGATTGTTGCATTCAATATTCAGGATGTTAAGGAGAATTTTCAGGTAGGGGTAATTTGAATGACTGAGGCAATTATGCCAAGAAGTTAAGTCAGTGTTTGATGAAGCAATTAATGATGATTGTGATTGCTCACCAAAAGAATAATTGATGTGGAAGAGATTAGATACAGCCTTTTTTTGCTCCAGTGAGAACTGTGACTTCTCCTTCTTTAAAAGTAATGTTGCCTTTGGTGTCAGCAGTGAGAGAAACACCTTTGCTGGTGAGTGGTGACAGTGCTATGAGGTTGAAGCCTAGGTCTGGGACGTATAAGCAGTTGGTGAGTAGCATTGAACAATTTTGATAATTGGATAGTATTATAGACCCAATTCCCTGTCCATAGATAATCTTTCTGTTACCAATTATTACAGAAATTTTGGTTTTCCAGAAGGTAGTGAATGCTCATTTGGAATCAAACATATGGCTGCTAGCACCAGAATCAAAAATGAGATTGGATTAATGCTTGCTAAGATCAAATGATGCATGATAGACATAGTATAGATGTCAGTATAGTCTAGTATATAAGTATGATATAATAGTGTTTATTTATGGTCCTACTACTTATTGATAAATGATTTAGTGATTAAACCTCAGGGGAAGACTAATAAAATAGTTATACTCAAATAAAACTCACAATACTTGGATTTAAATGTGTGCTAGTGGTGGAAAATAGATGTATAAAATATAGTTATAGCTTATATAAAGATAATATCAATTTATAATGGCTTTTATAATATATTTCTGAATGCTAATAATTGTATTGTAGTGGTTGTTTGAATTGTAGTAATTGAATGATGATAAATAACCGTCAAAATCCCTTCTTACTTATACCCAAATCCACTGGAGTGCACAGACCTTCAATCCAGATGATGTCACTTCTATCCCCGGAAATTACAGCACTGTGAGGGCCCATCACCTCCCCATGGTGTCCAATTCAAGCAGTTTCAACACCCAGACCTCCAGTAAGGACCCTCCATCACAATTAATGATAACACAGATCTATACCACAAATAGAAAATCCAGATAAAAGCGGATACCATAAAGAAACAGGTAAAATAAACAATCAAAAAGAGATTTAATGAGACCAAAAGCATATAAAGGAAACAAATAAAATGTCCAAGCCCCCAATAACATCCCCAAGCATCCATATTAACCCAGAGATGTCCTTCCAACCCATAAATCCGTGAATAACCATCCAAGGAAGTAAATTAAGTTGTCCAAACTTGTTGTATGCGCCTGATATAGGTGTCTATGCTTCTGTAGGCGTTGTGAGTCCACTGATTTCGTCCATATGACCTAAAATAAGCAGAAAAACAAAGGTTATAGGCTATTAAGGGGCTAAAACCCACTTATATACCTAAATATACATAATATACTGCATATTTCACTGAATATGAGATTTATGTATACATATAAGCCTATGTATGTCAATAATTACTTCATATCACTTAAGATAAGTATATTATGACTCCATTAACACCTTAATAAGTATTATTAGGCCATGGTTAAGCTATTTAAACCACTATAAGTTATATAATACAATAATAATTATATATATATATAATAAAATAATATATATTATTATTTTAACCTTATTTTTAAGATATAAGCTTAATTTACTTAAGGTTATCTTATTTTAAGCATAAGAAATACTCAGTCATAGGGATATCTAGGCTGACACTCCCTCACCCCAAAAAAAACAATAAAAAAAATGTTAAGACATTTTAATTAAATGTAAGGAGTGAAATAAAAAATAAAAATAATTTTTATAATACATATACTGAATAAACAGTATTATTTAGATTTAAATTTTTTCAAGAGATTTTTAAGATCAGAGATTTCATTTTCTGGAATCCACTGGTCATATTCACTTGATTTATTTTTAAATCTTAATAGATACTCAACTCCCTTTTCTTTAGTAAGGTGTCTCTTTTTAAGTATCTTTTCAATTTCTGCCTTTTCAACTATTTCTTCAGGTTTCTGTTTATGCCTTCCTGATCTTCTTGGAAATAGAGCAGTATCATTAGAATGGTATGGTTTTATAAGAGAAATAGGAAATACTGGATGTTTTCTATCATATGGTGCATATAGAATAACCTTTTTTAACTAAAAATGGTCCAATGAATGGATCCTTCAATTTAAAATTACCATTTAAATTGAAATGTAGTGTTGAAATAAGGACTTAATCACCTTCTTTGAACATTTGTTCTTTATGGGCTTTATCCTATCTTTTCTTTTCATACTAAAACACCTTATTTATACATTCTTGAGCATGATTTCTGCATAATTCCTGCATCTGAAGAAAAGATTTAGTACCTGGATGGATATCCAATCTAGGTAACTTATTAAGAGTTTTAGCAGGGGTATTAGGTACATAACCCAACCATAACTCAAATGGCTTCTTGCCAGTGACAGAATGTACTGTACTATTGTATGCAAATTCTAAACCTGGGATAAGGGTTACCCAATCATGCGTGAATTTGTCATTGTCTTTAAAATTAAGACCAAAAGCACAATATCTTCTTATCATATCTTCTATAGTTTGTATCATTCTTTCTGCTAGCCCATCAGTCTGTGGATGGTGTGCTGTAGAAAGTTTCAATTGACACCCTGAAACATCCATAAGTGATGTCCAGAACTCAGAAGTAAATTTAGGATCTCTGTCAGAAACTATTGCTTTGGGGAAACCTGCTATATTTAACATCTGTGTCCACCATAAAAAAGCTAAGTCCTTTGCAGAAACCTCTTTGTGGGTAGGAATAAATTTACACATCTTTGTAAATCTATCTACAATTACCCAGCAGGAGTTATAACTCTTATTCCCTGCTATTGGCAAGCCTGTTACAAAGTCCATGTTAATGATTTCCCATGGAGCTTTTGGTTGCTCAATTTTTTGTAATAAACCAGCTCTTTTGCCTGTTAATCTTTTAGATTTTTGACAAGAATCACATGTTTCAACATATTTCTGAACATTCTCAGACATGTTAATCCACCAAGCTGTATTTTTTACTCTGGTTAATGTTTTATGGTAGTCAAAATGACCTGCTAATATATCATCATGACATATACTTAATATTAACTCCTTCATTGAAGGGGGAATTAAAATTACATTACTTAATTTTTTCCTGTAATATATAAAACCATCCTCAATGGAAAATTTTCCTTTTTCTAATGCCTCTTTATACTTATTTGGTAATTTTTTTATTAAAACATTCATTGAAGCATTAGATGGACCATTTAATATTGTAGTGAGTTAACTCAAGTTAGGATCTGAAGCATACATATCAAGAATTGATTGCATAAATTCATCCTCAAGATCAACAATATAAATGCCAAAAATGTTAATAATCTCTGATTCAGGAACATAAGCAGGATTATCATCATTATTAGGCAGAGGTACTCTAGATAACAGATCTACATTAGAGTGTAAGGATCCTGCTCTATGTGTAATAGTCATCCGTCCTCTGTATTCTTGTACAGCTAATTGCCATCTAAACATGTGTTTATTAGGAGTTTTCATGTTTAAAAGTGACTTAACTGCACTACAGTCAGTTATTAACTCAAATTTTTGGTCTTCAAGGTAATAATGTAGCTTCTCAAGATCCCATACTACTTCCAAACATTCAAGTTGAGTAGCACCATATTTCAATTCACTACTTCTCAGAGTACGTAAAATATAGCAGATTACTACTTCTGACATTTTTCCTTCAATAAGTTGTTTTTGATGCAAAGCAGCACCCAGTCCAATAAAACTTGCATCTGTATATAATACAAAAGGTAATTGGAAATCTGGTAATCCCAAGATAGGAGCTGTCATTAAACATTCTTTCAACTTATCAAAAGCTTTTTGTCTTTCATTATTCCAAATGAAAGCTTCTGATTTCTTTATCAGTGTGGTCAATGGTGCAGCAATTAATTGGTAGTTTTTTATATATTGTCTATAATAACCACACATTCCAAGAAAAGATTGTACATCCTTTACATTTTGAGGAATGTTAATATTCTTTATTGCAGCCACTTTATTTTGGTCTACACATATTTGTAAGCCAGATACAATATGACCAAGCACTTTTAAAGATTCAAACCCAAATTTACATTTTTTCAATGCAAGGGTCATTTTTATTTCATCCATTTTTTAAAATACTTTCCTTAAATGGATTAAGTGTTCATCATAAGTCTTTGAGAACACTATGATGTCATCAATGTATACCATTAACCATCCCTCAATCATTTCATTATGGAATGTTATATCCATTAACTTCTGAAATACTGATGGAGCATTTTTTGGTCCAAATGGCATTCTGACATACTTATAAATTCCCATGTGTGTTGTTATCAACAAAAAGTTCTGTGAATTCTTTTCAACAGGAATTTGATGGTACCCTTTATTTCCATCTAGGCAACTTATATATTTAGCACCTTTAAGGGTAGCATGTATAGAGGCAATCCTTGGCAAGGGATAAATATCATCTACTGTAAATGTATTTAATGCTCTATAATCACCGCACAGTCTTGCTTTATCCTGTTCATAAGAAATTAGCACTGGTGATATTACATAATATTTTGGAGTAGTTTCAACCTTCTCAAGAATGTTCATATTCAATAACATCTTAATATTGTCCTCTATGTCTTTCCTCTTCATTGGTGAAGCAGGGTATGGTTTCTTTTTAAGACTAGCAGGAATATTATCCATATAACAGGTTAAACTAATCTTCATTTCATGATTTTTTACAAGGCCAAGTTCATTTGTACCATGTGCACAAGCCATTGGAAATGCTTTAATTAATTCCAAAATATTATTTTTCTCAGCTTTACTTATCTGAGTGCCAAATGATGCTTTTGAAATTTCTGTTTCCAGAAGTTCCATCTCATTGGATTCTCTTCCTTTACACGGGGAATTTGTGACTGACTCAATGTGTAAGACTGTGTTAAAAGAATTTATTTTAAATTTCCTTTTACCATTCATGCAAATTGTAAAATTGTTATTAGCAGGGTCTAATTTTACACCAAATTTAGTCAGAATATCATTTCCAATGATAAAACAGTTACTACAGTTAGTATTATCCATTACTACAAAGTCACAAGTTACCCTTACATAACCATGTTGATTTTTGAAGAAAACAGCAGCTTTGTATTTACCAATGGGGTGTAGCACTGATCCAAAACCTCTCCAATTTTTACTTTGAAGTGGCTCAAGCTTAGACTTATATTCACTTTCAATTTTGTGTAATGTATTAGTGGAAACAACAGAACCAGCAGCTCCTGTGTCCAGTACTATATTAACATTTTCACCAGAAATGATAGCTGGAACTGTGATAGGTGTCATTCTAAAGTTATTAGCTTTTATATCCTTAATGATTTCAGCATCCTCAAAATTCATTAAAGATTCATTTGAGTCCATATTTAATATTGGATTTTCAAAGATGGAAAAATCATCTTACAACATATAGACTTCATTTTCATCACTATATGAGATATTGCTGTCATAATCACTTGATTCTTTACTTTTTTCAGCTTCAGTATCAGATTCACTTTGATTTTCAACAATATTTATGTTTTTCTCACATTTGTGACCTTTGACCCAAGTTTTGTTACACTTATAACAAGTATTTGTTTCATACTTTTTAGGTACTACAGGTGCAGTAGGTTTTTTCTGCTTCTCCTGAAGTGTTTTTGAATTCTGAGTTTTTACAGGTTCAACATTTTGTTTATAAGTGGAATACCTTGATTCATACTTATGGTTTAATAATATTTCATTGCAAATATTATTAAAGTCAGAATATTCAGTAACATTTAATGTTCTAGCTACAACAATGTCTCTGACAGATATAGGTAATTTATATATTATATTATCTTTCCATAAGTTAAAATCCATATGAGGCTCAATGGCTTTTAATATCTTGTTTAAATTCATTAAAAATACCATAGGTTTGTCACCATTCAACAGATTATACCTAGTCTTCTCATAAAGTCTCTGCTGAGTAAGCCTGAATTTAGAACCTCCAAATTGTTTTTCAATAAGTTGTTTCCATTCAGCCCGAGAGTAATCATTACCCTCACTCAAGACAGCTTCAAACCATAATAAAGCAACATCCTTAAATAAAGAAATTAATTTTGATGTTATTTCTTCATCTGGTAACTTATATGAGAATTTTAAGTTGTCAATTCTTTGAATAAAATGTTGCCAATCAGAGCTGGCTTCCCCATCATAAGTTGGGTACTGATCTGTCTTAGGCCAGTTTTTCTGATTGGATTTTATCTCACTAATCTTAGGTAAATTCAACTGCTCATTCACTTTTGATAAATGGTCTTGTATTTCTTCCTGCACGGATTTGTGACTTACATTTTCAGATTTGACACTACCACCAGATGGTTTTAATTGTGGTGGTATAGGGAAGGAATGAGATTCACTTTTGCCAATGAAAGGATTATTATTATACTGTTTATACTTATTATTATCCTGGTTCATTAGTAGATTGGCAGTTTCAATCTCAACTTTAGTTAATCTTTGTAGCAACTCAGAGACACTTTGATTTGTCTGGGCAAAAGATAACTTTGTTCTTGATTCAGTTTTCAATAAATGTGTTTCATATAATTTTTCTAACTCACAGAATTTGTTTGAAAGGTCATTATATTTATTACTCAATGAATCATATTTAAGAGTTAGAGAAAAATGTTCTTTCTCTAATTCTTTGTTATGTGTTGCTAATTGAGAAATATTTAATGTCAAGGATGAAATTGTATCACTAGTGAGCTTAACTGTCTGTTGCTCACAATCAGTCATTCTATTCCACAATGCTGAAACAATTCTATGGACATTTGGATTATTGTTAAAATATTCCATGTCTTCCTTTTCAATTCTCTCACTCTCCTGTGAACTTCTCATCTCACTAGTAGGTGGTTTCAACTGAGGGTTAACTGTATTATCATTATAAATAGTACTGTTATTGTGGACAAAAGACAAGTCAGGTGTATCTACTTCAAAACCTAAATTTCTTAAATCCTCCTCTATTTTTTGCACAGATTTAACATCAATAGGATTACCTATATTGTAATTATCAGTATTGTGTTCAATCTGAGAGGGTAATCTACTTACCATGGGATGGTTTCCAGTCCTGATTTTTGGCGCTTTTTTCCTTTGTAAGGGTGAGCTGAGGAAGTCAGATGAGGTGGAGGATCCCTGTTGCAACTGTGGCTTGTCCACTGTTGATGAAACCAGTCCCATTTCCATTTGTCTACCAGGATTTTCTCCTGGAAGTGAGTTGACCCGCCTTGGGTAGGGGGTTGCTGATTTGACTGACTGGGATGGCCTCCCTTTAACTCTGCCAATGCCTGATTCATCTGCTGAAACCCTACCTTGCAATTGTTTTGAAATTGCTCTACCTCTTTGAACATGAGTGATTTGGATTCCTCCAACTTCAGAACCTGTTTGGCCAGGTGGGACAGTTGATCCTGAAGAGGAGGAGACATCTTTTTTATAGTTATCTTTTTTAAGAGGGCTTCCTTTTCCTCTATACTCATGCTTTCTGCCTGGGGGTATTGTTGACCCTCCATGGTGATGTCCTGGAAAGTTTTTGTTAGCTTTAGACCTGGTGTTATAAGCAGGCTTTTTACTTACACTGTCCTGGGGAGCACTCATATTGTTAAAAATGACAATATTTTACGTCTACAAAAGGAAAAACTCTATGGAATTAGTAGACAAAAGATATTAGCAATGATATTACTAATAAAAAAGCAATGGAGCTTACCCTGAATTTATATCTTTATTTATTTAAATAAATTATAAGAAAAATTCGAAAAAATCTTTTAAAAATATAATAAAAAGTTTAACTAGACCTCTATAAGGGTGAATAAGTATCTTACCAAGCTTTAACCAAATACCAATTTAATTGGGTGTTATATTGGTGTCCAAATACCAAGTGAAATTGGGTTTATATTGGGTACAGTTACTACTGTAAATACCTAATTTTTATGATAAAAAATTAGTAAAATTATTTTAAGGGTTCTTTTCCGCAATCACTGAGTTATGATGACCCACTAATAAGCAGCAGACCCAAATATTTGGTTATTTTGAGCTGTACTAAAGTAAAAATCACGTCCCAAGGCTTATACTAAATAATAAGTAAAATATAAGGAAAGACCCCCAATTGTCAGTATATTCTAGTATATAAGTATGATATAATAGTGTCTATTTATAGTACTACTACTTATTGATAAATTATTTTGTGATTAAAACTCAGGGGAAGACTAATAAAATAGTTATACTCAAATAAAACTCACAATACTTGGATTTAAATGCGTGCTAGTGGTGGAAAATAGATGTATAAAATATAGTTATAGCTTATATAAAGATAATATCAATTTATAATGGATTTTATAATATATTTCTGAATGCTAATAATTGTATTGTAGTGGTTGTTTGAATTTTAGTAATTGAATGGTGATAAATAACCGTCAAAATCCCTTCTTACTTATACCCAAATCCACTGGAGTGCACAGACCTTCAATCCAGATGATGTCACTGCTATCCCTGGCAATTACAGCACTGTGAGGGCCCATCACCTCCCCATGGTGTCCACTTTAAGCAGTTTCAACACCCAGACCTCCAGTAAGGACCCTCCATCACAATTAATGATAACACAGATCTATACCACAAATAGAAAATCCAGATAAAAGCGGATACCATAAAGAAACAGGTAAAATAAACAATCAAAAAGAGATTTAATGAGACCAAAAGCATATAAAGGAAACAAATAAAATGTCCAAGCCCCCAATAACATCCCCAAGAATCCATATTAACCCAGAGATGTCCTTCCAACCCATAAATCCGTGAATAACCATCCAAGGAAGTAAATTAAGTTGTCCAAACTTGTTGTATGCGCCTGATATAGGTGTCTATGCTTCTGTAGGCGTTGTGAGTCCACTGATTTCGTCCATATGACCTAAAATAAGCAGAAAAACAAAGGTTATAGGCTATTAAGGGGCTAAAACCCACTTATATACCTAAATATACATAATATACTGCATATTTCACTGAATATGAGATTTATGTATACATATAAGCTTATGTATGTCAATAATTACTTCATATCACTTAAGATAAGTATATTATGACTCCATTAACACCTTAATAAGTATTATTAGGCCATGGTTAAGCTATTTAAACCACTATAAGTTATATAATAGAATAATAATTATATATATATATAATAAAATAATATATATTATTATTTTAACCTTATTTTTAAGATATAAGCTTAATTTACTTAAGGTTATCTTATTTTAAGCATAAGAAATACTCAGTCCTAGGGATATCTAGGCTGACAATAGATCTTTGGTGATGTTTGCACTTTCTGTCTCATTATTTTCCTTTTCCTTTTGAGGATTTTTAGTTTTGTATTTAATTTGTGGACGTAATTCAGGATGGAGTTCCCAACATTGAAATTCAGAGTGGGTTGTTTTTGAATTATGCTTCTCATCATTGCAATATTCTCGATTTTTTTTGATGAGTTATTCTTTTTAACAGAAATTAGAGCAGAATTTTGCTTGGTTTAAGAATTTTCAATCTGATCTGCCAACTGGGATAACTTCATGAAGACATTATTGACAGTGAGAGGTTTCCCATTATCATCCGCTGAGTTAATCATCATAGATTGGTTCATCTCAAAAGATGGCTGCAGTTTTTGAAGGATTTAGTACACAAAAATAGGTGACTCTAATTTCTCACATGCTTGAGATAACACATTGACTGATGCCTGAAGTTTGGTAACAAATCATCTAAGATTACCCTTGGTACACTCCAGGATGGTGAATTTGGTGTAAAATATTGACACAGTGGCAGGATGAGCTCCAGAATATCTTTCCTCTAGTCTTTTCCAGAGGTTGGTTGAACTCAATTTGTCATCTGCTTTGACAAATGCTGTGATGTTGGTGGAATCCAACTTCTGGATTATTATGTTTGCCGCTCATTCGCAATGCAACTTGTAGGCTATTTTATTGACTCCTTCTGCTTTAGGCTCTGATTTGTGACCTTTGACAAGTTCATCTTAATCCAATTGTGATAGGAAAAATAGCATTTTGACTTTCTATGTTGCATAATTGTAGCTTGCAAGCATAGAATATCATTGAAATTATTGTTTGAAAAGCCATCCATTGTAGAGATCTCAGACTTTAAATCTGCTAATTGAAAACTTATAGCAGAGCCAATGATACCCTATCAGTAATTTCAGGGGAGTCAGTGGCAATGAGATTAATGTTCCAACCTATAATCCCAATGCAAGGAATGGTAGCACAAATGAAGATTGTATTACTGGTAAGTAAAACTGGTGGTGATCAAAATAATGAGATCAATCGATATTAACCTCATAGCAGAGCCAATGATACCCTATCAGTAATTGCAGGGGAGTCAGTGGCAATGAGATTAATGTGCCAACCTATCAAGAGAATAAATTAACAAAATTAAATGAGATAAATAAATTTAGTAGTACCTATAATCCCAATGCAAAGAATGGTAGTGCAAATGAAGATTGTATTACTGGTAAGTAAAACTAGTGGTGATAAAAATAATTTTATAGAGAAAAATAATGAGATCAATGGAGAATAACAAGTGGGAAGAATCTATATATATATGTAATTCTAACAAAAAATCTCCATTGATCTCTTATACATAAACTATTCTATGATCACTGAGCAATTACACAAGGTACATGAGGCGCTGAGCATCCAAAAAGGGTTAGGTCATCCAAGAAAGGTAAAGTGGAGCAGAATCATGTTGAATGGTAGATTTTCTACTAACGGGGAGGTGTGGAGTTAATGATGGGCTATGAGGACGGTTTTTAAATCTGACATAACTTCTCAAGTTGTTTTTGTAACTCTCACTTAATTTAATTTTCATTTTCATTCCACATTGTCCAATTTGAGTACTAGAAATAAACACCTACCTGAGGAAATGAAAGTTATTAGAGGGTATCAATGTTAGAAGATCCACAATTAAATTAATTGCAGATGAAAATCCTTATATCCCCATTATCTTCAACAATTATTATGGGGTATAAAAGTTAGAAATTTTTATTTATTTAAAAGATATTTCATGAAACAAAAAGAAAGCCACAAGCTTGACATTAATTTTTGGTAAGAAGGTGTTTTGGGGAAAAATATGCCATCTTTTAAAAAATAATCATGGTTGACTTGGTGGAAAAAAGAGGTATATTGAAAAAGAAGATTTCTAATTTTGATAGCACCTATTTTTGAAGCTAATTGGGTCACTAGACATTTTAGGTGTCAATATTCACCTCTTATCTGAAATTTTTATCCTCAATTTCTCATAACCACATCTTGGACAACTCTCTGGATATGAAAGCCTCCTTACCTTGCTGTGCACTCCTATCCTGTCTATTTCTTCCATAAATTTGGATTCCTCCCCATCTCATCTGCTCCTTTCTGCTCCTTTTCATTTTCAAATATCTTAAAATGCCATGGCATCACCTATCTTCTCAAAGGCAGCCTTTCCCCACTTGTTCTTCATGTTAGAATTTGGGTTTAGTATTTAAAAAAATTGTTAAAATAATGTGGCATCAATGGGCCAATGAAGTTATAAATGTGATATAAGAAAAATAATGTGATAATAAAAATAATGAGAGGGAAAAGGCCAAATGGAAGATGATGAGCTGGTGGCAATGGTCTGATGGCAAGGTTAAGTTGATAATGATTCTGGGACAATAGCCAGTCTTGGTGATGATGCAGAGGAAAACATTGTGGTATTCTAAAGTTTAGTATGGCACTAATATGGTTTGAAAAAATTTGGGCAACACTCTTTTAGTAATTTCCTGAGCTTAATTGGTGTTTAAGTAAATTTTATATTAAAGAATATTGATTATAAAAAGTATTAAAAGGGGTTATAAAAATTCTCAGTTTAAAACATTTAACTTATGGTCAAAAATATATTATATGGGATAAAAGGTGTATAAAAAAAAGAATAGATACTCAAGAACCTTCTGGAATTTTTCTGAATTTTTTTTAAATTTTTTCTATTATTTTTAATAATTTTATTTAGTGATTTAAAGAATTTTGGATTTACAGATTTTACTTGACTTTGATAATTTTTAATTCAGTCAATAGGGCTTTACAGGCTTCAGAAAATGCTGTAAATTGTTCATCAGAGGTTTTTATATCTTTCTGAATTTGTATAGATTTTTTAGAGTATATTTTAAATTTCAATTAAGTCCAGAAGTGGGGAAGAGCTCTGTGGAGATCTGGACAAGCTCTGGGACATGTTTAGGAGGTGAAATGGGGTCATGTGACTACTATATGCATATTTTTGGCTGTAGAATTGAACTTAAATCAGAAAAAACATCATTTTTTCTATTATGACTTAATATTACATATATAACAGTACACTTATAATTTTAACATTTTAGTAATTATAACAAACATTTTACACAAAAATTCATAAATATATACATATAGGGTATGATTAGAAATTTATAAACCTGAGTGACTCAAGAATGAAATTTTTTCATGAAATAAAATCCTTATAAAAACATATATTACAATCATTTAAATAAATTTTCACTGGTACAACTTTTTGATGTATTTCACTATATTTTTCAAAGAACACAGATTCCAAAGTCTCAAAAGCATCATAAGCAACTATTAAACAAGTACTTCTCATATAAAGTAGAAATTATAGCTTAGATTTTTGGGAAATTCTATTTTAATGAAAGGAAAAGAGTTTTTTTAGGTTTATCCAACTCCCTTTGATTAGAATTACAGCAAGGAGACTGTAAGTGTCTTTCTACAATGTCTGACTTGATGGTGATGGAACAGGGAATAAGGCCCATTTTGATTATGGTTTCAAGATGAATTTTGGTCTTGAATGGTGATTTAGGGAAACTAGGGTCCATCTTAATGATGATTCCAGGAATGATGGTTGGTTTTAAATGATGCAGGGAAACTATGTCCTAGCTTAATGGTGACTCTGGGACAAAAACTGGACTTGGAAATAAATTTTTATAAATGTATGTGTATATTTTATATTTTATGTGCTTTGTATATGTGTTTATACAAGTATGGGAAGTAATGAGAGTCACAAAATATTAAATAATATATTTAATGACAGAAAAAAATCAATAGAAAGTAATGAAATATAGAACTAGATATATATCACTATGGGAGAATAAACAAGTGACCAAGGGAGTCTAAAATGACCCTTAAATTCTGAAACACCCCCTGGCTCCAAGGATGAATTGCTCAGTATTCAGTACAAATGGTGCGATTCTTCTAGAGCATGCACAAAAGTGGCTTTCTTGGTCACTTTGTCCTTGTTTTTGTAGCATTTTTTGTTTATGAGATAAGGGTGAAGTTTCAAACATCAATCTTTTGAATGTTGTGCCTGTGGGCTATGAAAACCATTGTGGAAATATTCAACTTAGCTGGAAAATGATGCAGTGAGGTAAGTTTGAGATTGAGATTCATTGAAACCATGTTTGTTATCATACTGTATCAGGAAATAAATGAATTTTTCAAGTTTCAAGGGTTTGTTTCTTGTATTGGCATTGTCAGAAAGAGTATCAATGAGAGAAGTGAACTATTCAGGAAGACAAAATAGAAAGTAGGTACAGAGAAGATCCTCATTAAGGTCAAAACCAAAAATTTTGAGATCACCATTTTTTGTTTTCATAAGCTAAATATAAGTAATGACATTTCCATCATAAGAGATATTGAGGAACTTCTTGATAATAAACATTTTGTTTTCTCATTGAGATGAACTTTAGTTAAAGGGTGACATGCCTGTTCCAGCATGTGTCTGGTAATTGTATGGGAATTCAGCCAGTGGTAAAAGCTGCACCCAATCATCTTTCTGATAGTTAATGAAATGGCACAAATATTGTTCAATTTTCTTATTCACTATCTCAGATTTCCTGTCAGTATGTGGATGCCATGCTGTTGAAAAGATGGGTTTAATGTTCAGTTACTCAAACATTGCTTTTAACAGCTTAGAGTTAAAAGTACTTCACCTATCTGATACTATACTTTCAGGAAATCCATTTAATTTCCAGACATGCACCACCATTAAGTCTGAAATACCCTCTGATGTAACCTTAGTAATGGTGGGGACAAAGTGTGCCATTTTGGTGTAGCGGTAAACTACTGTGAGGATAGCATTCTTTCCTTGAGACTTGGGTAATTCTACTATAAGATCATAGGAAAGCTCCTTCCATGGCTGTTTGGAAATTTTTAGTGGTATCAGTGGTGTTGTTTTTTGACTAGCCTTGTTCCTCTGGCAAGAGTTGCATACCACTACATAGTTCTGGATGTATACTTTCATTTAATTCCAGTAAAAGTTACAATTCACCAACTACACAGTCTTCAGTGGACCTGGGTGTACTACCATGAAGGAATCATGCCTTAATTTTACCGCATTCCTCTTGAGCTCCTCATCATTTGGCACTACTATTCTCTCATTCCAATACAGCACTCCCCCTTCAAGGTGATACTCCTCCAATACTTTCCTTACCAATACCTCATTTGATAATAGCGCCTTCACCAACTCCTTCACTCCCTCATCCTTTTCCTGCACCCTTCTTACCCATCCCATCAATTACTCATCTACCAATTCCAGCTTGTCTAGAATTACCCCCTCTTCAAATTCTTCCTTCAACAATGTTTCCCCAAAAGTGTGTAGTTGGCCCAGTGCTGGGAGCAAGTCAGGACGTCATGAGAGCAAATCAGGTTTTCCACATTTTTACCCTGTTGGAATGTAACAACAAATTTAATTCTACTTAGCAGTTCTTCCCAGCACTCCTACTTGCCAGTCAACTTTTTTGTGGTCAGAAAGTTTTCCAGGTTTTTATGATCCATGTAAATAATAAATTGTAGCTGGTGAGGCCCTCCTTATTAGTAGTGGTGCCAGGTGTGTACCAGTTCTGCTAGTTCCAATAACTCCTTATCATATATTTCATAGTTTATTTTGGCACCTATCAGTGTTTGTGACAAATAAGCTATTGTGTGTAAGACATTTTTGGAATTGTATTGAGATAATACTGCTCCTAGTGCAAAATCTGAGCAGTCTCATTCCAGAATAAATGGCTTTAATAATTCAGAGATTGAAAGAATGGGTGCTTTAACAAATGGTCTTTTCAGGTAGTCAAATACATCTTGTTGAATAATTTTCCAGATAAATTTAGCTTCCTTCTTTGTGAGGTCATGCAATGGTCTGAAAAAATGGGGATAATTTTCAATGAAACAGTGGTAAAAATTTGCAAAGAATAGGAATGACTGAAGCTCCTTTCCTGATGCTGGTGTTGGCCATTCTGTTACTTCCCTTACTTTGTCCTGGTCTATTTTTACCTTTTTTTTGAAATGATCATACCCAATTAGGGGATTTCATTCACTGAGAAGACACATTTCTCTGGTTTTAACCATACCTGGGCCTTCCTTAAGCACTGCAAACAGTCCTTTACATTTATCTGATGTTCCTCCATTAATCTGGAGTAAATCAAGATGTTTTCCAGGTATACCACTACATCTATCCCTATTCTGTATCTGAAGATTCTGTTGGTGAAGTGTTGAAAAGTAGCAGGAGCATTACATGAACCAAATGGCATTACCAACCAATTAAAATGATCAAATTTGGTGTAAAATGCCAGTTTGTGTTCATCAACTTTTTTTTAACGTATGTTGTGGTAACCTGCTCTAAGATCCAGAGATGGGAAGATCTCTGCACATTGAAGAATATCAAATAGCTGACTAGTCTATAGAAGGAAATATCTGTTCTTTACCATCAGCACATTTAAAATTCTGAAATCAATGCAAGGTCTAAGTGAACCATCCTTTTTTCCTGAGATAATCACAGGGGCACCCCAGGGAGATTTCTATTCCCTAATAAAACCATTCTTGAGATTTTCATTGATAATCTCCTTTAGCGCTGCTGAACCTAGGGTTGATAATGGGATTATGAGGCTAAATTGAGGGATTGTGCCTGGCATCACATCAATGGTGAAGTTGTGTGGTCAATGAGGTTGTAGGGTCTTGACTTCTCCATCTTCAAACAGTGGTAAAGATTCCCAATAAGCTTCAGGGCGATTTCCTTGAGAATTTTTTTTGGCTTTGAAGACTGGACCTTGGCTGCAATCTTGGAAGATATGTTCCAAACTGTTATGTCACATTCTATTTCTTCCTCTTCCTCCAGTCCCCCCTCCAAGTCCTGAAACTTTGCAGCAAGAAAAAGTGTAAGTTTTTTTTGGCAAGTCTAATGATGATAATAAAACACCAGGAGACTTTCTGGCAGGTTCCCCTGACCACTTAAGAGGCCAGGGGACAAATTCTTTCTCTGCGCTATCCAACTTTCAATTTTCTGCCTTCCCTTTTCCTTGTTGCACTTCACCCCCTTTCTGATCCTCCCCAGGTCTTTTTTTTGGAACCCCATTTCCAGCCTGCTGCTTAGTATCAAGAGGAAGCATCAGTTCTGGTGGAAAATAAACTGATGATAACAAAACATCAGATGACTTGCCAAGATGGTCCCCTGACCCCTGAGGGGGCCAGGGGGCTGATACTTTAGCACCAGCATCCCTTTTCCTTCACATCTTAACCTTATTTTCATAGATATTTTTAGTTTTAATATCATAGGCACTTTTTTACATTTTTCAATTTTTTTCTAAAATTTACCTGTAAAATTCATTTTTTATCTTATGTATAACTATCAAAATGATTCCATGAAATGATTTTTTATAAAATGGACTAGGGTTTTATGGCTAGTTTTTATATTTTTATAGTTCTAGTAACTCAAATACAAGTATTTATTACAAACAGCCAATATACAACACACAATATGGGGGGAAGACTTTCTAGTGAGTCTGCAACCTTGGACCCATACTCACCACAGATTGAACACAAATTGAGCTATTGATAAAGGAACCATAAAATCAGGGATGAACACCACTCATCAGAAAAGTTTTAGGTGGGTGTTCAAGTAGAGTTCAGTATGGGTTCAGTATGAGTTCAGTCTGAGTTCCATCTGAGTTCAGGTTGAGGACTTGCTAGAAAGTCCACCCCCTATATTTCATAGTGATATGTGTATTTTGAATAGATTAAGGATGTATAATAGCCATACAACAGGTTTAAGTATTTTTTTTAAAAGTGGAAGAAAAACATCATATTATTGCAGGGTGCACTCTATCCTTTGGCTGAAAGATGGAGTTCATCTTCTGTTTTTCACCACCTTTTTTGATACTCACTCAACCCCTTTGTACATACTTTTCTGACTCTTCTCCTGTTTCATTTATATTCCCTCCCCTTTCCTTTTCCTCATCATCCTTTCAACTTTGTTTTGCTTTTGATGCCTTCAAACCAGAAATTTTACTCTTCTCACCCTTCCTCACCTGTTTTGCTCACACTCCATCCTCTTCCCTTTCACTTTTCAGCCCATTTCATGCCTTTATCTCCAATCATGACCCTTCTAACTTATTTTTTTCCCTCTCTCTACCCTACCCCACCCCTTCCAATTTCCACATTACCCCACCACACCCTTTGGGCTCCCAGTCCACACCACCATACCCCACTCACTACCACTTCCACCCCCTTTCTATAACCTTTTTAATCCCCCACCACCTCTTTTTCTATCCTCCCCACCTCTTTTCTTTTCACCTTAACTCTATTTCTCTTCAATACAATCCACCCCTCACACTTTCCAACTCCTCCCTTTTACTTTCTACCTTACCTCTTTCACTCTAAAGGGAGTAAAAGGGGGTGTAGAATTGAGTGAAAGGAATGGGTTCAAGGGAGGCGGGATGGAGAGGTGTAGAGAGGCAACCACAAAGTGTGAAGATGAAATATAACAGGTAAGAGAGAATTAGAATGAGAATAAGGGGGAATATTTAACAGGGGAAGAACATGATATGGTCCAGAAATTGAAGGAAAAAATATGGAATGAGAATTTCAAAATAAAGTATATAATATATATATATATATATAACATAACAAGGAGCAGGAATGGGTTATATCCTGAAACCAAAAATAATAATACCCAGAATTTAGTGTGCTAATTATTAGACATATGGTTCATCATAATAAAATTCCACCCTTAACATTTTGATTTATTGAAGAAGAAGGTAATTTATTATTTAAAAATAATAGTGACCATATCATTTTTCACTTTATTAAAAAAATGATATGTACTAATTATATAAATGATGCCTCTAAATTAATGTATTTTAATTATATTTGAAAGAAATTTTTAACTTTCAAAAATATTTTAAAGCTTGAAAAATTGATAATTCCTGGTCATAATATTAGAATAAATATATTTATTTACAAAACTTTTAATGATGAAATCCAATGAAAAATATCAGTAAACTACATATTTTCTCTTCAAAAACTTATTACAATATTAAGTAATTTCTCTATATATTTATAGCTCCACAAACTTATGTGAAGATGCAAAAAAGCTTTTGATTTGATTTACATGAGAAATTTACTATTACATATGACTTCATAAAGCAGAAGCACATTATTTTTAAAATCTTATGCATTTTCCAGTCTGTTAATGTTATGGACATCACTCATAACAATATTCCTTTTATAATTAGAGTAAGTCATATTACAAGACTTTTTTCAATAATGATCAACTGTGCTTCAATAAGTATTCAACTTGTCTTTGAGTTTACTTCAGAGCGGTTCCAAGCTTGATTGATAGTTGTTTCATCACTGCCTCATTATGTGCTCAATTAAATATGAATTTGGGTTCAAGGTTGTGGACTTGCTAGCAAGTCTGCCCCCCATATTGTGTGGTGAGTGACTTTAGATGTAGTAGCTGTAGGTTCCATTCTACCTTTTTAACTATTATAATTATAAACAAAAAGATAAGCACTAAAAGTTTATATCAACTATATTCTTTTAATACAGCCCTATGCTATCCTCTGATAACTGCTTGATCCACTTGTTGTAGACCCTAAAACTCTTCCCTTGAAGCCCTGACTTGATTATGTCTTTTTTGACAAACCCTAAAAATGAAAACAATAACTGTACTTACAATCTGGCTGCCACTGTTGGTACACCAATTGTAGAAAGAAAAAAATTTCTATAATACTAAGCTATTGACACAATTCTGAGATGGGTTGGTTCTCCTTTCTAAATTCAATTTTAAAAGAAAGTGCCTGCCACTCTAATATTTAATGACAGTGTAAGCATGTATTGTAAGTGTAGTTATTTATTTTTACTATGGAGGAGAAAGTAGAAAAACTTAAAGAGGTCTTTTTAAAGAAAAATAAGAAAAATATATTTTAATATAAGCAATCAAACTGCCAGCTAGATCTATTCTCATTAAGCGCAAGTATTCTCAGTCACTCCCTCTTGAAGTGCTCTATCTAATACTATCCCTACTGTAGCAATGAAATAACTCTACAGCACTACTTCAGGTATGCACACCCAATATGTAAAAAAAAGTAAAATATATCTATTCTTTATATCTTAAAAATATATATTGTTATTTATTTACTAACTCACACATACACACACCTCTACTATTTACAAGTGAGTGCTTATATACATTTGTATGTTCAGCGCCCCTTTCCTATGTTTCCTTGCCCTATGGGTTTTCCTACACAAGTTCAGAACTAATACAAGCATGTCAAATGGTGTCTAAGTATCTCAAAGATCTATGTACATCTATTAGTATGGGTTTTGGTTCCAATAGTGCCTGAAAATTTTGTGAAAGTACAGAAGTTAGTGATAAAACACATTACCTTTTTTGTACATACCCTATGCTTCCTGAGATCCCTGACTAAATAATAGGTACTGCACTGCCTTTCATACCTATTGCAATGACCCACGCTGGCAACATGAGTATCCACTAGTTGTGAAACCCTTTTCACTTCAGCAAATGACTTTCTTATCTCAAGTCTTATCCTTCTTATCTTTTGCTTGAGCACTACTTTTAACCTTTTTGCCTTCCTAGCACTACTTTCTTTCTCTGACATGTTTTTTGTCTTCATGGGTAGGCATAGCTTCACCTAAAGGCATTGCTTCTATCTAAGCGTACACTTCATGCCATCTCTGTTTCTGCCTTGTAAATTCATTACATGCATCTAGAGCTGCCCATGACTCTTGCAAGTACATACCATATTTTACTTATCTTTTAGCCCACAATGTACTTGCCCTGACCTTTTTCTTGCCGCAGCTCATAAATCCATAATACAAACAAACAAACAAAAACTGTGTGTGGATTACCTTTTCTGCACTAACAAAAACCCCTTTGTTGCACTTCTGTAGCCATCCTACCTGACAACCCCTTTGTTGTGCTTGCTGCAAGCTGTGACCTTGCTGCATTACTGCAAGATGTATACCACAATGGTCAGGGACATTGTTGTTAGCCCTATTAGAAGAAATATTGAGCAGCCTAATTGGAGAGACAGATTCATAACGGCTTAAATGATTAGATGGAGAGTCACTATTGTTTTCATTTGCATCAGAGGTTGTGTTAGGTGCATAGAAGGAGTAATTGTCATTTGTATTAGGTGTAGTGTTAGATCTGTTGAATGGGTAATAATTAGGTGGAGTAAATGGTGGAAAGTTGAAAGAAATTGGGGCCAGATTCTGTAAAGGAATGAAATGAATAAAATATATATAAAAAAGAAATAATAAAAAATGATAGCTTACCAGGACCAACACTTGATTGTTTTGAGGCAGAATTTTTCCAGCTAAAAGAGTGGAGTAGATAGGGAAATTGTGCCAATGTGAGATCCACTGGAAAGAAATTGTGCCAATGTGAGAGCTGGATGGGTTAAGAAGCTGGAAAGAAATTGTGTTGATGTGAGATCTGCTGGAAAGAAATTGTGCTGACATGAGAGCTGGATGGGTTAAGAATCTGGAAAGAAATTGTGTCAATGTGAGATCCACTGGAAAGAAATTGTGCCAATGTGAGAGCTGGATAGGTTAAGAAGCTGGAAAGAAATTGTGTCAATGTGAGATCCACTGGAAAGAAATAATGCCAATGTGAGAGCTGGATGGGTTAAGAAGCTGGAAAGAAATTGTGCTGATGTGCCAAGCAAGTGAGCTCCAGATGGGTTAAGAAGCTGGAAAGAAAATAAAGAAGATAATTGAAAAAAAATAAAATAAAAAAATAAAGAAATTGAAAACCAACCAAAACAAAAGCTGGTTAATATTGGGTGCCCAAAAATGTGCTGACCTATTGTTGACCTATTGATCTGGATGGCTTGCAGAGCTGGAAAGAAAATAAATGAAAAAAATAAAAAAAATTGACAAACTTACATGCACCAAAACCAACAATAGGGTGCTGGAACAAAACCAGTGGGTTTGGGATGGGTTGGGGAGCTGGTGAGCAAGGTGAACTGGTGGGGGACACGTCAGCAGATCGTAGAATAGTCACTCAACCTCAGAATATCCCACTAGTGGCAGTTCTGTCACAAATGTCACAAATGTCATGTCAAAAATGCATAGGTGAAGTTGGGAATTTTTTGTACAGTGGCCGGACAGAAATTTTCACCCGGTGCATGCATAATCCAGGTTATCGGCCTTTTTCTTCTTCTTCCTAACACCACCACCATTGCTACTCACGCCTCAAGATCATACTAATTTTATGATTTACCTTTCACATTTTGGTAATTTGTCCTTTCTTTCTCTTTTCTTGCCAAACTGACTCATTAATCTCTTATCCAATATTTACCTTTTTTTCCGCTTTTCACTCAAACTACGACAGGGTCCTCAGCTCGCAAACGACATCTCATCCATGAAAGGAAGATCGCAATAGTTAAACCATCTACATACTATTCCAATTAAAACACAATCTGTGCTCCTGGCACAATTCAATCACATTATTCAAGCCTTGTTGCAAACACATGAAAACACCTCAAAAATATAGTTTTGTAATTTTATCACCCAATGGCAGTTCCTGCTATGTTTAATGCCTTTAAATAGGCTTGGAATGGATTTTCCGACCATATTTCGGAAACTTGATTGCATCTTTGCTTTCAAAGGTGCAAGTTGCCAGGGAAGCAAACAATAAAGCTACATCTTGGTGATGCTTTTTTTGCTCAATTTTGTCCACTTTTCACCAATCTTTTTTGCTCAAAGCTCATACCAACCTCATCCCTTTCATTAAGGAAAAGGATAGACTTGTCAACTTGCTCGTTGTCGATTTCAAGAATGATGTTTTTTTAAAAAATGTAATCTTTCTACGAATTGGAGTCCGGCTGAGTTTATTTTGTGACAGTCCTATTCCACATGGTCGTATGAGTTAGAAATGTACAAGATCATGCCTGTAGAGTGAATATTAAGGGATTTATGAGGAAAAAAAAACAGGTGGAAATTATTGTCCGGCCACAGTCATAAAAGCTTGTGGAATTTTTGACGAAAAAATAAAAGTTGTTCTCAACAAAAAATGATTTGCCTATTCAAAAGGGTTGGGGATACCCCCATTAGGGGGTATCAATGTTAGAAATATGCCATTTCAAAATACCTCTTTTTTCTACCAAATCAGTAATTACTATTTCCTCATATATGTCATATCTATCGCCCAAAACACCTTTATATGTATTATTAAACTTGAGTTTGTTACTTTATTGTTGTGCTTCAAAATAAATTTTAAATATTTTCAGTTTTTTAACATTGATACCCCTTATTAGTCTTCTCCTTCATGATACCAACTCTCTCCATTGCAAGCACAGATTGGATATGGTGGTTAGCAGAGCTTGGGCTAGGCTTCTCACAGTCCCCTCATCCAACCCTATGGCTCGCAAAGCAAAATCCCTTCTCGTTACTCCTCTCCCCAAATCGCACTGCCACCAGTTACATTTACTTGCAAACTCCAACATCTTCATCTCCTCCATCTCTCTTACCAATCTGGATTCTCGTCACTCATCTCCTTTTCCCCCATGGCTTCCTCCATTGTTTTTATTAAACATTGAAAACACAAAGTAAGAAGCATGTGTCAGAATAAGGAATCTAACTTTGTCCAAATCCCATTCATCCTACTTAATCTATACTGATGGCTTTAAGTCTCAGAAAGGCTGCTTTTCGGCTGCCTTCAACCCTTCCCAGAATATCCCTTTTGTGGCTTGATTGGGAGACCAACACCTCTTCTCAGTCTTTGAGACTGAGTTGTACGGAATCTTCCTTGGCTTGAGCCTTCTCCTTTCTAACCCATTTCATCCTCTATACAATGCACTAACACTTCTATCAGATAGCCAATCGGTTATCAAAGCGCTGTCAAGCTGACAAACTGGCCAATGGCTCACATGCTATGGCATCACTAGCTGAGTCTTTTTTATCTTTTACTCCCCCTCCTCCATCTATCTCCTCGTTAAAATCAATCATCAAGAAACACTCAAAAGCTTTACTCCTCTCCCGTCCCAATAGCGCCACACTCAGGAAACTTCGAGGGAAGTACAACCCTCTTCACTGTTTCCAAGTACTGTCAAACCTCCCCAGAGCACACGCAACAGCTTTTGTCCAGTGCCGCTCAGGTCACTCCCCTCTAAAACACTATCTCTTCCGTTTCAAAGCGGTCTCCTCTCCCCTTTGCACCCTTTGCACCCAACAGATTTGTCTCATAGTTAGTATTTCCCTTTAAATGCCCTACTTACTACTACCCACCTTGTTTCCCTTCTCATCTTGTACATAGCCACCTTGAACTGTTCCTTCATGCCCCAAGCTGGGTGAGATTGTATGAAATTAATAAATAAATAAATAAAAAATAAAAAAAGGGTTGGGGATAGGGCGGGGGTACTTCCTTTTGAATAGGCAAATCATTTTTTCGTGGGAAACACTTTTATTTTTTCGTCAAAAATTCCGCAAGATTTGGTGACTTGGCTGTAAAGCTGCACCAAGTGTTTCGAATATGGCTGTATAACATTTCATCTACACTTTATTTCTAAGAGCCACTTTTCAGCAGTTATTTTATCCTCCTTTTGCTAGCTCACTATTACTTTTATCTCATAAATTATGTTGCTCGGCGTTTTGTCGAGGGGGCGGGTGTTAGGTCTCAACTACGCCGCAGTCTCACTATGTATATAAAATTAGAGTTGTATAACCGTAACCCAATTTAGACCAGGTCAGTCTTGTCGGTCTTTACTCTGGAAGGGATAATGCATTACTAACTAACCTGTATAACCGTAACCCAATGTAGACCAGGTCAGTCTCGTCAGTCTTTACTCCGGAAGGGATGAAGACCGACAGGTTACGGTTTCTAGTTTATATACAAGCGGGCGTCTTTGCGCCTTAACCTAATTTACATATATCACTATTATTATGTCCCAACAAGAGTAACAGTGAAATATGAATGGAATTAAGTGATTAACCATTATCCACCATTTGCCCGCCAATAGCCATAGGGGGGGAAGGGGGGAGGGTAATCCTCGTGGGGTTGTGGTACGAATAGGCAAATCATTTTTGGGTGAGAACAACTTTGATTTTTTCGTCAAAAATTCCGCAAGCTTTTGTGACTTGGCTGTGAGAAACATTAGAACAGTTTAATAGTGGTATCAAAGTTAGAAATTTTTAATTATTTACAAGGTATTTAACAACACATAAATAAAGTTACTAAGTTGACATTATTTCTCAGTAAAAAGGTGTTTTTGGAGCACAATATGCCATATATGAAAATCTAATCATAGTTGATTTGGTGGAAAAAAGAGGTATTTTAAAATGGAAGATTTCTAACTTTGATACCCCCTAATGTTCTGTTTTCAGACCTCATTTCTTATTTGAAATTCACAGTTCATGCTGATCAGATGGTACTCGTTAAGTATTGACCTCTGGCAAAACTTTAAATTTTAGTAGCGACTACCCCGGGCTCGTCATGAATGCTCGGGAACTCTCAAAATACCTAACAAACCACGGCTGGCCAGTGATACGAGTTTCACTATTAAGTCGTCTCAATCCACAAGATTCGGATCAACCTTTTAAATTGATGGTATTTTTACTTAATGGTCCCAGTTTAGTCCTTATGAAATTTGTAACTTCTATTTGCTATTATCTAGGCTTTTCCTGAGCTATTTACTTTGATATCGTGGTTTTATATTCTCTTACGTAGCCATGCCAAACTGGACGAATATGGGCTCGCTACTGGTCGAGGTCGATGATGAAGATTTTCAGTGTAGGGTATATCTGACGGCTGTGCTGTTTATTGGTATTAGTTTATGTCCAAGCCTTGGATTTGTTTAGGTGTAATGTCAAAATAGTGTTCTTGAGAATTTGATATTCGAGGTGAAAAACTGAATATTACAAGGAAATCTGAAATGATTGAAACAAAATCAAAAAAATTCAGAAACTTTTTGACAGGACGAAAATGTGAGCAGAATTTTTTTTTTGAGAGGTTCAATTTAATTCGTGACACTGGATCCATTTTCCCTGTCATTTCGCCCTTTTAATTCTGTTCCAGAGCTGTAACATGAACTGGAGCTGTCAAAAAAATCTGCAGCTCCATTTTTTGTCCTGTCAAAAAATTTGTGATTTTATTTCAACTATTTCAGATCACCCTGTATTAGACTATTGATCATTAAGATAGACTATCAATGGTAGAATACACTGGGCGTGATCTTAAAAATTTTCATTGGGCCAAAACCTCTTTTCCACTCTTGCTCACCTACATAATAGCCAGACCACACGAGTAATTTACTATGTTTTTGTTGTCTACGTTTTTTCATATTTCGCCCTTAATGCTCTTTTCTGCTGTTGCTCTTTCCGCCATTATTCCCAGCTTGGTCAGTAGCATTTTTGCATTCCATCTATTTTCGCTCTCTTCACTAACATACATTCTTTTTCCCCTACAGCCTCATTTATCACCTTGTGTCATTCAATGCCTCACGGATCACCTAGCTAATTCCTATTGCTCAGGTGTGTACTCTTTTTTTCAACACGTAGGCTAACCTTCTCATTTCCACTTTGTGTCATTTGATTCAAAATAGATCTTCCAGATTTGGATTGTATATGTTCAAGTTTGGAGTTTCAACTGGTTACAGGGTATTGCAGTAAGTAGAGACTTATCTTAAGAATTACGCAAATCAGCTCATTGTTTTTGCGCTTATTATTCAGTGAGAAAAGTTAGTTGAACTTTTCAATTTAATTGATCATTTCTGTCACTCATAATTTCATCAGAAATGCAATCAAACTGAAGTACCAGACGGAGTGGTTCTTAACTTACAATCTTGTAGTTTCAAGACGGTATCCCCTCAGTCAAATGTAAACTCAATATTTTTTTGTTTTTATGAAAAAACTTGTGCATCCAGCTGACTTGGTTTACACTGCTTTAGGTGGCTTCTAATGAAGCGGAGGTCTTAGACCACACAACTGCGAAGCCTACCACAAATACCACACCCTACTCAATCGCCACACCCAACACAGATGCCACAACCAACATAAATACCATTCCCAGTACAAATACCACATCCAACACAATCAACACAGGTACCACATCCAACATAAACGCCATACCCAGTACAAGTATCACATCCAACACAACCAACACAGATACCACACCCAACATAAGTGCCATACCCAGTACAAATACCACATCTAACACAATCAACACAGGTACCACATCCAACATAAACGCCATACCCAGTACAAGTACCACATCCAACACAACCAACACAGATACCACATCCAACATAAGTGCCATACCCAGTACAAATACCACATCCAACACAACAACAATAGAAAACACTACTGCCACACAAAACACAACTGTCAAACCTAACAAAAGTTCTACTGGTGACACGAACCAAACTGGCTTTGGTAGTGGAATTCCTGTTGAAATTTCTAATGGTGGTAAGCTTCTCATTATGAATTCGTGTCTAACTATAATAACTCTTTCTTTCACTTTGTTAAAAATACAAAACAGCTATGTTTATGTCGCCGACGATAAAAATCGTCGGCATAGTGGCAATTATCTTGAGCTTTGCCTTGATATGCTAAACGTATCTTGTGTCTCACATTTGCCTTGCCTCTCAGGAATTTTGAGTTGGCCTATTTCATTTTAATGCAGATATCAGAAAATATCACTGGGAGCATTGACTTATTTATCCGCTATCAATTTACATTTTTTATTTTATTTTCGTAATAAAATCATTATTATAAGCAATTAAATGGATGATGAAATTTCTGATTTTTTATTCTAACATTAACAGTTTTCGCGCTTTAACGCTGCTGAAATTAGATTATCTAATTGTTATCTTTAACATACATTTATATAGTCTTTCTGACATGCCTTCAAGTCTATTGGCCTATTATTAGTATTAGTAGTATTTTTGTCAACATCTACACTCAGTCAGTACTTTTTTCTCAAACCTAACTAGATAATTTCACTAAGAGCATATATGGATAAGGAAACTCTGCCGTGCTCCTCATCCGTTTCTTCCATTTCTATTTCTTCATCTTTAGCTGATGGTAGATCCAATATTAACCTTTTTATTTCTATTAACTTGTCTCGTCCATCCATCAGCTCTTTGTCCCATTTCAATCCTTGTGTCCTTGTTGTCTGCCTTGCCCTAGAGTCCTACTTGCCTGTTGTCAAATCTTATCAAATGCTGGATTTCAGAAAGCCAAGAAATGAGCCTCAGCCAGAATAAAACCATAGACTGAATCTTTTAAAACAAATTAAGAATCAATTATACTCATCGATCTTAGGTAGCCATTTGAATTTGATATTTTATGGTTAAGCTAGTTAACGATAAATAAAGATGAGCAGTAAGAGCATCCACACTCGTGCAGGAGTGTAACTCCCGCTTACAGCTACATTGAAAATTGTTGGTGCAGCTTTCCACAGTTTTGCCTCACTTACCCAGAAATTTCCCTCATTATTTCATCCCGCTAGCCTGTTGCCCACCAAAAATGCTGGGTATGTTAAGCAAAATTTTGAAAAGTTGCACCAACCTTTTTCAATTTAGCTGTACATGCATATTATTTCTGAGTTGCACTAATTAATGATGACATTCATTACTCGTACGGCGTCAGTATGACTGGCACAAAATATTCAACACTCATGTTTTTTCATGAATTCAGTAATTTCTAATTTTATTTTTCATATGTCTATTCATTAACTCAGTATATCCATTGTTTTTTCACACAATGTTTTTTTGCTCCATTTTATTTTCTCTGGCCATTAAACTGTCTCTAGAATTACTAGACCTAGATGAAGTAGACCCTATCCTTACTTGTTAACTACCCTTGCGAATCAACATTAATTAGGTGACCATGTTTTCTTACTTTATGTGGTGATAGAACTGTTTAGAGGTGTGTACATTGCAAAGAACCTGTAGCAAAATAATATAGAGCTGCTTTTGGGTGTGATGTGATGATAAGAAGTGAGAAAAGTAGTGTTCAGTAAGAGTGAAGTTTTAATGAATCAGAGGTATTAAGGTGTCACAAGGTTGAGCAAGTGAGATGGATTACTGAAAAAATGGCAAGGCAGAAAATGAGTTACACAAAAGGTTCAATAAATCATGGAAAGATCCACAATTTACTGAAAAAATTAGTGATTTGACTCTTTACCAAAAGACTAAAACATGATGAGTGTTGAATATTAGCCACTATTTTCATTAAAATATGCATATCAATGCTGATTACACATGTGAGTGTGGATGCTCTAAGGACACAGGGTAATTATAAGTATTTTGGTTTTGGCACAGACTTGTGCACCACTATCAATTCAATTTTTTTTTGAACTGCAACATCTGTACTACATCCCAAATTCCAATCAAAATTGGGTAACCACATGGTCAACTTTGCAGCAGAGCTTCAGTTAGTGTTAAATTCATTTCACTGTCTTGTTCCTTAGAGATTAGAGTTAGACTACAATCACTTTTCACTATCTTTGAAGTTAGCACTATCACTCTGGTAGCTGGTTAAGATGAAATGGCTGGATGAGGCTAAACAAAAGGAATATTGGTCTCCAAGACTTCAAAAAAAGGTGGTCCCTTTAAGGGCTCCCCAAATAATCATCTTTTCTCATCAGCCTGTGTAAGGACAGAAAATAATATTGTAATTTGAATTTGGAGCTTCAAATCTCTACTGCAAAGTTGACCACCTTGTTACCAGAATTTGATGGAAATCCAGGAGGTAGTGCAGGAAGTTCAGTTCAAAAAAATTGGATTGATAGTGGTGTGCAAGTCTGTTCCCAAACCAAAATATTAATAATTACCATGTGTCCTTACACAGGGAGGAAAAAAGTAGGTCTGGTAGGCAAGTTTTTTTTCATACTTCTGAGTAACCTTTTTGTAACCTGGTTATAACTGTCAAGGAGAAGTCTTTGGTATAAAGTAAATGAACAAATCAGTAATGCACAACTTATTCAATTAAATGAGCCAGTTATACCTTAGGTATAAATCCAATGAAAAAATCAGTAATTCCCGACATATTCAATTAAATGAGCCAGATATACCTGTAAATAGAATGGAATTGCTTAAGTAAATACATCAAGAAAAAAGACCATTGGTATAAAGCCAATGAACAAATCAGTAATGTGCAACTTATTCAATTAAATGAGCCAGTTATACCTAATGATAATGATAAGAGTAACAGCAATTTAGTCTATTTGAATATGTTAAAGGTGAAAGAAAATACACACCTGTAAATAGGACAGACTTGTTTGAGAGAAAAAGCAAAGAAAGGCAACACTTTTTAACTCAGTGAGTCTGAACATTTACAGAGGTAAAATCGGAGTGTGATTACATGATGGTAGATGCAGGGGTACTTAAATTAAGGTAAGAACAACTAAAGCACGAAATTATATATTCTAAAGTAAGAGGGCATCAGGTTACTAATGCATGGCAATGTAGAGCTTCAGGAGGTGATAAAGTCACAAACATATGTAATCTAGCAGGAAAAAATAATAACACATATAAGAAAGAGAGAAAAAGAAAACTGAATGAGATTACTATTCTGAAACCCTCCCTGCTTGGGTTACTTCAGATGAAAGTCCACAAGCATTGCAGAAAGTAATCAAAGATTGATTAGGAACAGATTTAGTTAGCCCATCTTCTAACATGTCAGTAGTAGGAGTATAGGGAATATGTAGATTTCCTGCCAGCACTGGTTCACGGTGTGGTATGCGCCTCACAGGTAGCATAATTTTAGACCAATCAGCGCACATAGTCCAGGAAGAACAAAGGAAGTTAGCGCAGTAGGAAGGGCTAAAATATAATATGTATTTGCGTGTTTCAAAGAACAAAGGAAATGGAAGCGCAAAAAAGGATTAAGGGTCTGTGCGCTTGGATTTTGTAGCGAGATGTGCCGCACAATGGGGCATTGTGTGTTATTGATTTAGGACTGTAAAGCGCTAAACAATATGGATTTGGACTTTCCAATAACTATGTTTTACACATTAAGGAAAAAGTTATGGCTTAAGGACGACTCAAGTGCATAGTATACTGCACCGCAGCTAGTTGGGTAACTTACTGAAACAGGTAATGAGGGAGGCTAACTAGTTAAGCGAATTGTCAACACTATGAGCTTAGTATTAAAGAAAGGAGAGTGGGGACTCAATCACAAAACTACCCAAGAGTCAAGGCAACTAGGATCAGAATTAGAATGGGTCAAACCTGAAAGTAGCTCTGAAACATAACAAAGGTATAGTCAAAAGTGCATATGTGGAGTATGAGTGAAACAAGTTAATACTAGCGTTAGTAATCATAGGGTATGTTTTAGGCGCTGTAGTTATTACAAGCAGTGTATGTAGTTACTAATAGATTAGCTATTGTTTTACTAATATGGCGCTAGAGCCAGCACTGAAGATCCACTAGCGAACTGTGTCTTGAGTACTGGAAAAATATAAAAGGGAGGACTATTTGATAGAGATAGAAAAAAGAGGAAGAAGAGATATATTTATATAAGTAAAATAGAATAGTGAATTAAAGATATTTTCTGAGTCTTTTATCATTCGTGCGTCTGTGTGTGTATTTCATATAGCATAGTGAAAGAGCGCAACATAGAGAGAATATATAGATTTAATAGGATTGACTATTATTAGAGTTATTTTATTGCTATAATAAGGCATATTCAAAGAGAGCGCTTCAAGAGGGAGTAGCTGTGGATATTAGCGCTTATTAAGAATAGAAATATGCAGATAGTAATACTTTTTTTCCTGATCTCTAAGACTCATCTCTCATCTTATAAACTTTCTAATCAAATATTAGTGTTACACATTATTGCGCTGTCTTTAAAATAAGAGTGGCAGGCGCTTCTTTTTAGAAATTGAAGAGGAGAACCAACCCATCTCGCATTGTGTCTACTGCTTAGTAATTTAGAACAGTATACAATTGGTGTCCCAACAGTGGCATAATTGTAACTAGTGTTTTTGATTAGATTGTTTGGTTTTTTAGGGTTTCTTCAAGAGGATGTAATTAAGCCGGCGCTTCAGCGGAAGAGTCGTAGGGTCTACAACAAGTGGATCAATAAGCCTTTATCAGAAGATAGCGTAGGGCTTTATTGTGAATATAGTCAGGTTTAATTACCAAGTGTGTAGTTTTGTGATCTCTGTTTCAATTTTATATTTTGGGAATGGATCCTACTGCGACTACATCTAGGGGATGTCAGGAGAGGGTTAAATCGCCCAATTCTTTGGCATCATTGCCAAAGACGGTAACTACGATCATTAGGTGTAAAGATGAAATCTTGCGTTTTGCGGGCATTAATAACAAGAAGTTTTTATGCAGGTTTGAACAGGCAGCTGAAGTTCATGGAGCGACTGAATACAACATGGTGCGTCAAGTACTATTTTTTGTAACTAATGAGTGCAAAGACGATTTAGAGGATTTAAAAGGGCATGAAGAGCGAGATTGGCCTGCGCTAAAAGAACAGATGCTCAAGAGATGGCCAAAGGTTACCAAGGAAACTAGGTACACAATGAAGGACCTGGATATCTTGGTAAAAAGATTCAAAGCTAAAGGGGGTGTTCGAGACCCTAAGGAATTTAAAAGTTTCAGGAAAGACTTCGACCAAATAGTGGAATATTTAGTTAGTAATGAAGACTTTAGTGATGCTAATGCTTCTTTACCTTGGTTTTGTGAAGCGTTAGCACCAGAAGTTGAAGACTGGGCAAAAAGGCGCTTGGATAACAAAGGAAAACTGGTTAAAAAAAGGGGCGGAAATTATAAGTACCCTGGATTAGAAGAAGTAGAAACGGAGGTGGAAGCTGAAATGAAGTTGTGTCAAGTTGAGCCTCACACAGCTAGGGTTGCTTTGGATAATGAGGAGATGAATGAAGATGCGTCTGGTGTACAATTGCCTCCTCAGATGTCGTCACCTAAAGATAAAGTTTTCACTAAGGAGCCAGATTCAGTTATGGCAAGGATTTATGAGTTGGAGAAAAAGATAATTGAAGAGGAAAAGGCGAAAGAATTGTTTAGGCCCAAGAGTTCTCCTCAACCTTCGCGTTTTTCTGCTATAATGTGCTATTATTGTAATAAAGAGGGGCATACTAGGATGAGGTGTAATGCGCTTCAAAGGGATAAAGAGGAAAAAGTAGTTTACAAGGACGGGACTACGCTTATGTTGGAAGACGGCACTAAGCTTATTAAAGACAAGGATTGAGGGATGCGAGCCATGGTCATTGATCATATTAATAAAAAGTCTATGGAAGGCAGGCCAAACAAGGGAAAAGAGAGTGAAATTAAAGAAAAAGGCAAGGATTCAAAGTCAGTCAATTTCGCAGTTACTTGCGCAGTGCTGGATTTTAAAGTAAAAGAGGGAGAAGTTGCAGTGCCACTCACCGCAGCGCCTTTGAGATGTTCACAGCAAAGCACAAGAAATTGCCCCACCTACAGTTGCTAGGCCAAGAAGGACTGGCGCTAGGTATGCGAATCCAGAGGATATGGAGGAAGTAGGATATTCTACTAGAGAGAATACACCTGCACCTATGGAGGGTATGGAACCAGGAGGTTATGGCGTGGATCACCAGGTAGAAGATCAAACGGCAATGTTGGAGGAGTCAGAGGTAGTACAGCAAAGAGCGGTACCTGCTGAAGGAATGCCAGGAGCAAGGAACAATACTCCAAAGAGCCCACATGGAAGAGCGAAACCTGGTGCAAAGGCGACTCAACCTAAATGAAGAATGCAGCGCCTGGTTCACTCTGATTTTCCTAAAGCGGCAGAGGATTTAGTTGCGCAATGTTTGAAGACTACAGTCTCTGTTCCATTGGGGGTGCTGACAGCAGTAGCGCCAGATGTAGCGAATGGAATTGTGGATAAGTGTAGGAAGAAATGGATTGCTAATAGCGCTGAGTTTGATGTTGAACAGCAGACATTTCAGCCAATTGTTGGAATACCTAGGGCACCACATTATGCAGGACCCTTAGGGTATTTAACAATTACTATAAATGGTAAGCAAATTAAAGCGTTAGTGGATACAGGTTCACAAATCAACGTGGTGTTAGTGGATGATGCAGTGGAGTTAGGTCTTCCTGTTAAAGACAGTGAAGGCACTGTTGCAGGAATTGGTGGAGGTAGGTTACCTGTTATAGGTGTAGCAGAGTATGTACACACTAGAGTTGCGGGAGCAACGAGGGATATACATTTTTATGTTCCAATGGGTGTGGTAAAACCAGTTTTAGGCACGCCATTTTTAATGGATTATTCTTCAACTATAGATTATTGTTTGAATAAGACTATTGGAATAAAGATTATGGGTGATGATGGTTTTCCAGTAACAGCGGTCTTAGTAGCGCCCAAGGATGGTGGCTGGGAAACTAAGTACTCTGGAGCTGCGCGGTTAGATAAAGAAAGAGAATTTTATGAGGAAGTCTCAGATGACAAGATAGGAAAACCACCAGGAAGGCGTCAACATTTTCATTAGGGACTGGCATTTTAAGTGTTACTATCTCCCAGGATGAGAGGAACCCGGATAGTGACCAGTCAGTCCAACAAGAAGGGATACGTAAAGTGGTACTTCATAGGTGTCTTGGGAATATTACTGTAGAATGTATTATACCTAAGCTTTTTAATTTCTTTGATTAAAGATATTGTTATAGTTATATTAAAAAGAAAAGACAAAAACAGGATTTAGGTGCAACCGGTAGTTATATTAAAAAGGGTTTTATTTTAATTAATGAAGAAAGCAGCAAGAGCTGTTTTGCATCAAAGTATAAACCAGTGAATGTAGCGATGCCTGCTTTCAATCCTCCTTTGCAGAGGCCAGCGCTGTCTAGGAATCCTTATGATACCCCTTTAACGAAGCTTCCGCCTGATTTTGTGCCTACTGGTAAGATTACAATGGAAAGGCTTCAGATGGTTAATTTTGGACCAGAGGACTGGTTATCGCAGGAAGAAAAGAAGTTATTGTTACATGTTATGGTTCTTAGGGAAAATGCTATTGCCTTTTCAGAAGAGGAAAGAGGTTTGTTAAAACACTCTTATGGTAAACCTTATATTGTTCCAGTTATACCTCATGCGCTGTGGCAGAAGAAGGCTTTTCCAATACCAGCAGCCATAAGAGAAGAGTATACGGAATTAATTAGGGGAAGGTTAAAGTCAGGCTTGTATGAACAGTCTATGTCTAGTTATTCAAGTCCAGTGTTTTGCGTTGTTAAACATAATGGTAAATTAAGGGTTGTTCATAATCTTAGGGAAATGAACAAGGTTACAGTAAAGGACGCAGGGATGCCACCAACGTCAGAGGAGTTTGTGGATTCTTTTGCGGGACGTGCATTTTATGGATTAGGTGATATTATGGGAGGATACGATGAGTGCGAATTGGACGAATCATCCAGACCCATGATGATGTTTGAAACACCACTGGGGCGCTTCAGGTTGACAAGGTTACTGCAAGGCGCAATGAATTCTGTGGCGGTATATCAAGCACAGATGATGTGGATATTGCAGGATGAAATTCCAGAACATGTGGGAATTTTCATTGATAATGGAATTATAAAATGACCAGCCAGTGATTATGATGGGGAAGTATTAGAAGAGAATCCACATATTAGAAAATTTGTTTGCCAATATGCAAGTACTCTGGAAAGAGTGCTATTTAGGATAGAGGAGGCAGGATTAACGATTTCTGGGTCCAAATTTGCTTGTTGTATTCCAGCACTAGATATAGTGTGACATGTGGTATGCAAGGAAGGGAGAATCGTTGCTGAGAAACAGAGGAATAAGGTACTTACGTGGCCAAGACCAAGAAATACTAAGGAAGTTAGAGGGTTTTTAGGCATTTGTACATATGTAAGAATGTTTATTTAAGATTTTGATTTGTTGTCTTCACTTTTAAGGTGCTTAAAAATTAAAGATTTTGTATGGGATTGGACGGAGGAATGAAAGGAATCATTCGAGTTATTGAAAAGGATTGTAGGGAAAGATATTCTTTTGAAGAAATTAGAGTATGGACTAGGCGCTGGGAAAATTACTTTAGTGGTAGATTCCAGTGTGTCCACGGTGGGCGCAGTTTTGATGCAGGAGGATGAGGAAGGTAATGATAGACCTGTCCTTCATGAGTCTAAGACTTTTACCAAAGTGGAGTCCAGGTGCTCTCAGTCGAAGTTGGATTTATGTGGAGTAGCAAAGATTCTCAAGAAGCTACAATGGATGCTTTGGGGGCAGAATTTTGAGCTGCAGGTTGATTCGCTATCGTTGGTGCAAATGATTATTAGCCCGAGTTTACCAGATGCGCCCATGACAAGGTGGGTAGCGCAGATTAATTTTTTTTCTTTTGATTTAGTCTATAAACCGGGAAAATTGTTCACTATGCCGGATTCATTGTCAAGAAGACCGCTGTGTGAAGAAGACTCGGAAGTGGAAGAATTGGAAGAAGATAAGAAATGGGTAAATGGGATAGATTATTGTTATGAAAGATTTAACAGTAACATCCACAATGAAAATAAGCTAGCAGGCAGTATTGTCCGTGATGACAATAAACTAGTAATGCGTAAGGTCCGTAAAGACATAAAAATGGATATTGATGATGATTTTTGTAGCAAGGGTAGTCTGCAACTGGATTTAGGGGATGCTGAAGCTAATGTAGTGACAAGAAGTGTGCAAGGCGAGGTAGTGGAAGTGTCAGATGATGAAGATGATTCAAGGGGAAGTCAAGACAGTAGTACTCATCTCGAAGAAGGGGAGTATTCTGAAGACGACACATCTACTGATGAAGGAGTAGAGTTGTTAAGGTTATATTTGGAAGGTAGTAGTCGACCAGATTTTTGCAATAAAAAGGGTTGGTGCAACATTAAGAAGTGTGCTAAAGGTTATTTTATTAAAAATGGGAAGTTATGGAAGAATTGAGCTTCGTCTCCTCAGTTGTTGTTCAAACTAGGGAAGGGAAGGAGAAGATACTCAGGGAGTTACATGAGAATTTAGGACATAGAGGTCAAGATGAGACGTATTGCAGAGTTAGGGAAAGATTCTGGTGGCTTAATATGAAAAATGAAGTAAGAGATTGGGTTAAATCTTGTCCTGAATGTTAGCGCAGGAGTTACAGAAAGCCAAAAGAGAAAGGAAGAGCAACGGGAAAAGATACTGTTTTTGGTAGGGTCAGTTTAGATGAAGTTCATATAAAAGAAGGACACTTTAAATACTTGGTAGTAGCAAGGGATGATCTATCAGGATGTATTGAAGCAGCACCTTTGATAAATCTCAAGGCGAGTAATGTAGCTGAATTTTTGAAGAAAGAATGGATTTACAGGTATGGGGTAATGAAGATGATAACCGTAGATGGTGGTGCTGAATTTGCTGGAGAATTCCAAGAGGTAGTAAAAGGTATTGGCGCAAAGTTACGAGTTGCAAAACCATATTATCCTTAAGCAGAGGGAATGGTACAAAGAGGGCATCAAGTTGTAAAAGATGCGCTAGTTAAACTATGTGGAAATAATGGGGCAAAATGGAAGAACTATTTGCCATTAGTTTTGTTTGCGGACAGGATTTCAATTAAAAGGACAACAGGGTTTTCACCATATGAACTGATGTTTGGTTAAAGGGCGGTATTACCTATTGATCTGGAGGCTGGATCATTTCTAGGATGTGACTGGGATCAAGTGCTCTCGACTGAAGATTTAATTCTAGCAAGGGTAGCGCAGCTTGAAAGAAAGGATGAGTTTGTGGAGAAGGCATATGATAGAATGATGCAGATCCGTGAAAAGTCAGTTAAATATTGGGATGAGAGTTTAGCGCATAGGTTAAGGAAGCCATTGAACCCAGGGTATTTGGTTTTGGTTTATAATAGAAGTTTAGAAAGTCAATGGGGCAAGATGTTTTCTGACAGATGGAAAGGTCCATATAAAATAAGAAAGTAGATAACTGGAGGGTCTTATTTACTGGAGGAATTGGATGGTACTGAGTGGAAGCAATGTGTGGCTGCAGATCAGATCAAAAGATTCTACCCAAGGGGTGTTCCAGTGATACAAGATAACCTCAGGAATGAGGAAAAACTACCAGAATAAAACCTCCAGGAAGAGGTTAAACTAACAAGTTATGTTAAGTTTTGTTTTTCTAAGAGGACTCACAGGAGGCTTTGACACAGTTGTGACGGATAGAGGGCGCTAACTGGAAGTTAGGCGGACTATGGCTGAACAGGAAACTAGAACAAGTGCTTAGATGAGGGTGTAGAGGAAAATAAAATCTTATATTTTCATCGTTCAAGGGGACATGACGAAATAGGTAATTGGATTAAAGGAGATGTGTATCATGTAAACGCAAAAGACGCTGGGGATTTAGCTAATGGGTTAACTAACCAGGAGTGGAATAGCAATTTATAGATGAGGCTCTCTACAGTTCAATTCTTATTTTACATGGTATATCGCTGTATTGCAGTAAAGGCAGTAAAATTTTATGATATGAAGGTTTATTTATGAATTTTTTAGGGTTTACAGTCTTTTAAAGAAATTAAGGGAGCAAAGTTAGGCGCTCTAAAGTATGGAAGACAGGTGTAATAAAATAGCGCCATGTCTAAAAAGATTAGGTGAAGGCATAGCATGAAAAATATACGAAGACTATGTACAGGGAGAATGGAAAGAGGCTCATAAGGAAAAGCGCTAGTGGGCTATTCAGTATCAGAGTGAAAGCTAATAGGATATCCTTTCCAGTCTTCAGGCATGACAAAGTGACGGGGAACGGCGGGGAATCCAAGAATAGTTGATGAGCTGATTTCGTTCATTAGCTAACCTATCCTTTCTATATGGGTATAGCGAGCTTCAACTTCAGCTTCAGAAAAAGCTGGTGCGTTAGAGTAGGATAGAGACATAGCGTCATATATAAGAAGAAGTCTGGAAAACATTTGCATGGAATGGACAAAGGGTAAAGGAATAGGAGCCCATACCAGGGAGATGGATTCATTGAAGCCTGAAAAAGAGTCAGCGGGTAAAGGAAGCATAAGTATAATAAAGGATACTTACTTGCTAATAAGTTTTGTGGGCGCGCTGATGGCGAAGTAATGGTAACTGCGTCAGGAGCAGCTGCAGTGGAGCCTGAGCACATAGAAGCATTAGAGCTAGGAGTGGAAGAAGGTGTAGCACTAAGCTGAATAGATATTTTGCGCCTGCGAAAATGAGGAAGCAATGGAGATTCATAAGGAACATTATTATTAGTGAAAATAGTGGGACTAGTGGTTGTAGCTATGGGAGCGCTACTAGTAGAGCAAGGTGGAAAGCGGATATAACCAGCAGGCGGAGGAGTATTCTGGTTTAAAGAGATATTTCAAGTTTTGCGGTATCTAAAGCAATTGTCACAGGCAGGTCTAAAGGAGGCATACCCCCGGGGTTTATAAAATGTACAATGGAAGTTGCAGCATTTACAAAACAAGCACACTTGATCTTTTGGGACGGTATGATATTGAGTCATAATATTTGGATGAAAGAGATCTAGGTTATTAGAAGGGTTATAGTCACCAGTGCGCCATGTTTGACTTGAGCGCTGGATGGTTTCTAAGAAGATAGGGAAAAAAAAATTTCGTCATAATGAAGGACCCAAGGAAAGGAAAATCTGTCGCAGTCAAGGGAAAGTCATATACTGCAAAGATCTGAAGATTACAAGAGAGCGCATGCATCTTTGACGCAGGGGAAGTATTTGCTGCTATAGAAAGTAGCAATGATCTCAAGCATTTAGTAGAAGGGTGCTGCTTAGAAAAAGGATGATAATTTCTAAAGGCAACTCATCTTGCAGTTGTAGAATTCTCACAGGAAAATTAAGGGAAAATAAAATAATAATATTACAGTTTTTTTTACAAGGTAATATACAATTTATAGGTACTATATACAAGGAAGATTTTTTAGTATTCTTCATCCTCAAAGATTGGAACATAGAAAGCCCAGTTGTAAACAGCCTCTTGCATGTTTTGTTGCAAGATGGTTATTAGCTGTTTTCATTTGCTATACTCGGCGCAATTATAAACCGGGACCGCCTCGAGGAATCCTTCGAGGGCAGCTAGCATGTTGTTCATACAATGCATGGTTGCATCGTATGGAGCGCAGGCAATTCACTCTGCGAATTCCCAGTTTTGAGCCGCGGCGGGCTCTTCATCATCAATGTCCGGAGTAGTTTTGATGGGCCATTTGTCCAGGATTATGGTGTTGAAGACCGGCTGCATAATTTTCCAGTCAGGGGTGGGTATACAAGGAGTACACTCTAGAATAGGCGCGGTATCCCAGGAAGGATCTTCTTCCAAGGCTGGAAGGAATAGAGGAATGTTTGGAGGTGGAGGCGTTTCAGCGTAAGGTGTGCCTGGTGCATTCTAAAAGAAACAAAAAAAAAAAAAAGAGAAGAAAATTCTAGGATTAAGAAAGGAAGAAGTAGGAAAAGAAGACTTACGGTACTCACCTCTGAAAAGAGAGATCTTGAGACAGAAGCGACACTACTGGGTGTAGGTTCGCGGTAACCAACCTTGGTTTTTTTGTTACCAGGTGGGGTAACAGGAGCAGGCGTCGGGCGCTTGATGGTCATTTGACTCATCATGTTAGTAGTGGAGGCATTAGGGTCCAGGCGTGCAACAGTGGGAGGCCCATTGTAACTACACTTCTTTTTGCATGTCTTGCAGTAATTGCATGACTATAAAAATAAAATATAAAAAAAAAAGGGGGAAAGAAAAGAAAGGTTAGTAACAACAAGGAAGGAAAGTAAAGATGACTTACAGTGAAGAAGTTATTGCCACGACAGGTTTTGGAGAAATGAAAAGGAGTTATGCCATTTTCAATGCAGCAGGTGCATCTTGTCCCACCCATCAGTGTAGTTACTGGCGTTGTTGGTGAAGTAGCACGGGGCTGAGTGCGCATGAACTGTCGAATTGCATCCACAATGTTGACGGTAGTTTCAGTGTTAGGATTGGTACTTCTAGTATTCATTATAAGAAAAGAGGATGACAAATAAGAAGAGAATAGGATGATAGATAAGAGAAGAAGACAGAAGATTGAGGAAGAAAGCGCTGTGAGACGCAGATATTTATGGGCTCCTGGGGACAGTCGCGAGTAGAGGGAAGATGTGGTACGCGCCTCGCAGGTAGCATACAAGTGCATAGTATACTGCACCACAGCTAGTCGGGTAACTTACTGAAACAGGTAATGAGGGAGGCTAACTAGTTAAGCGAATTGTCAACACTATGAGCTTAGTATTAAAGAAAGGAGAGTGGGGACTCAATCACAAAACTACCCAAGAGTCAAGGCAACTAGGATCAGAATTAGAATGGGTCAAACCTGAAAGTAGCACTGAAACATAACAAAGGTATAGTCAAAAGCGCATATGTGGAGTATGAGTGAAACAAGTTAATACTAGCGTTAGTAATCATAGGGTATGTTTTAGGGGCCATAGTTATTACAAGCAGTGTACGTAGTTACTAATAGATTAGCTATTGTTTTACTAATATGGCGCTAGAGCCAGCACTGAAGATCCACTAGCGAACTGTGTCTTGAGTACTGGAAAAATATAAAAGGGAGGACTATTTGATAGAGATAGAAAAAAGAGGGAGAAGAGATATATTTATATAAGTAAAATAGAATAGTGAATTAAAGATATTTTCTGAGTCTTTTATCATTCGTGCGTCTGTGTGTGTATTTCATATAGCATAGTGAAAGAGCGCAACATAGAGAGAATATACAGATTTAGTAGGATTGACTATTATTAGAGTTATTTTATTGCTATAATAAGGCATATTCAAAGAGAGCGCTTCAAGAGGGAGTAGCTGTGGATATTAGCACTTATTAAGAATAGATATATTCAGATAGTAATACTTGTTTTCCTGATCTCTAAGACTCATCTCTCATCTTATAAACTTTCTAATAAAATATTAGTGTTACACATTATTGCGCTGTCTTTAAAAAAAGAGTTTCAGGCCCTTTATTTTAGAAATTGAAGAGGAGAACCAACCCATCTCGCATTGTGTCTACTGCTTAGTACTTTAGAACAGTCTACAATGGAGCCAATGATATTGAGCCTCAATATGTTTTGTGAGAGCTTGGAACATAGGATTTTTAGATGGTGCAATTGCTCCCTGATTTTCTCCAAAGATTGTTAAAGTAGAGAGACAGGTAGAGATAGGGAGGCAAATAGATTCTTGAGCCAAATTTCTTCTTGACCAGCTGAAGTACAAGAGTGGTATTCAGCTTCTGAAGCAGAAAGGGCAACAGTGTTTTGCTTCTTAGATTTCCATAAAATTTCTCCGTTATTGAAGATGAAGACATAACCTGACATGGATTGTTGGGTGTTAGGACATCCTGCCCAATCTGCATCAGCAAAATTCATTGGGTGAGACCAAGAACAGTGACCTGTTGATGCAGATGAAGAGCTTGCTAAGGAGGTAAGGCTAAGATCTGTTGTTCCAGAAAGATACCTGAGGGTATGTTAGAAAGAGATCCAGTGATTTATACCAGGTTCTTCAAAGTGTTGGGATAGTTGACCTACAGAGCAATCCAGGTCAGGACAAGAAAATTGCACTAAGTAATTAAGTGACTCGATAGGGCTTTGATAGTTTTCATTTAGTTTAATAAAGTCTTCCTTCTCTTGAGAATTCACAGTGGTCAGTTGATAATGTGGGAGAATGGGAGTTGTCAATGATTTACAGTCAGACATGTTGTAGATTCTAAGTAAGTTAAGAATATAGGTGGGTTGTGACAAACTTATCAATTTGTTGGGAATATTTCTAGTGATTTTTCATTCCTATGAAATAGTTGAGATTTCCTAAAAAATCCATATTATATCTTTTGGAAACTGTGACTTTGAAATGAGTAATGTCTTTGCTAAATACAGCCAGATCATCAACATGAAGGTAAACAAAGATTTAATTATTGGAGTCAAGAGAAAGAAAAAGGCAAGGGTCAGCTTCTGATTACACTAATCCTACATAGGCGAAGAAGGAGCTAATTTCTTGTGACCAGCATCATGGAGATTTCTTAAGTCCATTGATGGATTTTTTGAGTTGGAGAATGGGATAGGCTACCTGAGGTTCAACATTGACCCCTTCCAGGATTTTCATGTACACCTCCTCTTTCAGCCTAAATATCCTTAGGACTGAGTATTTCTTATGCTTAAAATAAGATAACCTTAATTAGATTAAGCTTATATCTTAAAAATAAGGTTAAAATAATAATATATATTATTTTATTATATATATATATAATTATTATTCTATTATATAATTTATAATAGTTTAAATAGCTTATCCATGGCCTAATAATACTTATTAAGGTGTTAATGGAGTCATAATATACTTATCTTAAGTGATATGAAGTAATTATTGACATACATAAGCTTATATGTATACATAAATCTCATATTCAGTGAAATATGCAGTATATTATGTATATTTAGGTATATAAGTGGGTTTTAGCCCCTTAATAGCCTATAACCTTTGTTTTTCTGCTTATTTTAGGTCATATGGACGAAATCAGTGGACTCACAACGCCTATAGAAGCATAGACACCTATATCAGTCGCATACACCCAGTTTGGACAACTAAAATTACTTCCTTGGATGGTTATTCACGGATTTATGGGTTGGAAATATGTTTTTGGGTTAATGTGGATGCTTGGGGATGTTATTGGGGGCTTGGACATTTTATTTGTTTCCTTTATATGCTTTTAGTTTCATTAAATCTCTTTTTGATCTTTTATTTTACCTGTTTCTTTATGGTATCCGCTTTTATCTGGGTTTTCTAATTATGGTATGGCTCTGTGTTATTATTAATAGTGATGGAGGGTCCTTACTGGAGGTCTGGGTGTTGAAACTGCTTGAAGTGGACGCCATGGGGAGGTGATGGGCCCTCACAGTGCTGTAATTGCCGGGGATAGCAGTGACATCATCTGGATTGAAGGTCTGTGCACTCCAGTGGATTTGGGTATAAGTAAGGAGGGATTTTGACGGTTTATTATAATCATTCAATTACTACACTTCAAATAAACACTACACTACAATTATTAACATCTAGAAATATATTATAAAGCCCTTATAAATTGATATTATCTTTATAAAAGCTATAACTATATTTTATTCTTCTATTTTCCACCACTAGCACGCATTTAAATCCAAGTATTGTGAGTTTAATTTGAGTATAACTATTCTATTAGTCTTCCCCTGAGGTTTAATCACTAAATCATTTATTAATAAGTAGTAGGACCATAAAATAACACTATTATATCATACTTATATACTAGACTGAACTGACAATTGGGGGTCTTTCCTTATATTTTACTTATTATTTAGTATAAGCCTTGGGACGTGATTTTTACCTTAGTACAACTCAAAATTAACCAAATATTTGGGTCTGCTGCATATTAGTGGGTCATCATAACTCATTGATTGCGGAAAAGAATCCTTATAATAATTGTACTAATTTTTTATCATAAAAATTAGATATTTACAGTAGTAACTGTACCCAATATAAACCCAATTTCACTTGGTATTTGGACACCAATATAACACCCAATAAAATTGGTATTTGGCTAAAGCTTGGTAAGCTAATTAATCACCCTTATAGAGGTCTAGTTAAACTTATTATTATATTTTTAACAGATTTTTTCGAATTTTTCTTATATTTTATTTACATAAATAAAGATATAAATTCAGGGTAAGCTCCATTGCTTTTTTATTAGTAATATAATTACTAATATCTTTTGTCTACTAATTCCAAAGAGTTTTTTCCTTTTGTAGACGTAAAATATTGTTATTCTGAACAATATGAGTGCTCCTCAGGATAGTGTAAGTGAACAGCCTGCTTATAATACCAGGTCTAAAGCTAATAAAAACTTTCCAGGACATCACCATGGAGGGACAACAGTACCCCCAACCAGAAAGCATGAGTGTAGAGGAAAAGGACGCCCTCTTAAAAAAGATAACTATCAAAAAGACGTCTCCTCCTCTTCAGGATCAACTGTCCCACCTGGCCAAACAGGTTCTGAAGCTAGAGGAATCAAAATCTCTCATGTTCAAAGAAGTAGAGCAGTTGCAAAACAATTGCAAGGTAGGATTTCAGCAGATGAATCAGGCAATGGCAGAATTAAAGGGAGGCCTGCCCAGTCAATCAAATCAGCAACCCCCTACCCAAGGAGGGTCCACTCACTCCCAGGAGAAAATCCTGGTAGACAAATGGAAATGGGACTGGTTTCACCAACAGTGGACAAACCACAGTTGCAACAGGGATCCACCCCCTCATCTGACTTCCTCAGCTCACCCTTACAAGGGAAAAAAGCGCCAAAAATCAGGCCTGGCAACCATCCCTTGGTAAGTAACTTACCCCCTCAGATTAAACATAATACTGATAATTACAATATAGGTAATTCTATTGATGTTAAATCTGTACAAAAAATAGAGGAGGATTTAAGAAATTTGGGTTTTAGAGTAGATACACCTGACTTGTCTTTTATCCATAATAACAGTACTATATACAATGATAATACAGTTAATCCTCAGTTGCAACCACCTACTAGTGAGATGAGTAGTTCACAGGAGAGTGAGAGAATTGAAAAGGAGGACATGGAATATTTTAACAATAATCCAACTGTCCATAGAATTGTTTCAGCATTGTGGAATAGAATGACTGATTGTGAGGAACAGACAGTTAAGCTCACTAGTGATACAATTTCATCCTTAACATTGAACATTTCTCAATTAGCAACACGTAATAAAGAATTAGAGAAGGAACATTTGTCTCTAACTCTTAAATATGATTCATTAAGTAATAAATATAATGACCTTTCAAACAAATTTTGTGAGTTAGAAAAATTATATGAAACACACTTATTAAAAACTGAATCAAGAACAAAGTTATCTTTTGCACAGACAAATCAAAGTGTCTCTGAGCTGCTACAAAGATTAACTAAAGTTGAGATTGAAACTGCCAATCTACTAATGAACCAGGATAATCATAAGTATAATCAATATAATAATAATCCTTTCATTGGCAAAAGTGAATCTCATTCCTTCCCTGTACCACCACAATTAAAACCATCTGGTGGTAGTGTCAAATCTGAAAATGTAAGTCACAAATCCGTGCAGGAAGAAATACAAGACCATTTATCAAAAGTAAATGAGTTATTGAATTTACCTAAGATTAGTGAGATAAAATCCAATCAGAAGAACTGGCCTAAGATAGATCAGTACCCAACTTATGATGGGGAAGCCAGCTCTGATTGGCAACATTTTATTCAAAGAATTGACAATTTGAAATTCTCATATAAGTTACCAGATGAAGAGATAACATCAAAATTAATTTCTTTATTTAAGGATGTTGCTTTATTATGGTTTGAAGCTGTCTTAAGTGAGGGTAGAGACTACTCTTGGGCTGAATGGAAACAACTTATTGAAAAACAATTTGGAGGTTCTAAATTCAGGCTTACTCAGCAGAGACTGTATGAGAAGACTAGGTATAATCCGTTGAATGGTGACAAACCTATGGTATTTTTAATGAATTTAAACAAAATATTAAAAGCCATTGAGCCTCATATGGATTTTAACTTATGGAAAGATAAGATAATTTACAAATTACCTATATCTGTCAGAGATATTGTTGTAGCTAGAACATTTAATGTTACTGAATATTCTGATTTTATTAATATTTGCAATGAAATATTATTGAACCATAAGTATGAATCAAGGTATTCCACTTATAAACAAAATGTTGAACCTGTAAAATCTCAGAATTCAAAAACACTTCAGGAGAAGCAGAAAAAACCTACTGCACCTGTAGTACCTAAAAAGTATGAAACAAATACTTGTTATAAGTGTAACAAACCTTGGGTAAAAGGTCACAAATGTGAGAAAAATATAAATATTGTTGAAAATCAACGTGAATCTGAAACTGAAACTGAAAAAAGTAAAGAATCAAGTGATTATGACAGCAATATCTCATATAGTGATGAAAATGAAGTCTGTATGTTGGAAGATGATTTGTCCATCTTTGAAAATCCAATATTAAATATGGACTCAAATGAATCTTTAATGAATTTTGAGGATGCTGAAATCATTAAGGATATACAAGCTGATAACTTTAAAATGACACCTATCACGGTTCCAGCTATCATTTCTGGTGAAAATGTTAATATAGTATTGGACACAGGAGCTGCTGGTTCAGTTGTTTCCACTAATACATTACAGAAAATTGATAGTGACTACAAGTTTAAGCTTGAACCACTTCAGAATAAAAATTGGAGAGGTTTTGGATCAGTACTACACCCCATTGGTAAATACAAAGCTGCTGTTTTCTTTAAACACCAACATGGTTATGTAAGGGTAACTTGTGACTTTGTAGTAATGGATAATACAAATTGTAGTAACTGTTTTATCATTGGAAATGATATTCTGACTAAATTTGGTGTAAAATTAGACCCTGCTAATAACAATTTTACAATTGGCATGAATGGTAAAAGGAAATTTAAAATAAATTCTTTTAACACAGTCTTACACATTGAGTCAGTAACAAATTCCCCGTCTAAAGGAAGAGAATCCAATGAGATGGAACTTCTGGAAACAGAAATTTCAAAAGCATCATTTGGCACTCAGATAAGTGAAACTGAGAAAGATAATATTTTGGAATTAATTAAAGCTTTTCCAATGGCTTTTGCACATGGTACAAATGAACTTGGCCTTGTAAAAGATCATGAAATGAAAATTAGTTTAACCTGTGACATGGATAATATTCCTGCTAGTCTTAAAAAGAAACCATATCCCGCTTCACCAATGAAGAGGAAAGACATAGAGGATAATATTAAGATGTTATTAAAGATGAACATTCTTGAGAAGGTTGAAACTACACCAAAATATTGTGTAATATCACCAGTGCTGATTTCTTATGAACAAGATAAAGCAAGACTGTGCGGTGATTATAGAGCATTAAATACATTTACAGTAGATGATATTTATCCCTTGCCAAGGATTGCCTCTATACATGCTACCCTTAAAGGTGCTAAATATATAAGTTGCCTAGATGGAAATAAAGGGTACCATCAAATTCCTGTTGAAAAGAATTCACAGAACTTTTTGTTGATAACAACACACATGGGAATTTATAAGTATGTCAGAATGCCATTTGGACCAAAGAATGCTCCATCAGTATTTCAAAAGTTAATGGATATAACATTCCATAATGAAATGATTGAGGGATGGTTAATGGTATACATTGATGACATCATAGTGTTCTCTAAAACTTTTGATGAACACTTAATCCATTTAAGGAAAGTATTTCAGAAAATGGATGAAATAAAAATGACCCTTGCATTGAAAAAATGTAAATTTGGGTTTGAATCTTTAAAAGTGCTTGGTCATATTGTATCTGGCTTACAAATATGTGTAGACCAAAATAAAGTGGCTGCAATAAAGAATATTGGCATTCCTCAAAATGTGAAGGATGTACAATCTTTTCTTGGAATGTGTGGTTATTATAGACAATATATAAAAAACTACCAATCAATTGCTGCACCACTGACCACACTGATAAAGAAATCAGAAGCTTTCATTTGGAATAATGAAAGACAACATGCTTTTAATAAGTTGAAAGAATGCTTAATGACAGCTCCTATCTTGGGATTACCAGATTTCCAATTACCTTTTGTATTATATACAGATGCAAGTTTTATTGGACTGGGTGCTGCTTTGCATCAAAAACAACTTATTGAAGGTAAAATGTCAGAAGTAGTAATCTGCTATATTTCACGTACTCTGAGAAGTAGTGAATTAAAATATGGTGCTACTCAACTTGAATGTTTGGCAGTAGTATGGGCTCTAGAAAAGCTACATTATTACCTTGAAGACCAAAAATTTGAGTTAATAACTGACTGTAGTGCAGTTAAGTCACTCTTAAACATGAAAACTCCTAATAGACACATGTTTAGATGGCAATTAGCTGTACAAGAATACAGAGGACGGATGACTATTACACATAGAGCAGGAACCTTGCACTCTAATGTAGATCTGTTATCTAGATTACCTCTGCCTAATAATGATGATAATCCTGCTTATGTTCCTGAATCAGAGATTATTAACATTTATGGCATTTATATTGTAGATCTTGAGGATGAATTTATGCAATCAATTCTTGATAATTATAATTCAGATCCTGACTTAAGTAAATTAACTACAATATTAAATGATCCATCTAATGCTTCCATGAATGTTTTAATAAAAACATTACCAGATAAGTATAAAGAGGCATTAGAGAAAGGAAAATTTTCCATTGAGGATGGTTTTATATATTACAGGAAAAAATTAAGTAATGTAATTGTAATTCCCCCTTCAATGAAGGAGTTAATGTTAAGTATATGTCATGATGATATATTAGCAGGTCATTTTGACTACCATAAAACATTAACCAGAGTAAAAAACACAGCTTGGTGGATTAACATGTCTGAGGATGTTCAGAAATATGTTGAAACATGTGATTCTTGTCAAAAATCTAAAAGATTAACAGGAAAAAGAGCTGGTTTATTACAACAAATTGAGCAACCAAAAGCTCCATGGGAAATCATTAACATGGACTTTGTAACAGGTTTGCCAATAGCAGGGCATAAGAGTTATAACTCCTGCTGGGTAATTGTAGATAGATTTACAAAGATGTGTAAATTTATTCCTACCCACAAAGAGGTTTCTGCAAAGGACTTAGCTTTTTTATGGTGGACACAAATGTTAAATACAGCAGGTTTCCCCAAAGCAATAGTTTCTGACAGAGATCCTAAATTTACTTCTGAGTTCTGGACGTCACTTATGGATGTTTCAGGGTGTCAATTAAAACTTTCTACAGCACACCATCCACAAACTGATGGGCTAGCAGAAAGAATGATACAAACCTTAGAAGATATGATAAGAAGATACTGTGCTTTTGGTCTTAATTTTAAAGACAATGACAAATTCACGCATGATTGGGTAACCCTTATTCCAGGTTTAGAATTTGCATATAATAGTACAGTACATTCTGTCACTGGCAAAAAGCCATTTGAGTTATGGTTGGGTTATGTACCTAATACCCCTGCTAAAACTCTTAATAAGTTACCTAGATTGGATATTCATCCAGGTACTAAATCTTTTCTTCAGATGCAAGAACTATGCAGAAAACATGCTCAAGAATGTATAAATAAGGCTTTTGAGTATGAAAAGAAAAGATGGGATAAAGCCCATAAAGAACAAATGTTCAAAGAGGGTGATGAAGTCCTTATTTCAACGCTACATTTCAATTTAAATGGTAATGTTAAATTGAAGGATCCATTCATTGGACCATTTGTAGTTAAAAAGATGGTTGGTAATAATGCTGTTGAGGTTATTCTATATGCACCTTATGATAGAAAACATCCAGTATTTCCTATTTCTCTTATAAAACCATACCATTCTAATGATACTGCTCTCTTTCCAAGAAGATCAGGAAGGCATAAACAGCAACCTGAAGAAATAGTGGAAAAAGCAGAAATTGAAAAGATACTCAAAAAGAGACACCTTACAAAAGAAAAGGGAGTTGAGTATCTACTAAGATTTAAAAATAAATCAAGTGAATATGACCAGTGGATTCCAGAAAATGAAATCTCTGATCTTAAAAATCTCTTGAAAAAATTTAAATCTAAATAATACTGTTCATTCAGTATATGTATTATAAAAATTCTTTTTTATTTTATTATTTCATTCCTTAAGATTAATTAAAATGTCTTAACATTTTTTTTATTGTTTTTTTTGGAGTGAGGGAGTGTCAGCCTAAATATCCTTAGGACTGAGTATTTCTTATGCTTAAAATAAGATAACCTTAATTAGATTAAGCTTATATCTTAAAAATAAGGTTAAAATAATAATATATATTATTTTATTATATATATATATAATTATTATTCTATTATATAATTTATAATAGTTTAAATAGCTTATCCATGGCCTAATAATACTTATTAAGGTGTTAATGGAGTCATAATATACTTATCTTAAGTGATATGAAGTAATTATTGACATACATAAGCTTATATGTATACATAAATCTCATATTCAGTGAAATATGCAGTATATTATGTATATTTAGGTATATAAGTGGGTTTTAGCCCCTTAATAGCCTATAACCTTTGTTTTTCTGCTTATTTTAGGTCATATGGACGAAATCAGTGGACTCACAACGCCTATAGAAGCATAGACACCTATATCAGTCGCATACACCCAGTTTGGACAACTAAAATTACTTCCTTGGATGGTTATTCACGGATTTATGGGTTGGAAATATGTTTTTGGGTTAATGTGGATGCTTGGGGATGTTATTGGGGGCTTGGACATTTTATTTGTTTCCTTTATATGCTTTTAGTTTCATTAAATCTCTTTTTGATCTTTTATTTTACCTGTTTCTTTATGGTATCCGCTTTTATCTGGGTTTTCTAATTATGGTATGGCTCTGTGTTATTATTAATAGTGATGGAGGGTCCTTACTGGAGGTCTGGGTGTTGAAACTGCTTGAAGTGGACGCCATGGGGAGGTGATGGGCCCTCACAGTGCTGTAATTGCCGGGGATAGCAGTGACATCATCTGGATTGAAGGTCTGTGCACTCCAGTGGATTTGGGTATAAGTAAGGAGGGATTTTGACGGTTTATTATAATCATTCAATTACTACACTTCAAATAAACACTACACTACAATTATTAACATCTAGAAATATATTATAAAGCCCTTATAAATTGATATTATCTTTATAAAAGCTATAACTATATTTTATTCTTCTATTTTCCACCACTAGCACGCATTTAAATCCAAGTATTGTGAGTTTAATTTGAGTATAACTATTCTATTAGTCTTCCCCTGAGGTTTAATCACTAAATCATTTATTAATAAGTAGTAGGACCATAAAATAACACTATTATATCATACTTATATACTAGACTGAACTGACATCCTCTTATAATTTCCCATGGACGAATGCCCCTTTTACATCCATATTCTCCATTTTGTATTCACATTCTGCAAAGAGGGCTAATGAGACCTGAAAGATGGTAAGACGTCCAGTAGGTGCATAAGTGTCAAAATAATCAATGCTGGGTTTTTGAGAGAAGCCTTGCACACATAGGAATGCTTTGAATTTGGCAATGCTTACATCAAGATTCTCCTTTTCAGTAAAGACCCAAGTAGCACCAATGGGGTTGATATTTTTGGGTCTTTCACAAATTTCCCAGAATTCATGAGTTTTCATATTCTGGAGTTCTGCTTTGGTTGCATTATTCCAGGAAGAGCCATTTTCACCATTTATCACAGCAGTATAATGAGGAGGAATGGGAACATCAATAGCTAGGGGAAGAGTTGAGGAAAGAAGTGATTGATTTTGAGGCCAGCAATTTTGGGGATAATTCACAATATTTGTTGGATCAATGTTAGAAGAGATCTCTCTAGGAGGTGGCATTGATTTAGGGATATTAATGTAACATTCTGAGACTGTAATTTGATGGGATGGTCCTGGTTCATCAGGTGGATCATTGTTGATACTTTGGGAATTATCTGGACTAGAGGGTGGGGTGTTGCATGGGGTGGAAGCACTTTGGGATGGAGATAAAGGAGAAATAAGGTGTTCAGGAAGATCTTCTAGTATTTGAGGGTATGGCAGTAACTGGGGTAACTGAGAGTTTTTAAGGGAATGGTAGGGAAATTAATTTTCATTAAAAACAACATCATGAGAATAAGAGACTACATGTTTATTGGGGTCTAGAAGCCAGTAAAAGCTCAATTTTTTGTCAAAAACAATAAGGATAAGGTGTTGGGAAGCAAAGTCAAATTTACCCTTCCTTTTTTGCTTGGGTATTAATGAATATGCACTACATCCAAAAATACAGAGATGGTTCAGTTTAAGTGGTACACCATATAATTTCTCATATGGTGAAAGCATATTTTGGGTTGAAGTAGGAGTTCAATTATAGAGATAAACCGCAGTTGTAACTGCTTCAGCCCAGAGTTCAGGCAGACAGTTTTCTTAGAAAAGTAAAGCTTTTGCCTTTTCCATAGTTGTCCTATTACCCCTTTTGGATACAGGGTTTTGTTGTGGAGTATATGGTGAGGTAATGTGCATTTGAATGCCTTCTTTCAATAGAAATTCCTAGAACTCATGGTTTATAAATTCTCCTCCTCCATCATTTACTAGATTTCCTATTCTATGGTTTAGGGACAATTCAATGGATTTCTTAAATTGCATGAAGGTTTTGAATGTATCACCACACAATATGGGGGGCGGACTTGCTAGCAAGTCCGCAACCTTGGACCCAAACTCACCATAGATTGAACACACATTGAGCTATTGATAAAGGAACCATTCAATCAGGGATGAACACCACTCAGCAGAACAGTTTTAGGTGGGTGTTCAAGTAGAGTTCAGTATGGGTTCAGTATGAGTTCAGTCTGAGTTCCATCTGAGTTCCATCTGAGTTCAGGTTGAGGACTTGCTAGCAAGTCCACCCCCTATATTGCGTAGTGTATCATCTTAATTTTTAAGAATATATACAAAACAGTAAGAAGTATAATAATCCATAAGTTGATAGTAATCAAGATTATCACCTATTAATGGTGGAAATATCTTACTGCTCAAATCAGCATGAATAAACTCAAGGGGCTGTGAGGCTTTAGGTAATGAACCAGGAAATGGAAGATGGTGATGTTTAGAATTGACACAACATTCACAAAAGAAGTTGTTTTTTAGCGGGAATGGGGCAAGATTGGGAGGATGTTTCATAACATGCTGACCGGCATGGCCTAACCTGTTGTGCCAAAGGGTAAATGAATCAGTGGATGATAATAGAGCAATTGGTCAGGAGTCTTACTGAAGGATGTCTGGATGACTAAGAGATTATCCCTGATAAGCCTGTGGATTAGAGATTTTTGATTACTAAAAAGAGTAAACTTAGAATCATGGAGAACAAGAGAAAGGTCATTGTGTCTTTGGTGCAGAGCTGTAGGACTTATTAGATTCAATTTCAAGGCTGGGACATATAGAAAGTTTTTTAATATGAGCTCTTGATTATCAATGTGAAGTTTGATATCACCATAGCCTTCACTACAGATAGTGGAGTTGTCTCCAAAAGAGATAAGTGAACATTCATTTTTGAGGTGAGAAAAGAAAATTTGTTGCAGTTCATATGCTTGGTGGCACCACTATCAAGGACAAATTCTTGCTGAGAGTTATGGTAAATAGCAGATAGGCATTGAGCTGAAGTGGTATTAAGTTGGGATAAGTCAACGGAAAAATTAGTCTTGGTGGTTGGCTTGGATCATTCTTTTTGTAAGTGGGAATGGATTTGAAAACATTTTCTTTCTGGATGTTTAGTTTTGGGGTTATTTTTACCACCAGTAAAAATCACATATGAACGCTTGTTGGCTATTTGGAGAGAAGTTTATTGTGTTGAGGTAGTGGGTTCATTTTGGAGAAGGTGATTATTAAGAGCTGAAATAAGTTTTACCAGTGTCAAAGATTTGCCACAAGAACTGGCAGTCTCTTTCTGAGCATCTTGGAAAGAATTAAACTCTGAGGGTAATTTGAAAAGTAAGTAGGAAGCTAACAAATTTTGTTTGAGTTCTACTCCAACATCTCCCAACTCAAATTCTAAGCTTTTAATTAGCTCCACATATTTAGTAATGTTGCTGGAATATGTAAGATGTGTTAATTTCTGGAAAACACAAATTTGATTGATTTTGCTAGAAGAGTGGTAGTGATCCTCAATGGATTTCCAGAGGCTATGGGGCTTCAGAATAATATTAGAGTCAACAAAACATTGCATATGGTATGGGTCAAGAAACTTCTGTATGAAACCAGAATCTTTATGAGTACAGATTTTAAAGGCAGTGGATTCTTCTCCAGTATTGGCCTTGGAATCAGTTAATTGAATATCTTACAGATTGTGCTGAAGGAAGAGGAATTTCATCTTCAAAGCCCAAAATGTGTAGTTCTCCTTAGTTAGGAGTGGGATGCCATGAGTGGTGGTAGAGACCGCAGAAGTTTGCATTTGAGCAATAAGATTGAGTTTTTTCATGGCTGCATAGAGAAGATAAAGTATTAATACTAATAGGAAGAAGTGGATACCACCCGGTCTCATAATCTGTCAAGGAGAAGTCTTTGGTATAAAGCCAATGAACAAATCAGTAATGTGTGACTTATTCAATTAAATGAGCCATTTATACCTTTGGTATAAAGCCAATGAGCAAATCAGTAATGCGCAACTTATTCAATTAAATGAGCAATTTATACCTGTAAATAGGACAGACTTGCTTAAGTAAATTTCAATAAATATATAAAAGTAAGTACATCAAGGAAAAAGACCTTTGGTATAAAGCCAATGAACAAATCAGCAATGCGCAACTTATTCAACTAAATGAGCCAGTTATACCTAATGATCATGATAAGAGTAACAAAAATTTAGTCTATTTGAATATGTTAAAGTTGAAAGAAAATACACACCTGTAAATAGGACAAACTCTCTTGAGAGAAAAAGAAAAGGAAGGCAATGCTTTTTAACCCAGTGAGTCCAAACATTTACAGAGGTAAAATAGGAGTGGGATTACATGATGGTAGATGCAGGGGTACTTGAATTAAAGTAAGCACAACTCAAGCACAAAATAATATATTCTAAAGTAAGAGAGCATCAAGTTACCAATGAATGGCAATGTAGAACTTCAGAAGGTGTTAAAGTCACAGGCATATGTAATCTAGCAGGAAAAAAATAGTGCATATGAGAAAGAGAGAAAAAGAAAAGTGAATGAGATTACTATTCTGACAATAACTTTGGGTAGGTTGAAGATCAAATTTTTTTAATTTTGGGTCTGTATAAAAGCCAGAATCACATAAAAATAAGTTTCTTTGAGCTTTCTACAAAAGACCAAGATTAATAAAATAATTTTAAGTTCTTACAATAACCTCTGAATTCCCACCTTATCCATTGTTTTCTCATGTTCCCAGAATTCAACATAGATTGATGTTGATAATTCTAAACTTCTACAGATTTAAAACCATTGCATGTGTTAATCTGCTTTTGTTACAAACATTATCTGGATCACATTTCTGATTTCTATCCACTTTAATACACTTCTACATAATGAAATATTTATTCTTTAGAAAATAACACATAATTATTACACAATAGGGGGTATCAAAGTAAGAAATTTTTAATTATTTAAAAGGTATTTCACAACACAAAAAGAAAGCCAAAAACTTGACATTAGTTCTCAGTAAAAAGGTGTTTTAGGGCACAATATGACATATTTAAAAAAATGAACTTCTTCCCAATTAAACTTGGCCCAAGATACAATCCTGACCAAAGCAGTGACAGGAAGAGAAAGACCAGATTAAGCAGCAGAAGACATCCAAAAGATATAAGATAATAAACCGTTAGAGAAAATCCTATAGTACTAGCTATAGGCCTTGACCAAGGGAGTTGGAGAAAACCCAGAAAGAAAATCCTATGTCCCTTTAGAAAAATATAAGTGAGATTTACCTGTTACAGTAAATTGGTTACTTTTGTTTAAAGCCCCTTTTTCAATACACTTGACTGCCTGATCAGCCAAGAAATTAGTCTCCAGACAAAGTACTAAACCAAAGAACTGAAATGTAGACCAATGTACACACAAGAGAAAGCAATGATACTTGATTTAGATTGCAAATCCAAACCAGAGACAGCAATAATACTTGATATATCTTTCAAGACTACACCAGAGAAAACAGTTGCCAAAGATGAGTTAAATGAAGAACTAACCTTGCAACAAACACAGCCAATTGTAGCCATAAAACAGTGAAAACTGAGTGAGGAACAAGGATATCACCTCTGGATGGTTGTATGATGATTCAGGTTGCCCCAGATTGTCTTATTCACTATATACACACAGACCACTATCTAAGAGCCCATGTACACTAACAAATTTGGCATTTCTGAGTGCCAAATTGCATAAATACCCTCTAGAAACGCTTCCCAGCATTCTAGCACTGAGGTGGGTGGTCCGCCTGCCTGAGGCGGCCAGACCACCCTGAAGCCAGAAAATCACCAAAAACCTCCAAAAATACCCAAAAGAGTTAGAAAAATAAGGTATGACTATTAAAACCTTTAAAACACATAATTAAGCTATGGAAACATTGAGAAACATTAGCCCATTCTAATAATACTAAACACTTAAACCTAAGACTTAAGGTTAGCCCGTAAAATGCAAAAAACAAAATTAAACAGCTATCTTTTAAAATGAAAAAATGAGAAATAATCCCTTAAATACTTAGAATATGAAGAATGTCATCAAGACATAAAATATAGAGAAAAACCGGGGCTATTCAATGGTAATACCCACATTCCCGCAGTCCCAATATTTGCCAAATAATTCCAGAAAAACATCCAATTATTAAATAATGCCATTTAAGACATATCAAAACAACACCATATAGACCAACAAAGGGCTCTTCCAATGTTGGAAGACCACATCCTCCCTCCAATAGAGAATGTCCACATTCTCCTTTATCACAACCACAATGTTCAGCTTTCTTTCTAAATCTGCTACTGACATGGGTCCTTGCCAATACTTAATTGACAACAATCTCATCTGTACCATCACACCACCAGCTCATCCCTACAGAACCTCCTGTGATGCCTGTCGTTCTAGGAAGAAGACTTGTTTCAGACCTGGTCCATTGTCCTCTTCAACATCTTCTCCTCCTCCACAACCTGATCCACCTTCTGCCAGCACCAAAAAATCCAGACCATCCATCCTGATCCCCAGACTGGTCAGAAAATTACACCCTTCAAAAAAGAGTGCCAAACCCAATTAAAAACACTAGCTCTACCATCCCTGGTCCTTCTTATGGTAAGTCCAATACTTCTTCATACTGAATTTCAATCTGAACAATTTCCAGTTCATTTCTATCCAGAAAGTGATGATGAAAATGTGGGAACCATTGAAGAACCCCCACCTAATCCATCGCCCACCATCAAAGACAACTTCTAACAACATTCTTCTCAACATAAGCATCTCTTCCTAAATTACTTCCAATCCACTCCTGCCAGGAACCCACAGGACCTTGAGAAAAGGAAAAACCTCATTCACCAGCTCAAAGCCAATGCTGAACATTTTGTTACATCTCTTGATTCTTCTCTGTAATTACTTCTTGCCCAAAAATCTTGATTTAGAAATAAAAATAAATAAAAAACTCCTCATGTTAAAGTCTTGGGGGACTAATCCTCAGTTTTAAGTCTTGGGGGACTAACAGCCCTCATTTTATAGTCTTGGGGGATTAAATAACCCTCAGTTTATAGTCTTGGGGGACCCAAAACCTAAATCAAAAGACAGAACCAGAGATCAAAACATTAAAGACCAAAGAAACAAACTAACATTCTGGGGTAACTGTTCTACAGAGCAGCCAGCTTGTCAGTTACCCCCACACTTTCCTTAACAAAATTCAGAGACTCCCCCCTGGATGCCCTCTGCAAGAATCACACCAGCTCCACATTATCAGTTTATAGTCCTGAAGGACTCGACCAACAACCATCCTCAGATTATAGTCTTGGGGGACTTTCCACAGTGTTCAGTTTAAACTCTTGACAGACAACTAATCCACAGTAGTAATAAAAAAAATCTTTAAGCAATCTTTCAATATCCAGCCAGTTTTAAGTCTTGGAGGACTAACAAACCTCAGTTTAAAGTCTTGGGGGACTAACAGCCCTCAGTTTAAAGTCTTGGGGGACTAACAGCACTCATTTTATAGTCTTGGGGGACTCCAAAAATCCTCAGTTTATAGTCTTGGGGGACTGCAAAAACCAGAATCACAGAACCCAGAACCAGAGATCAACCAGAAAAAGATTTAGAGAAGTAACTAAATTTCTAGTGTAACTGTTTATAGAGCTGCCAGCCCATCAATCACCCCCGAATTACCTTTACAAAATTCAGAAGTTCCTCTTGGATCCTTCTGCCTTTAAACTTCCACCTCACACTGCCTCCCATTCCTCATATTATAGTCTTGGGGAACTTTCAATCAAAAAATCTTGAGCCCATAATTAAAAGATCAGTTTAAAGTCTTGAAGGACTTTCCAGAAAAAAATCTTGAAAATATATCCCATAAATAAAAGATCAGTTTAAAGTCTTGAAGGACATTCCAGAAAAAAAAAATATTGAGGATATAGCCCATAAATCCCCAAACCAAAAACTATTATACCCAAAACATTTAACCTCCTTTAACAAATAAAACAAAATAAAATGGTATCCCCCAACCAATTGATGAGCTGATCCCCTGATACTTTACCCACATCCTAGGGCACCTTGATGTGGTCACACCTAAAAAAAATTTTTATTTATTTATTTTTATTTTGACTCCCCCTCTTCTACCAAAAAAATTTCCAGAGCCCTATCTTGAGCCTCTGAACAAACATAGCCTAGATAAAAAAATTAAAAGAAAAAAAGAGAAAAATGAAAATAATCTTGAATCCACCACTTTCACAGCCAACACCCAAAAACAACATAGAAAAGCCAGCTCCAGGTATACAGAAAAGATCACTGGGTGGGCTCCATCCAATAAGTAAAAATGATGGGAGACCACTAGTGATCAACCACCAATCCAAAATCACCAAAGACATCCAAGGCAATCCAGTTTAAAGTCATAGAGGACTAAAAAACTGAATCACAAAAAAAAAAAACTAGAATTCAACTAGAAAAAAAACTAAAGGCTTGAAACAGACATTCTGAGGTAACTGTTCTACAGAGCAGCCAGATCATCAGTTACCCCCACACTTTCCAAAATAAAATATAGAAGCCCCCCCTCAGTACCTTCTAAAAAAACACAACATCCAACAAAAATAAAAAAACCAACAAGCATGAGAGGTCCAGCACTTGAAGACAAAAAGAATTTCCAGTTTAAAGTCATGGTGGACTAAAAACCTGTTAAAGAAAAAAAACCAATGCTAGAATTCAACAAAACTAAGAGAAGGGGTTGGAAACAGACAATCTGGGGTAACTGTTGTTATAGCAGCCAGCCCATCAGTTACCCCCACAATTTCCAAAATAAAATCTAGAAGCCCCACCCCTGGGTACCTTCTAACAAAAAAAGATATGCCAACACAAATATTTTCCATAAACTACCAAAACCATTAAAAAACTATTAAAATTCTTGAAAGCCAAAAAAATCCAATTTAGAAATAAAATTATGCAGTTTAACCTCATGCTGGAGGTTAGATAAAACCAATTATCATCATTTTCATCTTCATTTTATTTTAAATAAAATACCCATCTTCACTTGAATTTTTCTTTTCTTCCATCTTAATTATACTAAGATTTTTTTTTTCCTTTTTTATATAGAGACTTGAACCAGAAAGACTGATAAGAATCGGACAAAACAAAAAAAATCCTGACCAAATACATAGAGTTCAAATTAAGCAAAACCAAAACAGTTAAGTAGTTTATCCTCATTTCTGAGGAATCAAATTCTTGAAATCCGAAGGTTGAAACTAATAAGTTTGCCCCAAGGGCCTGAACCCCCTAAGCTCCTCTTCCAATTCTAATATCCCAAAATCAGATCTCCAAACAAATCTTCCATCCTCCTCCATACACCGAGTCTACCATAGTTCACATCACCAGAATCAATAAATTCTCCACCCTGTGAAACATCTGGAACCTTCACCACATCTTTAAAATCAACCTCCATACCAGTGACATCCAAAACATCACAATTTTCCTCTTCCCTATAGGAATCTTGCTTAGAATCTGCAAAACCCTCCAGAATAAAATCCATAACATCAAAATAAAAATCCTCCTCCAAGCAGAGACCTTCTGATCTTGAGGGAACCACCAGAAAATAATCTTCCTCTACTAGAAAAAGATCCAAGACAGAATCTTTCTGTCCATCCAAAAATTCAACTGATACATCCTCCTCCAATAAGCTATTATCTGAACTTGAGAAAGAAAAATAATCATCCCTCAACAACCATACATCGACCACAGATTCCTTCTAAATATCCAAAAATCCTTCATCATGACCAGAAAAATCCTCCTTCCAACACAATTCATCCAAAATTAAGGAAATACACTTATCCTCTAGTGAATACATCTCCAAGACATCCAGTGAAACACATTCCTGAGTTCCTTTTTTTATCCTCTGGAAAAGAAAAATAAGCTTCACAAGCATCATCAGAATCACCATCTTCTAAAATTGATGGCTCCATCGCCTCCCCAGAAGCTGAAATTTCCTCCACAGCCTTTTGAACCTCTCTGTCTAACAGTATTTCCTCTCCAGATTCCACATACCTATCTTTCATACGATCCAAATATACCAAAATAACCTCCTTTAAAACAGCCATAGCAGGAATCCTATTTTCCCCATTTGGAAGAGTCTTCATCAAGTCAGCCTTGAAAAGAATCTCCATAACCTCCACCTTTACATCCCTACCCATGGCACTCCAAAATACATACTTGGCACCATCTTCATGTGGTAATACATCATTATATACCAGATAATCCAGAGCCTCCCCAAACTCCTCCATAAATTCCCCATACTGAGAAAGAGAAGTTACACCACCTTTTAATTCTCACTTCCTAGCAATCCCATGAAGATCCACCATTGAGAAAGTAGTAAGAAACCTTTTAACCATTTCAATCTTCAACTTTCCCCAGTCCTGACTCATATATCCTGCCATACCAGAAACTTCCTTCTCCACCTTCTTATTACCAATAAAAAAGATTACTTGCCTGACCATGTCCAACAGTGAGGCCCCATCAATCTCAGAAGAAACCTCAAACCTAGCCAAAAACCCCTTTGCATCCTCCCCCCAAAACTTTGAACCATCCCAAGACTGAATCCTAACCATCCTAGCAAATTCAAGTTACAGCCTCCAATCTCCACCAAAGATAGCCAAAGTCCCCCCAAATAGCCTTAAAGACCTAGGAGGGACCAAATCCAACAGAAAAGAAGACCCCTGGACCAACCACAAAGAGATATAGCACCAAATTCAAAATCCACCAAAGGAGATCCACCAAAGAGAGAAGCCTAGATCAAAAGAGATTCCAAAAAGCCAAAAGATTTTCACCCCACGTTGGGCGCCAGAAATGTAGACAATCCTACAGTACTAGCTATAGGCCTTGACCAAGGGAGTTGGAGAAAACCCAGAAGGAAAATCTCCTGTCCCTTTAGAAAAATATAAGTAAGATTTACCTGCTACAGTAAATTGGTTCCTGTTGTTTAAAGCCCCTTTTTCAATACACTTGACTGCCTGATCAGCCAAGAAAGTAGTCTCCAGAAAAACTACTAAACCAAAGAACTGAAATGTAGACCAATGTACACACCAGAGAAAGCAATGATACTTGATGTAGGTTACAAATCCACACCAGAGACAGCAATAATAGTTGATATATCTTGGAAGACTACACCAGAGAAAACAGTTGCCAAAGATGAGTTAAATGAAGAACTAACCTTGCAACAAACACAGCCAGTTGTGGCCAGAAAACAGTGAAAACTGAGTGAGTAACAAGGATATCACCTCTGGATGGTTGTATGATGATTCAGGTTGCCCCAAACTGTCTTATTCACTATATACACACAGACCACTATCTAAGAGCCCATGTACACCAACAAATTTGGCATTTCTGAGTGCCAAATTGCATAAAACCCCTCTAGAAACGCTTCCCAGCCTTCTAGCACTGAGTTGGGGGGTCTGCCTGCCTGAGGCGGCCGGACCACCCTGAAGCCAGAAAACCACCAAAAACCTCCAAAAATACCCAAAATACTTAGAAAAATAAGCTATGACTACTAAAACCTTTAAAACACATAATTAAGCTATAACAACATTGTGACATGAAATGTAGAGAAAAATTAGCCCATTCTAATGGTACTTAGCATTTAACCCTACAACTTAAGGTTAGCCTGTAAAACACAAAAAAAAAATTAAACAGCTATCTTTTAAAATGAAAAAATGAGAAATAATCCCTTAAATACTTAGAATATGAAAAATGTCATCAAGACATTAAATATAGAGAAAAACCGGGGCTTTCCAATGGTAATACCCACATCCCCACAGTCCTAACAATTGCCGAATAATTCCAGAAAAACATTCAATTATTAAACAATGCCATTTAAGACATATCAAAACAATGCCAAATAGACCAACAAAGGGCTCCACCAATGTTGGAAGACCACACCGTTAAAAGAATAAAAGTGTTTTTTAAATAAGCCTCTTGCAGGCTAAGATAGTCCAGATATCAAGTAAGATCAATTAAAAGCCAGAAAATTCAAGCCCCATCTTGGTTGCCACCAATGTAGAAAGACTCTTACAGTTGCCTTACTGTAAGCAGAATCCAAGGGAGTTGGATAAACAGAAGAAAACCTTGTCCCTTTAAGTAAAATATAGGTTCACATCTAACTAAGCTGAAACCTCTACTTGTTATAAATTGACCAAAAAACTATTTAATATCAACGGTGTTGAGATGTAGAATCAGTGTTCTTAATAATCAAGGAAAGAAATAAAATAGTGAAGCTGTATTCAGAAAAGTTATTTAAGTGATTGAAATTTATTATTTTATTCTTTTTTATGAGCAGATGTTATAATCAAGTCTCTGGTGTTGATACCTTTATAATGATACCCTTTAAGTGTATATTAATGATTTGTTGAATGAAATTTATAAAATGTTATGTAAAAGTGTTATAAATATAAGGGTATTACAATTTTATATAATGGTATGTAAATAATCATTTATATGAATAAACCACCAAGATTGTTAATGTAAAATATGATAGATTATAGATTCTATGATGTATGATTTTTATTCTGAAGTTTTTATATGCATAGTATGTCACATGCCATACTTTTTCCAACCAGAGCATCCCAGAGCTTTTCCAATGATTTCAGGAGTTTGCACGGAGAATTCCAGAGCTTGTCTGGAGATCACCAGAGGTTGTACCAACCTTTTATGGAGCATTGCTGAGCTCTTAAGGACTTCAGGACTCAATAAGAACCTTAAAAACTTTATATAAAGTCTAGAAAAATTACAGATGATAAGTCTACTTTCCCTTTTTAATCTGAACTAATTTTTGTAGCCTGCGCAGCCCTATTCATTTAATGAAAAATCATCAAAGTTATATAAATTATGAAAGATCAAGAATAATCAAAAATAATTAATAAAACTATTAAAAATAGTAAAAAACATAGTAAAAATTCCCTAAAAATTTCCATAGGCTCTTGAGACTCCAGAATTTAATTTACATACATTGTTTGACAGATACTTGCAGATTTTCCCATAAAATAATTGTTTAATCTTAACTTGTATGATTAACCCTTTTTTAACCTCTTTTACTACTCATTCTTTTAACTATAAACTATTATAAATTAGATTGACTATTCCAATATCAATAATACACTCCAAAAAATCTTCTTTTAATAAACTTTAGTTCCATACTAAACATTAGGCAGCCACATTGATGATGATTTTTTCATTGCCAACTTACAACTATATGGTTCCTCTCATTCCTTTTTGATTGACAGCCCTCTATTCTCTACCCCCTTCACTTCCACTATTTCAATCTCTATATCTATGCCTGATATATATGAATTGTGGCACCACTGGTTGGGTCATATTGGTGCGAAAAAAATCAAGAAAATGATTAGTTGTGTTACTTGTTGTAATTTATAAAGATACTCTGCTCCTAAAATTTGTCATTATTCCACTCTATCCTCTTCTTCTACTTCTCCTCCTCTTCCATCATATAATTTTACTTACAATCTTTTAGATCTGGTGGTTGCTGACAATAATTTCCCATTACTATTGGCTGTTACAGGTGGTTTTTATGCACTATCTTTCAAGGATGCATTCAGAAAATTCACTTGGGTTTACATTATATCAGCTAAATTTGATTCTGCAAATTTTTTTGATGAATTTTTTGCTTTTTCAAAAACTCAAACTGATAAGTCAATTAAAGACCTACATACAAATAGTGGTGGCAAATTCACTGGTGGTTCTTTCCAATCAGTTTTCAAGCATCTTGGTATTCAACACCAGGTTACCACCTCATATAAACACTTCCAAAATGGCCAGACTGAACAGTAGAACTTAACTCTTGAAGAAATGGGTTAGGTGTTATTTTTCTTCAGTGGTTTATTGGAAAATTTCTTGAGTTTTGCGTACACTTGTGCTTCTTATCTTTATAATGGTATCCCCACTAAAGCTTCTTGCATCACACCTTATGATATTTTTATGGATTTTCCTTCTTACATTTCCCACCTTTGAGTGTTTGGTATGCTGCTTTTTTCATATACCTGTGGAAAAAGACCAAACCTTAGACCCTACCTCTTTTCAATGTATTTTTATTGGTTACATTGAAGGTGTCAAAGGATGGCATTTTAGGGACCCTACTGATAATTTTGTTGTGATCCGTGCCTCTGCTTGTATAAAATTTGAATACTTCAATATTTCTTATTCCATTTGTTTCATTGATAATCAATCAAAATTTATGGAGGTTAATCATTACACAGTCAATGATAATACTATAATCATTGTTTAACAGGAAATGGTTTATGATATTGGTGCATTCTCCACAGGTTTTTCTGATGACTTAAATATTTGTTGAGTAATCTTAAATCCAAGGATGCAGAAAATTGGAAAAATGCTTTTTAGAAGGAATTTATGATTTCATCCTCAAAAGATGCATGGCAAGAGGCCTCTTTACCTCAAGGCACTCAAGCTATTTGATCCTGTTAGTTTTTTTTGATGTTAAATGTAACTCTAAGAATGAAATCATTTGCTACAAAGCCTTATTTGTTGCTGTGGTCAAACACAAATCCATGGTTTTAACAATACTGAAACTTTTTCACCTACCACACAATTTTCTACCCTTCTCTTTCTCTTCATTCAAGCAACTAAATATCAACTACTTTTCCCTCAATTTGACATTATTGGTACTAATTTAATTTTTGTTATAGACAATAAAATTTATGTGATTCCTACCACTAATGCTCCATTACAAAAAAAATTAAATGTTCTGTGTCTAAAGTAGGCTTTATACAGAACTAAAAAATCTGGACAATTCTGGTATTTCTCTTTTTTTGAAATCCTTACCTCCTTGTTTTTTCAATGTCTAATTAATGATCCAAGTGTGTATGTCTACCAAAAATAAGATGAGCATATCTATGTTTGGGTTCATGTGGAATATGTTTGTGTGTTTGGGTCTTCTTTATCTATAGTTGAGTGATTTTGCACTATATTAGCATCTAAAATATAAATCACTTGGAATCACTCTATCACGTATATTGTTGGAATTGGTGTACAATGTGATTATGAGGGAGGTTTCCACTTGAACCATCAAATATTTTCAGTGTATGCTAGTAACTAAAAATGATTTAATAGTAAATAATAATGGTACTAATACTTATTTATAAAGAATTTAGTGATTAAACCTCAGGGGAAGACTAATAAAATAGTTACTCTCAATGATAACTCACAATATTTGGATTGGTGTTGGCTAGTGGCAGAAAATAGGTTAATAAAATATAGTTATAGCTAATATAAAGAAAATATCAGTTTATAAAGACTTTAAAAAATATTTGTATATGATGATAATAGATTTATAATTTTTACTTTAATTTTAGTAAGTAAGTGATGTCCAATAACCCATCAAATCCTCCCTTACTTATACCAAAATCCACTGGACTGCACAGACCTTCCATCCAGATGATTTCACTTCTCTCCCATGAAATTACAGCACTGTTAGAGCTCATCACTTCCCCATGGTTTCCACTTCAAGTATTTTCAACACCCAGACCTCTGTTAAGGACCCTCTATCACAACTAATGATATCATAAACCCATACAATAAGTATAAAAAACAGATAAAAGCAGATACCATGAAGAAAAAGGTAAAATAACTCATCCAAAGAGTATAGAATGAAACCCAAAAAATTTAGAGGAACCAAATCAACATTAAAAGCCCCCAATAACATCCTCAAGAATCCATATTATCCCAGTAATCATATACCAACCCATAAATCCATAAAAATCCATCAAAGGAAGCAGATTAAGTTATCCAAACTGGATATATGCGCCTGAAAAAGATGTATATGCTTGTGCAGTTTTCAGCCTAGGTGTCCCCAGGACTGAGTATTTCTTATGCTTAAAATAATTTAAACTTAATTGCATTAGGCTTATAAGTTAAAATTAAGGTTATAATACTTATATATATCACCACGGGAAATCTGGGGGTGAACTGCTAGCAGTTCCCTCTATTTAAAACTATCAGGAACTTGTCAGGAAACTGTTGGGAAACCATCCTGAAACTGTCAGAAATATGTTTTTAAATCTGATGAAAAAACATTGAAAAAATAAACTGTCCCAGATTGAATCCAGAACAATTCCTCCTTGAGCAGAGCTTAGGAGCCACATTGAACATCAGTTAATCTCAGGTTTGGCAAAAGGTTGAACAACATCACTCACCACGCAATATGGGGGGCGGACTTGCTAGCAAGTCCGCAACCTTGAACCCTAATTCATATCTTTTTGAGCACACATTGAGGAAGTGATGAAACCATCATGAAGAAGTATTGAATTTACTTTGAACACACCTTGAAGCTCATGTGAACACAAATGGGGCTACAAGGGCTGGAAAGGCTGGAGAGAGGGGTGAGGAAGGGTGTATGGGGTAGCGAAAAGGTTGGGAAAGAGTTGGAAGGGAAGATTAAGGGTTCCGAGGCATTTTAAATGAAGAAAAGGGTCTGGGAGAGGTTGAGAGGGGTGAAATGGGGATCAAAAGAGGATGGCATACAATGGGGCTGGGAGGATAGCGAAAGGCATGGGAAGGGAAGACAAGCATGTGTTGATAGAATTGAAAGGGATGGAGATTGGTGCAAACAGAGTGTGAAAATAGGAGGATGAACTCTGTTCTTCGGGCGAAGAACAGAGTTCACTTCCATAAAATATTAGCTGAAACATAGTTTTCAATTCTGTAAAAACAGTTGTAAGTAATAGAAAAAGTCACTGATTTTTTTTATATGTAATCTGAAATTTTTTAATAAAATTATTGTATTTAAGAATTGCAATATTGTCAATCAATTTTTATTGATCAAATTAATTTAATAAAGTATTATTTTAATAAGCTGTTTCAAAAAATACTTTGCATTGAGTAGACTCATGGAATGATTTTTTCTGGCTTCCATTCAGTTATCCTCACACTTTCACTATGTTTTCAATATAGATCCATTGTTATTTGTGTGATACTTCAAGTGAAAGTTCAGTATTACTTCAGTCTGAGTTCCATCTGATTTCCATCTGACTTCAAGTTGCGGACTTGCTAGCAAGTCCTCCCCCTATATTGCGTGGTGACTTAGCATACCTTATTATTCAAATTTTAAACTTGAATATATGTTGCGTGTATGATATAGATGCATATGCATTTGAATTTGCATGGTGGTGTCACGGGCCACGTGACACTCGAGGCGAAATCAACTCATTAAATCAATAATATTGAGTCCTATATCTATACTTGAAGCGCAGAAAGCAATTCTCCATAGCAACTGCGATTTTCTTTTGTGTACTTACTATTTAACTGCACTAGCCTAAACTCTAAATCTAAATTAGTCAATCTCCCAATAGGGTACCTTAGTCCTTTTTAATAAGCGACGCACAGCGCTAGGCTCAACGAAATAGTACAGTAGTAGTTTTTCATTAAAGTTTTGTTAATTAATTAAAAAGGGGTAAATAGAGCATGGATGGATATTTAGTGAAGAGGGTCTAAGTGTATGTTAGTAATGGTCAATGGAATGGGAATGGTGCGATGGAAGGGAGGTCAATGCGAGGAGGAACAAAGGATATAAAAGGAGTTGGGTATTTGGTTCGATATTCCTTAGAATTAAATTATAAAATCGTATTTACATTAATAGTGGTAAATCCTTAAAGTTAAATCATTGTTATTTGTATCTTTCTTTTATTTTCTCAATAATTAATTTCTAAATCCTAAATCTTTGATTATTGAGTTTCCAACCCTTTGTGAGATTTTAAGAATTACTATTACCTTTGAAACTAGTCTATAATTCTTCTTGAACGAACCTCGAACCCGTAGCTATTACTTCGAGTGACCTTCGAATCATTTCCTCGAATCATTCCTCTGTGCTTCGAAGAAGTTTATAAATCCCTCATCTCACTTGCAGGAACATCCTCGACCTTGTGCGTAGGTTGTCCGGTGACAGTATAATTTAATTCTCCGTAGTTCTCATTCTTTGCACTACTACGTCCTTTTAGGTGTTTCTAAAATTTTAAATGGCACCTGTTCAACGCACTCCTCCTACGGGCGCTACTACTAGAGCTTGCGCTAGAGGCAGGCCAACAGCCACAAGGTCTGTTTCTCGCACTCACTCTTTGGAACCACTCGACCTTAGGGAACGGCAACATTCAGTTCAATCTGTAGAAGACATCCCACAAGATTTTCAGGATTCTAGTGATGAAGAAGAAGGAGAGGATACAATGCACGAGGCACCATCCGCCCCTGCCAATCACCCTTCTGGCCTATCCTCAGAACCTGGACCATCTAACTCTCTGGAAGATTTCATGAGACTTTTCATGAAAACCTTTTCAAATCCAACGTCTTCAGAGGGATCTATGTTCAAAACTCCTTCTATTAAATCTCCTGACAAATTCGACGGAGATCACCCCGACAGATTGCGACCCTTCTTGCAAACCTGCAAGCTACTGTTCCATAATGACCCTCAAACCTTTAACAGCGACCGATAAAAGGTTGTTTACGCTTCTTCATTTCTAGCCAGAAAAGCGGCAAGATGGTTTGAACCTTATCTGCTCATGCTTTCTTCGACAGAAACCCACTTACTTATCAATAATTGGGAAAAGTTCGAAGACCAACTTTTTATGTTGTTTGGGGATCCTAATGAAACGGACAACACGGAAATTGAACTTGATTTTCTTCGCATGAGTGATAATGGTAAAGCCTCTGAATATATCTTGAACTTCAGAGCACTTCAAACTCGAGTAGGTTGGAATGATGCTTCCCTTAAGTATCATTTCAAGAAAGGACTTCCTTCGAGGATTCTAGATCAATTAAATCTTCACGGTCAGAAGATGACTACTTTAACGGACTTAATGGATCAAATCCTCAAACTTGACGGCATTTATCAAGAACGACTTCAACATCGTCGATATGCCAACAAATCTCAAGGCCTAAATTTTAAATCGGGACCTTCTTCACACCCACGACCAAATCAATCCTCCTCGACTCAATCCAAACCCAATAAGGGAAAGGATAAACCTCGACCAAAAGGCTCAACCCCAGGCGATATCAGCAAAGTACTGGATCCTAAAGGGGAACTTAAAGAAGCTGAGAGGAAGAGACGAGCAGATAATGGGTTATGTATGTATTGTGGGGTAAGCACAAGTTGGAAGACCGTGTAAAGTTGAAGGAAAGAGAAGGTACTAGTTCGAAGTCAAAAAACTAGTAGATAGTTTACTTGTGTGCAAAGCAAACTATCTTATCTCTCCCAGTGCACAGAACCTCCATGTCTTAAGGACTGGAGTTGCCTTAAACCGCTTGAGATTCATTCTTTTTAAGGAGGATATCCCCTTCAGTTGTCTTATACACCACACAATATGGGGGGCGGACTTGCTAGCAAGTCCGCAACCTTGGACCCAAACTCACCATAGATTGAACACACATTGAGCTATTGATAAAGGAGCCATACAATCAGGAATGAGCACCACTCAGAAGAACAGTTTTAGGTGGGTGTTCAAGTAGAGTTCAGTATGGGTTCAGTATGAGTTCAGTCTGAGTTCCATCTGAGTTCCATCTGAGTTCAGGTTGAGGACTTGCTAGCAAGTACACCCCCTATATTGCGTAGTGATAGACTCTGGAGCTTCAATTTCTTTTGTTAGTTTATCTTTTGCCGAGAAGCTTCAACTAACATTTACAGATATCGATCGAACTCCAATCTATTTGGTTGAATCAGAGGAACCCAAATATTGGGTAAGTAAGAAAGTTTTATGTGTTTTCAACTTTCCGAAATTTCCCCCCTTCGAGTGGGAATTATCAGTCTTGGACGCCCCAAGGATGGACGATACCATTCTTGGCCATGACTTTTTAACGCATTGGAATCCCGAAATTGATCGGACTAGGGGATTGATCACCCCACGCTCTATGTATATTTCTGATTCTTCAATGCAGGTCAATAGGGAGTTAAACAACCCGCCTGACAACGTCCTTCTAGAGGACAAGTCTCTGCCAGATGACTTGCAAGCATCTGATCCTTCTTTAAATGAGCAATTGGCTAACCCTTCTAGCTCGATGACTTCACTCGAAGAGGATTTAAATTGCCTCGAAGTAATCGAATTCTGCTCTCTCAATACAGGTATCCCCTCGACAGATTCTCTCGAAGATGAAGAGGACGACCAAATCAACGTTGAAGCCATCAAATCAACTCTACCGGAAATCTACCACGATTTCCTCGATGTTTTCTCAATCCGCAAGGCCAATAAGTTACCACCTCATCGACCCTACGACCATCAAATAGAGTTAATAGGCCCAGTACCTCCGGCAGGTCCTGTCTATTCTTTATCGAAGGACAAATCTCAAGTTCTTCGAGACTACATTGCAGAGAATGTAGCCAAAGGTTTCATCAGAGCCAGTAAATCTCCAACCGGCTCCCCTGTCCTCTTTGTAAAAAAGAAGGACGGTAGTCTTAGGTTGTGTGTTGACTATAGAAAGCTCAACACAGTCACGAAGAAGAATGCATATCCTGTTCCTCCTATGTCATTACTTCTTACCCTTTTCAATGGTGCTAATTTATTTTCTAAAATTGATCATAGAGGCGCTTACAATCTGATTCGCATTGCAGAAGGTCATGAACCACTGACTGCAATGCGCACTAGATTTGGTAGTTTTGAATATTTAGTTATGCCTTTTGGATTATGTAACGCACCTTCAACTTTTCAAACTTTTGTTAATGATATCTTTCAAGATGTTGTTGAACAATTTGTAGTCGTCTATTTAGATGATATTTTAATATTCTCAAAAACACTGGATGAACATATTCATCATGTTCGACAGGTCCTAAATCGTCTTCGAGGTCATGGTCTCTACGCCAAGCATAATAAATGCGAATTCCACCTCAAATCAATTGATTTTTTGGGTTTTACGTTGTCCACTGACGGTTTAGTCATGGATGACAAAAAAGTCCAGAAAATCCTGGAATGGCCTGAGCCCAAAAACATTAAATCACTCCAAGGATTTTTGGGTTTTGCAAACTTCTATAGAAGATTTATTAAAGATTACTCTAAAACTATTTCCAATCTTACTTCTCTTCTTAGAAAAGATATTCCTTTTGTTTTTACTTCTACAGCACAAAAGGAATTCGAAGCACTAAAAACGGCGTTCACCACAGCCCCAATCCTTCGGCATTTTGATCCTTCTGCCTCGACAATAGTTGAGACAGATGCAAGCGATTATGCTATTGCAGGGGTCATCTCCCAATTAAATCCTGAAACAAAGTTGTTTCATCCTGTTGCTTTTGAGTCACGCAAACTCATAGCTGTAGAATTAAATTATGAAATTCATGACAAAGAGCTTTTAGCTATTATCCATTGTCTTAAAAAATGGTGTTCTTTTCTTCTCAGCCTAGATAGTCCTTTTCAAATTTTAACAGATCATAATGCTTTGAAATACTTCATGTCTTCTAAAGTGTTAACCAGGCGTCAAGCCAGGTGGGCTGAATTTTTGTCTGAATTTTCTTTCTCTATCTCCTATCGCCCAGGTAAGAACTGCATTGTCCCAGATATCTTGTCACGTCGGGACGACGTTTACCCACAGCGGGGGGACGCATTTGCTGACAAGAACCCAGCAAATGTGCAATCAATCTTCAACAAATCAATGTTAACGACTCATCAACTTAATTTGATGACAATTCAATTTTTTCGAAATCCACTATCCAACATCCTCGAAGCTCAGTTGAAGGACCATTATTGTTTAGGGTTAAAAGACAAAATACTCTCAAAGCAAGGGGCCAAAAGATTTAGTATTGAATCAGGTCTATTAGTCTTCGAAGGTAGAGTAGTCATACCCGACAACAATGAGATAAAATTATGGATTTTCAACAGTCGACATGATTCTCCATTAGCTGGTCATTTTGGGGTTGATAAAACCTACCAGTTAATAGCGAGGGACTTCTTCTGGCCAGGTATGACCAGGGAAATCAAGGCCAATATAAAAGCTTGTTACGAATGTAATAGCAATAAGGCTCCCCGTCACCGGAAGCATGGGTTGCTTCAACCACTTCCTATTCCCTCTAAACCTTGGGACTCTTTATCAATGGATTTCATTTCTCAAGTTCCTATTTCTAATGATTTTGATGCTATATTAGTAATAGTAGATAGATTTTCAAAAATGTCTATTTTCATTAAAACCACTACTACTGCTACAGCAGAAGATTTGTCAGAATTGTTTCTAGAATATTTATTTTCTAAACACCGCTTACCGAATGATATTATTTCAGATAGAGGCTCATTGTTTGTATCCACATTCTGGACCCAACTGTGTCGACAACTCAATATCACGAGGAATCTCTCCATGGCCTATCACCCTGAAACCGATGGTCAAACAGAAAGAGTTAACCAAATCCTCGAACAATATCTTCAAATGTATGTCAGTTACCAACAAGACGATTGGACCACATGGTTACCATTGGCCGAATTTGCTTATAATAACTCAACTCATTCTTCGACACAACAATCTCCCTTCAAAACCATTTATGGACAACATCCTCGATTCAACTCAATCCATGTAGGAACTAATCATCCTGCGGAACATTATCTTCGAACTATATCACGACTCCAAGAAGAACTTAAAACAAATTTGGAATCAGCGATTCAAAGATACAAGGAACAGGCCAACAAACATCGACAATCTTCTCCTTCCTTTAAACCAGGCGACAAAGTATGGCTCGACGCACGAAACATTCGAACAACAAGACCATCAAAGAAACTGGCTGAAAAGTGCTGGGGACCATTCGAAATCAACTCTGAAGTCTCTAAAACTGCATTTCGACTCAATTTACCTCCTAAATGGCAGGCGATTCACCCTGTTTTCCATGTAACTCTCCTGGAACTGGCTCGAGAAATATACCCGGGCAAGAACCAACCTACTCCGGAACTGGTCAAAGTAGAAGATCATCTAGAGTGGGAAGTAAGTCGTATCCTTGATTCAAGAATACGCAAGGGGAAACTTCAATACCTCGTGGAATGGGAAGGCTTCCTCAATGACTCAGACAAAACATCCTGGGAACCAGCCATCAATGTTTCTAACGCTCCTGAACTCCTAAAATCTTTTCATTTGAAATATCCTTTAAAACCAAAACCTTAAAATTTCTTTATTTAAAATTTTCTTTTCTTTTTCTTTCTTTCTTTAAAATCTAAAACACCTCTTAAAATTCTTAGCCTTGTTTTCTTTTTTCTCTCTTCTTTTTTTCTTTCTTCTCCTTCTATAAAATTTCCTCCAAAACCAACTAAAAATAAAATCAAAATTAAAATTAAAATAAAATAAAATAAAAATAAAATAAAATAAAATAAAAATAAAATAACTAGAATAAATATAAATAATAAAATAAAATAAATAGAATAAACATTAATAATAAAATAAAATAAAAAACTCTTAAATCTCTCTAAATATTTTCTTTCTTTTCTTTTTCAATTCTTTAAATACATTCTTTTCTTAAATTTAAAATTCTCTTCAAAAATTTCTCTTCCACAAATTTATTCTCTCTTTTAAAAACTTTCTTTCCTTCGAATCATCAAATCTTGTACGACACGACCATTTCCTCGAACTTAACTTCAACCTCCAAATCTCCTTATAATAATTCTTTGAAACAAATAATTCTTCTTTTCAAATTCTCTTAAATTCTAAATTCTGTTTTTTTTTCTTTTCTTTCTTCTTCCTCTCTTTTCAACTAAAATTTCTTAAAAAAAAAAAAAAAAAATATATATATATATATTTTTAATCCTCAATTTAACAAACTCATCTCAATCACAAAAACCGTTTCTTTTTTCTCTCTCTTCTCTTACATAAATTTTTTTTTTAAAAACACTAAAACTTCCTTCAATTAAACAACCTTTTTCTTTCTTTAAAATTCTTCTTTCAAATTCTAAAAATTTTTTATTCTTTTTTTTCTTTCTCTCTCTCTCTCAAATCTTATAAAATTAATAACATTCACCTACAATAAAAAAATAAAATAAAATAAAACTAAAATACAAAATTTTTTTCTACTTCTTTACATCTCCTTTTCATTTCAAATCTTTTCTTTTAATTTCTCTCGAACCAATCTTTTCATTTTCTCCAAAACTACCCTTATCTCCTTCCTGCATTTCTCAAATACCTCCTCCTCTCCTACCGGAACCACCTCTCCCATCTCCAAGAGCTCCTCTGCCACGTCGAAGGAAGCCGCGTCGATAATTGTGTTGACCTCCCCACATAATTCTTCCACAAACCTTACTCGTCAACCTTGACGAGGTTTCTTCGACCACACCTGGTCCAGGGTGTCTTCAGGTTCTTCAATTACTTCCGTGGCCGGAGGGTTTGCCTCAGTTGGTATAACCGACGCAGGCTCCGCAATTGGCTCTTCAAGGTTATTCGATGTCTAAAACAAAAACTCATCAGTAACTTCATCCTTAAAATACACAAATAAAACTTACCTCGAAGATGGGGTCAGGCTCTAGAAATAACCTTAGCGTCACTTTGACCTCTACCTCTCTCTCTTCCTCCTCGTCCTCGATGACCACCCGTCGTTTCTTGGGTGCCCGCCCTTGAACAGGGACTTCATCTTCATCCTCCTCCACCAACTCGTCGACCTCTTCCTTGACACCTTGCTTCGAACTCGTGGCCTGGGTTACCCAGGTTGAGATCTTGTTGTTTAATTCCTTATCATTTTCCCCCACCGATTGTTCATCTTCGATCAAGACATCCCAAATGTCTTCCACCACCTCTTTGGTTTTCGGAATTACCCAAAACTTAGTCTTGGTAAATCGCTTTTGGAATTTCCGCGTTCTTCGTCAACGCATTGCACGCCACTCGTCGCCAACGGCAAAACTCGCATTTCTGGCGAGGGCCTCGAGTCGCCGTACTTTCGACACTCAAATACTCCATGCTTTCACAAGCCGTGCAAGTCTGTGAAAACTGTCATGTGATCATTCCCCCATCCGCTTTAGGGTGTGGAGGCGTAGGTGTGGGAGTGGGGCAGTTCATTATAAAATAAGTAATTAAGAAGTGAGGGAAAAAATTATTAGAAAAAGGGAAACTAGTGTGGGAAGATGGCTCAAGCTCAACGGAGTTCGCAATTTTTATACCCGGGCATCTGTCACGCGCCATGTGACACTCGAGGCGAAATCAACTCATTAAATCAATAATATCAAGTCCTAAATCTATACTCGAAGCGCAGAAAGCAATTCTCCATAGCAACTGCGATTTTCCTTTGTGTACTTACTATTTAACTGCGCTAGCCTAAACTCTAAATCTAAATTAGTCAATCTCCCAATAGGGTACCTTAGTCCTTTTCAATAAGCGAAGCACAGCGCTAGGCTCAACGAAATAGTACAGTAGTAGTTTTTCATTAAAGTTTTGTTAATTAATTAAAAAGGGGTAAATAGAGCATGGACGGATATTTAGTGAAGAGGGTCTAAGTGTATGTTAGTAATGGTCAATGGAATGGGAATGGTGCGATGGAAGGGAGGTCAATGCAAGGAGGAACAAAGGATATAAAAGGAGTTGGGTTTTGGTTTGATATTCCTTAGAATTAAATTATAAAATTGTATTTACATTAATAGTGGTAAATCCTTAAAGTTAAATCATTGTTATTTGTATCTTTCTTTTATTTTCTCAATAATTCATTTCTAAATCCTAAATCTTTGATTATTGAGTTTCCAACCCTTCGTGAGATTTTAAGAATTACTATTACCTTTGAAACTAGTCTATACTTCTTCTCAAACGAACCTCGAACCCGTAGCTATTACTTCGAGTGACCTTCGAATCATTTCCTCGAATCATTCCTCTGTGCTTCGAAGAAGTTTATAAATCCCTCATCTCACTTGCAGGAACATCCTCGACCTTGTGCGTAGGTCGTCCGGTGACAGGTGGATACTTATTGCATGTTAAAAATTGAGGTGAAATGCCTATCTAAAGTGTATGCATAATGACTATGAAGAATAAATACGCATAAAAAATATGCATAAAAATATGCATAAAAAATATTCATAGTGATTATGCATAAAAAATATGCATATTGAATATACATAAAAATATGCATATTGAATATGCATAAAAATAGGCATATTGAATATGCATAAAAATATGCATATTGAATATGCATAAAAATATGCATATTGAATATGCATAAAAATATGCATATTGAATATGCATAAAAATATGCATATTGAATATGCATAAAAATATGCATATTGAATATGCATAAAAATATGCATATTGAATATGCATAAAAATATGCATATTGAATATGCATAAAAATATGCATATTGAATATGCATAAAAATATGCATATTGAATATGCAAAAAAAAGGTGCATATATGTACATGAATAAAATATATTAATATGCATATAAATCTGTAAAATGAATATGCATATGCATATCCATAAATATGCATAATGATTGAAAAATGCCAAAAAAATGATCCTTAATGAGTTTATTTTATGCATAAATAGAAATATGCATTATGAATTCATATTGCATACAGATAACACTGGCAAACCAACTTGACCAAAACTCATACTAAATTTTCATTCTGGACTAAAGGTGTGAGGGAAGGAAGAAAAACAGTCTGACATTATGAAAATGCTACATGCACTCATTTTGTAGCAGAGCAAATGAGAAGTGCTAAATTATGGTTGGTGCCCATAATTTAGTATGATATCATAATTTTATTTAATTGTTTTCAATATTGAAAAGACTTTAGGTCGGTTGGTTTGGATCTAGCTGTGCCAGGGTCTAATCTAATTATTTTAACAATTTCTTAATAATTAATGGCTTTCAATACAAAAACAGGTTGTATTTTTTGTGGGATATTGGATATGATAAGGTCTTTTGTAAAAAAAACTTATATTGTTCACAAATTTTCCTGAATCAGATGTGGGATAGTCACTACAAAAAATTGTAGTACTGTGGGCAATAAAATTTATGCACAAGCAGTAAGGAAAGGACTGAGTGAACCCTTTTTGTGCAGTGGGAATCATTAGAGTGGAATTGTGGATGAAAAATATAATTCATTATTACCATTTTATTTAATCAAAAAATTTATAATATTAAAAAGAACTATTGATTAATTGGTATTTGACCTTGGTGCCTCACTCATATTTATCATTTGATTGATTTTTTGTCACCATTATGTTATTAATATTATAAGTATAGCAAAAACTCGTGTGCCAAATGCATACCGGGTGATGTTACACCTTTTATAATATTATTAAATAAAGGTAAAATAATATGAAAATGATTTGTTTTACAAAAAATAAATTGATATCCAAAAGCAATATGAGGGATAAAAAGGTAAAATTAAAGGGATCAAATATGAAATAAAAAATTAAAGTAAAATTCCTTCCAACAAGAGCAAGTAGACATGATGGGGTGAACACCCACCAGTGGCACTAAACTTGGACTATAATTTCTTTTTTGTAAAAATAAAAAAAAATCCACTTGAGCTTTACCAAAACTTCAGGATGACAATTTTTCCATATCAAACAACTTCTAGTGCAATTATTGAAGAAAAATTCATTTTCATTGCAATAGAGAGAATTGATCACATCAGACTGCATGTGACAAAAAGTGTCAAGCACAAGTTCGGCCAAACTAGTGCTGGACACTTTTATGATGGAGAGTAGCTAGGGTGGAATTTTTCTTCAGTTCATCTGGTATTTCTTATAAACATGTCCACTGGTATTTGATCTTTGTGCCTCACTCATATTTATCATTTGATTGATTTTTTGTCACCATTATGTTATTAATATTATCAGTATAGCAAAAACTCGTGTGCTGAACGCATACCGGGTGATGTTACACCTTTTATAATATTATTAAATAAAGGTAAAAAAATATGAAAATGATTTGTTTTACAAAAAAAAATTGATATACAAAAGCAATATGAGGGATAAAAAGGTAAAATTAAAGGAAGCAAATATGAAATAAAAAATTAAAATAAAATTACTGCCATCAAGAGCAAGTAGACATGATGGGGTGAACGCTCACCAGTGGCACTAAACTTGGACAATAATTGCTTTTTTGAAAAACAAAAAATTTCCAATCTGAGGTTTAACAAAACTTCAGCAGAACCATTTAGCCATATCAAACAACTTCTAGTGCAATGATTGAGAGAGAATCGATCACACCAGACTGCATGTGACCAAAAGTGTCCAGCACAAGTTTTTCCGAACTTGTGCTGGACACATTTATGATGGAGAGTAGCTAGGGTAGAATTTTTCTTCAGTTAATCTGGTATTTCTTATAAACATGTCCATTGGTACTTGATCTTTGTGCCTCACTCATATATATCATTTGATTAATTTATTGTCACCATTATATTATTCATATTATAAGTATAGAAAAAACTCATGTGCCAAATGCATACCAGGTGATGTTATACCTTTTATAATATTATGAAATAAAAGTAAAAAAATATGAAAATGATTAGCTTTACAATAATTTAAATAGATATTAAAAAAAAAGAGAAATAAAAAAAGTAAAATTAATCTCAAAGAGATCAATTATGAAAAACAAATTACTAGTAAAATTCTGGCTCTCAAGAGCCATTAGAAGTGTTTAAACAAATGAGAGCCATCAGGGCTAAATTTTAATAAGTGACCTTTTTTTATAAAGATAAAAAATTATACACCTGAGGTTGGGAAGAACGACAGGTGGATGATTCAGCTAAACAAAACTACTTGTAGTGAAGTTTAATAAAAAAATGTTTTTTTTCCATAGAGAGAATTGATCCCATCTGACTGCATGTGACCAAAAGTGTCCAGCACAAGTTCGGCCAAACTTGTGCTGGACACTTTTATGATGGAGAGTAGCTTGGGTGGAAATTTTCTTCAGTTCCTTCATCTTGAATTTCTCATAAACATGTCTACTGGTATTTGATTAGTCTGTATCTTTCATATTTATCATCCAATTAATATTTTATCACCATTATATTATTAATGTTATTAGTATAGCAAAAACTTGTGTGCCAAATGCATTCCATGTGAAGTTATACCTTCAATAATTTTTTAAAATAGATGTTAATAAATGTAGAAAAGATTAGTTTTACAAAAATTAAATACAAATTTAAAAGTAAAAAGAGGAATAAAAGAGTAAAATAAAAGTCAAAGAGTTCAAATATGAAAAAAATACTAGTAAAATTCCTGCTATCAAGAGCCAGTAGAGGTGTTAAAGCAAATGGGAGCCATCAGGGCTTAATTGTAATAAGTGACTTTTTCTTTAAAGATAAATAATTATACACCTGATATTGGGCAGAACAGCAGGTGGATGATTCAGCTAAACCAAACTAATTCTAGTGAAATTTGATAAACAAATTTTTTTGTTGCCATACAGAGAATTGATCCCATCTGACTGCCCATGACCAAAAGTGTCCAGCACAAGTTTGGCCAAACTTGTGCTGGACAATTCTATGATGGAGAGTGGCTGGGTTAGAATTTTTCTTCAGTTCATCTGGTATTTCTTACAAACATGTCTACTGGTATTTTATCTTTGTGCCTCACTCATACATATTGTTTGATTAATTTTTTGTCTTAATTATATTATTAATTATATAAGTATAGCAAAAATTGTGTGCCAAATGCATACTGAGTGATGTTAAATCTTTAATAATATTATTAAATAAATTTATAAAAATATTAAAATAATTTATTTTCAAAATTATTAGGGGGTATCAATGTTGACCGATCCGCAATTAAATTAATTGCGGAAAATAATCCTTATACCCCAATTATCTTCCGCAATTATTTTTGCTAATAATTGGGTTATTAGACACTTTACGTGTCAATGTTCACCTCTTATCAGACATTTATTTACTCAATTTTCCATAACCACATCTTGGACAACTTTCTGGATATCCCAGCCTTCTACCTTTCTGCGCACTTCCATTCTCATCCCATCCTGTTCATTCTATCCGCTCAGAATTTCTCCCCATTTCATCTATTTGATTCTTCTCCTTTTCATCTCGCTATCTCATCTGCTTGTTTCTGCTCCTTTTCATCTTCATTTATAATAACATGCCTCGTCATCCTAGATCTTCTCAAAGGCAGCTATCACCCAGTTGTTCTTCAATTCCCACTACTTCCTCTTTTCCCTGCTCAGCCAAGAAATCAAAGATTGTTTAATTAAAAAAAGATGATCATCTCATTCTTATCAACTGGCTGAAAACCAAATCTAACTATGATTCTTGTTTTGGTACTGAGTATGCCACTAAAGTAGGACGGCCCCCCACATCAAAAGTTAATGGCTATCTTCTAATGGCAAATGAATTACGCAATAAGACCAAGGGAAGGATTGATCTTTTGCCTAAACAGATGTCTGAACGCTTCAAGCATTATCGAGCAAAATACAAGAAGGCAAAGGCTCTTTCATCTTCCACTGGTTTTGGGGTTACTGACATTGATATAACTAAGGGTATAAAATCCATAGACAATAAACTTGATTCTTTATGTCCTTACTTTAAAGAGATGGATGCAATTTTTGGAGAGCGAGCCGATTTTAATCCTGTAAACATGTTGGATGGAGAAGATCCTATCTCCGAACATGATGTCGAAGCAAATCTTTTCCCATCCTCTTCCTCCACTCAAGCCTCCCCTCTTCTAAATTCTACGAATCTAGATAGCTTTGCTATTGATCCTATTGGCGATTTAACCCAACCCAATCTAACTCAGGTCTGTTTCTTTTATCTTATCAATTCTATTTTTTTATTTACTTATATTTTTCTTATTTCTTAAAAGGCTGATGAACAAACCCAGGATCCTCAATCAACTGAGTCTGAAGCTAGTGACAATGATGAGGAGGAAAATGCTACGTTGAACAAAAAGAGAAGGGCTTCAACTAGTCTAAATTTCCTCTCCCAAAGAAGACAAAAAAGTGATACTTCATCACAAACACCTTTTTCTTCGATGGAACAGTTTTTAGAGAAACGTGATGCTGGTAAGTGATATCATACCTCTTATTACTTTACTCTGCTTTTCTTCTACTTTATGTTAATTTTTATTCTCACTCTAGAACAAGTGGAAATTGCTAAAGAGACACTGAGCTTTGAAAAGAAGAAATACGAGCTCTCTTTAAGGAGGGATGACAGAGTACAAGATTTGGATGAGAGGAAGTATGAGCTCTCCTTACGGAAGGATGCTCGGATCCAAGATTTGGAGGAGAAGAAGTTTGAGCTCTCTTTACAGAAGGATGGTAGGGCCCAAGATTTGGAGGAGAAGAAGTTTGAGTTAACTCTTAGTATTGAAAAATCCAAAAATAAGGAAAAAACACTCGAGCATCAAAACTTAATGGAACAGATGAAGTATAAGCATGATCTCCAAGAAAGTTCTAAAAAGAAAGATTTCTTGATCGAATGCATTAAAGCAAACAAATCTGTTGAAGAAATAGAACGTTTAATGAAATTTTTTGTTGACTAGTTTCTTTTATTTCTTTCACACTTCATGTGTTCATATTTATTTGTACATAAATTTTACAATTATTTTCTGTATTATACATACAATGGGGCTGGGAGGATAGCGAAAGGCATGGGGAGAGAAGACAAGCATGTGTTGATAGAATTGAAAGGGATGGAGATTGGTGCAAACAGAGTGTGAAAATAGGAGGATGAACTCTGTTCTTTGGGCGAAGAACAGAGTTCACTTCCATAAAATATTGAAAGCGATGGAGATTGGTGCAAACAGAGTGTGAAAATAGGAGGATGAACTCTGTTCTTCGGGCGAAGAACAGAGTTCACTTCCATAAAATATTACCTGAAACATAGTTTTCAATTCTGTAAAAACAGTTGTAAGTAATAGAAAAAGTCAAATTATTGTATTTAAGAATTGCAATATTGTCAATCAATTTTTATTGATAAACTTAATTTAATAAAGTATTATTTAAATAAGTTGCTTCAAAAAATACTTTGCATTGAGTAGACTCATGGAATGATTTTTTCTGGCTTCCATTCAGTTATCCTCACACTTTCACAATGTTTTCAATATAGATCCATTATTATTTGTGTGATACTTCAAGTGAAAGTTCAGTATTACTTCAGTCTGAGTTCCATCTGATTTCCATCTGACTTCAAGTTGCGGACTTGCTAGCAAGTCCGCCCCCCATATTGCGTGGTGTCTGTTTAAAGGAGGATATAATGATTAGGTAGGGGGGGAAGGGGGGTGTTTGAGGCGCCTAAAGAGAGGGAAAGGGGGGTTTGATGTGGGTAAAGAGAGGTGAAGGGGGGGTTTGAGGCGCCAAAAGAGAGGTGAAGGGGGGGGTTTGAGGGACATAAAGAGAGGGGAAGGGGGGAGTATTGAAGCACCTAAAAAGAGGGGAAAGGGGGTGATGAGGGACCTAAAGAGGGGGGAAAGGGGGGATTTGAGGCAGCTAAAAAGGGGGTAAAAAGGGGGTCAGAGACAGGTAAAGAGAGGGAAAAAGGGGGGCCTTGAGGATCATAAAGAGAGGTGAAGGAGAGAAAAAAAAACAAAAAAATAAAAAGATAAAAAAGAGAAAAAAGCAAAACAAAAATTAGTTTACCCTAGAACAAAAATAATAGAAGCACTTACAAAAAAAAACAAAAAACCCAAAAAAAAAGCAAAAAAAAAGCAAAAAAAAAGCAAAAAAAAAGCAAAAAAAAAGCAAAAAAAAAATCATGATTAGCAAATAAAAAACCATGAAAAAAGAAAAAAAATGACCTACCTGGTGAGTTGAGTTGAGAAAATAAATGCAACCAAAATATTTGAGGGATGTTTGAGGAGAATAGGAAAAGGATATGAGTGATGAATGAAAAAAAAAATCACTGACAAAATATGCGATATAAGAAAATATGCGATTTCATGTTGAGGAAGTGAAAGAAAACCAATGAGCAATCCAAAAAAAAGATATTCACCGTAAATTCAAAAAAAAAAATGAATATGCAACAAACCAAAATACAAAACCAAGTGATTAAAGTACACAAAGAGGACATTTGGAAAGTATGAAAACATAAAAATTAAAAATTAAAAGGGTGAAGAGAAATGTTGAAGAGTAATTGGCATTATAATGGGGCGTATGCCGGTTGATTGAATGATTTGTGAATCAAGGGAGGGGAGTGCCAGTGGTGGTTCAGGATCCTCTTCTTCATAAAGATCATTCCACTCATCCTTCAAATCAGCTAGAATATTGTGGAGTATTACGCAAGTCAAGATCCAATGATTTGCAGTTTTGATCTCCAATTTTTTTTGAAATTGGATTCTGAGCTCCCGAAGACTAGAAAATCGTCCCTTTAAAATACCTATAGCATGTTCAATTCGTACTCTTGATTGTGCAAGGTGATAATTAAATTTAGTTTTGGGGTCATTTTCTGAAGTTGCACCACGGAAAGCAGGTATAATGTACTTTCCACTTGCATATGCTGAGTCTGCAAGGAGGTACTGAGATTCGTCAAAGTATGATTCAGGGGATTGAGAAATCCTCATTCTTTGGAAGACGGAAGAGTCATGACATGATCCAGGGCAGCCACTGTGAAAAGCAATAAATTTTTAATTGACATCGCATACAAGTTGAACGGCAATAGAGTATCTAGAAAGAAGATAAAAAGTTAGATTGTGAAAGATGAGAACTTGGAGAAGATTTTGAAGAAACCTTTTTTTGTGATCAAAATAATGGTTGCCATCATGAGCAGGCTTTTGACTCAAAGGGATGGTTGTGCCATCAACAAAACCTATACAGCCAGGGAAACCTTCAGCTTGCATTACTTGAGAGGATTCAAGTCGCTGTTCTGGAGTTGGCCAAGAAAGAGTTTGAGACTTGAGGGAAAGGATAGCAATCATACAGCGCTTGGTGTATAATATCACGGTACCATATCCTATGTTAAAGAGATTATCCAAACGTCTTACGGCAGCACCATTTCCATTTGAGCCAAAGCGACATAGAGCAACAGCAAGTTGGATGGCAGGATTACGCTGTTTGTTATGAGAATTGTTATGGAAGATAGGATGATCAGAGATGAGTTGATAAAGTTTGAAGAAAGAATCGGGAGAAGTTCTAAAAAGTTGTGTGAAGTTTAAATGAGGAATGTTGAGAATGGAGGCCAGATCATATCTGGGATCATGATAAAGATTTGGCCCCCTGGTGATGATGTAACGCTTTTTGGAAAGAAAACACATATAAGCTAAAGCATCTTCCAAATCAGAGTCAGATTTATAGTAAAGAACTAAAAGAAAAGTGATAGCATTCATTGTTGAGTGAAGTAGCTTCCTAGTAGAGAGGTGTTTCATTGTTGCCGGTGGAAGGGTTAAGTGATGAGGGAAGTGGGAATTCACCGCCAAATGTGCAGTTGGGGTGTGTAGATAAAAAAAAAACTTAAGTGTTCGCCACCAAAATTAAGTAGCATAGAGTGAGGAAATACTTAAGGATGGCATCAGCAATTATAAGTCATGTGACTTTCTTAAAAATCCATCATGGATGAGATGAGTTTGGGATCAGGAATTAGGAATGGAAATTGGGGTATAAGAGGCAGGATAATGCATTATCGTGGATTTCTTATCCACTAGCCCTGGGGCTAGTGGATAAGAATCTTCCGCAATTAATAATGTCTGATCCCGGGAAAAAAAATTCCTGATCCCTAATTGCAGATCCCTGAACATTGATACCCCCTATTAATTGATATCCAAAAGCAATATTAGGAATAAAAAATTAACTTAAAGGGATCAAATATGAAAAAAGAAATCCAAATAATATTCCTACTATCAAAAGCCAGTAGAGGTGTTGAAGCAAATGAGAGCCATCAGGGATAAATTGTACTGAATTGACTTTTTTTTAAAAGATAAAAAATTATGCACCTGTGGTTTGGATGAACTCTAGGTAGAAAATTTGGCTATATAAAACTACTTCTAGTGAAGTTTTTTATCAAATAATTTTTTTTATTGCCATATAGAGAATTGATCTCATATGACTGCACCTGACCAAAAGTGTCCAGCACAAGTTCGGCTTAACTTGTGCTGGACACTTTTTTGATGGTGAGTATCTACGGTGCAGCTCTTCTTCAGTGCAACTGGTATTTGATCTTTCTGCTTTATTAATATTTTATCATTTGATCAATTTTTTGTCACCAGTATATTATTATTTTTATTAGTATAGCAAAAAAACATGTGCCAAATGCTTACAGGGTGATGTTGAACCTTTAAAAATTATATTAAATACAGGTAAAAAATTATGAAAATGATTTTTTTTACATATAATTAATTTATATCTAAAAGAAAAAAAGAGATAAAAAGAAATAGGTTGAATAAAAGGGATTTTATATTAAATTAAAAATTCAAGCTAAATGCCTACTTTCAAGGCTCAGAAGAGGTGTTGGATAAAATGGGAATCATCAGGAATAAAATTGTACTTAATTTGATTTTTTGAAAAACTAAATGAAGTTTTCAACTGATTTTTTTCCAATATTTAGTTGGACACTTTGTCTATATCAAATTACTTCTAGTACCATTATTGACCAAATTAAATCCTCATTTCCATATGCAGAATTGATCCCATATGGCTGGACCAGGCCAAAGGTGTCAACCTCAAGTTTGAGAATTCTTCTGGTGGACACTTTTATGATGGACAGTAGTAGGGTGCAAGTCTTCTTTAGTTAATCTAGTATTCCTCATAAACATTTCCAACTTATTTTTGGCCAAGAATCTGGTAGAAAGTTTGTCCATATCAAATTACTTCTAATGCCATGATTGACTAAAAATTTATTCTCATTGCCATATAGAGAGTTGATACCATATGACTGGATCTGGCAAAAGTGTCACCACAATTTTTGATAAACTTATGTTTGAAAATTTTATGATGGAAAGTATTTGCAAGTCTTCTTCATTTCATCAAGTAATCCTCATAAAATATTCCACCTGTATTTTGGCCAAACTTCAGGTTGAAAATTTTGCCATATTAAATTAATTCTAGTTCCATGTTGATAAAAAACTGATACTTATTACCATATATAGATATTAAACCCATCAGACTGTGCCTTTCCAAAAGTGTCTACCTGAATTATGGCTAAACCTCAGTTGGACACTTTTATGATGCAGAGTAGCTAGGGCAAAAATATTCTTCAGTTAATTTGGTATTCATAATAAATTTATCCTCCTGAAGTTTAGCCTAACTTAAGGTGGACAATTTCAGAAATCACCAGTTAGTCACTATCCATCAAAAAAGTGTTCACCAAAATTTTGGCTAAACTTGTGGTGGACCCCTTTGATCAGCCACAGTCAGATGAGATCAACTCTTTAGATGGAAATGAGGATGATGTTTTGGTCAATCATGGAAATAGAAGTAGTTTGATGTGGCCAAATTACCCCCCTGAAGGTCAGACAAACCTAACAAGGACACTTTTTAGCAGGGAGTAACTGAGAAAAATCCATTTATCAGAAGGAAAATCTTTTATTGGACTGATGCCAAAGTTTCATACTTGTGTATTATGGTCAGTATTAATTTTGAAAGTGTCTGTCCAAGCAATTTCATTGCCCATCATGACACATTTTGTTTTGAATGTTTCAAACTGCATGATAAAGTATTAAGGTGTCACATAGTATAATTAAGTTCTATTAAGTGCCCTCCTATGATGCCTAAAATTATAATTTAATATCTTACATAATAATTTTTTTTTATATAAATTCATCAATATTTTATTTTATTATCAAATTTAATGGAACAAGTATCCTGAATTATTATTTATGCATAAGCTTAGGTTAAATCAATTTGTGCTCAATTTATTCTCAACAGAGGACGAAAATCAAGTTCTGGAAGAACAAATTGTGCATAATTTGGAATCAGTTGATATTCTGTCTATAATCAATCTGAGAATAAATGTACTTCCAATACAATTTTGTATATTGTTATAAAGTGAGAATAACCCTGGAATAATAAGATACACTACGCAATATAGGGGGTGGACTTGCTAGCAAGTCCTCAACCTGAACTCAGATGGAACTCAGATGGAACTCAGACTGAACTCATACTGAACCCATACTGAACTCTACTTGAACACCCACCTAAAACTGTTCTGCTGAGTGGTGTTCATCCCTGATTGAATGGTTCCTTTATCAATAGCTCAATGTGTGTTCAATCTATGGTGAGTTTGGGTCCAAGGTTGCGGACTTGCTAGCAAGTCCGCCCCCCATATTGTGTGGTGATACACTCTGGAGTTCAAAGAGAGGGGATTGCTAGCAGTTCACCCCCAGATTTTCCGTGGTGATAAGCCTTGTGTTAAAAGTCAAAAATGTGAGAAAAATTTAAATATTGTTTATTATAAGCAAGAATCTGAAAATGAAACTGAAGAAAGTAAAGAATAAAGTGATTATGATAGTAATATCTCATATAGTGATGAAAAAGAGGTCTGTATGTTGGAAGATGATTTGTCCATATTTTAAAACCCAATATAAAATATGGGATTAAATATATCATTAATGAATTTTGAAGTTGCTGAAATCATTAAGGATATACAAGCTGAAACTTAAAAATGACACCTATCATGGTTCCAGAAATAATTTCTGGAGAAAATGTTAATATAGTATTGGACACAGGAGCTTCTGGTTCTGTTGTTTCTACTAATACATTAAAAAAAATTGATAGTTATTATATGTCAAAGCTTGAGCCCCTTCAAAGTAAAAATTGAAGAGGTTTTGGATCAGTATTACACCCCATTGGTAGATACAAAGCTGCTGTTTTATTTAAACATCAATATGGTTGTGTTAGAGTAACTTGTGACTTTGTAGTAATGAATAATACTAATTGTAGTAGCTGTTTTATCATTGAAAATGACATTTTGACAAAGTTTGGTGTGATATTAGACCCTTCTAATAATAATTTTACAATTGGCATGAATGGTAAAAGGAAATTTAAAATAAAATCTTTCAACACAGTCTTACAGATTGATTCAGTCATAGATATTCCTTGCAAAGAAAGAGAATCCAATGAGATGGAAATTCTGGAAACAGAAATTTCAAAAGCATCATTTGGCACTCAGATAAGTGAAGCTGAGAAGACAAATATTTTAGACTTAATTAAAGGACTTCCAATGGATTTTGCACACGAGACCAATGAACTTTGCATTGTAAAATATAATGAGATGTAGATTAGTTTAACCTGTGAAATGAATGATATTCCTGCTAGTCTTAAAAAGTAACCATACTCTGCTTCACCAATGAAGAGAAAAGACATAGAGGATAATATTGGAATTTTGTTAAACATGAAAATTATTGAAAAGATTGAAACTACACCAAAATATTGTGTGATATCATCAGTGCTAATTATAAATGAATAAGATAAAACAAGACTGAGCGGTGATTATAGAGAATTAACTATATTTACAGCATATGATATTTACCCCTTGCCAAGGATTGCCTCTATACATGCTACCCTTCAAGGTTCTAAATAAATAATTTTCCTACATGAAAATAAAGGGTACCATAAAATTCCTGTTGAAAGGAGTTCACAGAACTTTCTTTTGGTAACAACACATGGAAATATATAAATATGTTAGGATGCCATTTGAACCAAAAAATGCTCCTTCAGTATTTCAGAAATTAATGGATATAACATTCCATAATGAAATGATTGAGGGATAGTTAATGGTATAAATTGATGACATCATAGTGTTCTCTAAGACTTATGATGAACACTTAATCCATTTAAAGAAGGTATTTCGGAAGATGTATGAAATAAAAATGACCCTTGCATTGAAAAAATGTGAATTTCTGTTTGAGTCTTTAAAAGTGCTTGGTCATATTGTATCTGGCTCACAAATATGTGTAGACCGAAATAAGGTGGCTGCAATCAAGAATATTGGAATTACTCAAAATTTAAAGGATTTAAAATCTTTTCTTGGTATGTGTGGTTTTTATTGACAATATATAGAGAGCTACCAATTAATTTCTGCACCATTGGCCACACTGATAAAGAAATCAGAAGCTTTCATGTGGAACAATGAAAGACAAAAGGCTTTTGATAAGTTGAAAGAATTTTTGATGACAGCTCCTCTCTTGGGACTACCAGATTTCCAATTGCCTTTTGTATTGTATACTAATGCAAGTTTTATTGGTTTGAGTGCTTCTTTGCATAAAAAACAACTTATTTAAGGGAAAATGTCAATGGTTCCCAATGGTCTAGAAGAATTTAATGGAGGTCCAATGGCAGTGACAGGTGAATACTCAAGGATTTCAAAGTAAAGGTACGTAGAAGATTATCTTTATGATTTATCACTCAATTAAAAGGTAGAATTATATTATTATTATTACTTAGGTGGAATATAATTACGTAGATGTATATACTAAAGAAATAAGTAGTAGAAATAAATTTGTTATTATTGGTGATTAATAAAATTGTGTGCAAGTAAAAAGATGATTCAAAAAACCGAAATGGGAGGCCTTAGATAGGCAAAAAGGGAGAGAAACCACATAGCTAAAAATCCTATATACTGGAGTATGAGAGAAAAAGAACATTTCAGAATAAAATATTTCAAATATTAAGGTTTTTCTATAAAGAGTGTATTAATATAATGTATTTACTGTTTATGTCAAATTATTTTTTTCATTTCAAAGTTTCTGTAAATGTCACTTTTAAATAAATAAGTTGGATTTTATTTATTTATTTATTTTAGTATTAATATTTATTTCACCTCTCACCTGTCATGAGGACATTGTTAGGGAATAAAAATATGAGATACATCAAATTTAAATATTTACTTAACTTACTTATTCCCATTAGTTAAATTATTGTAATTAAGTTATAAAATAAATATAATAAATAAAATAAGAATAAAGGCATGGCTCCATTCTAGTAAATAATTAATTATTTACTGGGTAAGTCTAGTAGCCTGGCTGACACTCCCTCACTCTAAGAAAACTAATAAAAAATGCTATGATTTTTTCTTTTTATATTTCTTTAGTAGAGTAGGAAGGTTAGGTATCTCTTTCCCAGGTATCCAAGAATCATATTTAGAAGATTTATTCTTGAATTTCAATAAGTATACAGCACTTTTTTCAGCAGTGATTATTCTGTAATTTAGAATCTTATCAATTTCTACTGTTTCAGTGATTTCATTAGGGGTCTTTTTTGGTCTTCCCCTCCTTTTTTGGAATAAATCACTATTGGATGTGTAAGGTTTCAGAAGAGATATTGAAAAACCATGATGTTTCCTTTCATATGGAGAGCACAAGATAACCTCAACTGCTTTATAACCAACCATTCTTTTGACAACAAATGGAAGTACAAATGGGTCATTTAATTTGTTATTACCTTGTAAATTGAAGTGGACTGTAGAAATCAGTACTCCATCACCCTTTTTTAAAAGTGTACTCTTTATGGGATTTGTCCCATCTCTTCTTCTCATATTCAAAAGATTTCTCAATACATTTTTGAGCATGCCTTCTGCAAAGTTGTTGCATTTGAAGAAAATATTTTACACCAGGATGTAAATCCAATTTAGGTATTTTATTATTGAGAATTTGGGCAGGAGTATTTGGAACATATCCCATCCAGAGATCAAAAGGCTTTCTTTGAGTAACAGAATGAACTGTGCTTTTATAAGCATATTCTAACCCCGGAAGTAATGTGACCCAATCTTGAGTGAACCTGTCATTGTCTTTGTACTCAAAGCCAAAATCCTGATACCTTCTTATCATGTCCTCTAAAGTCTGAATTATTCTCTCAACTAATCCATAAGTCTGGGAATGATGGGCAGTAGAAAGCTTTGGATCACAACCACAAACATACATCAGAGACATCCAAAACTCTGAAGTAAATTTAGGGTCTCTATCAGAGATTATAGCCTTTGGAAAACCAGAAGTATTACACATATGAGACCACCACAAGAAGGCTAATTCTTTTGTGGAAACATCCTTGTGAGAAGGGATAAATTTACACATTTTTGAGAATCTTTCCACCATAACCTAACAAGAGTTATAACTGTCTTTCCCAGCAATGGGCAGTCCTGTTACAAAGTCAATGTTTATTATTTGCCATGATGCATCAGGAGCTTCAATATGTTGCAATAATCCAGCTCTTTTTCCAGTTAATCTTTTTGATTTCTGACAAGAGTCACAGGATTCAACATATAAATTTGTGTCTTCAGGAATATTAATCAAAAAAGAAGTGTTCTTAGTTCTTATCATAATTTTCTCAAGATCAAAATGTCCAGTCAATATGTCATCATTACAAATCTTCAAGATGATCTCTTTCATATAAGGAGGAATAACAATAACATTACTCAACTTTCTTCTATATTAGAGGTACTCTTCATCAATTGAAATTTTTTTTTCCCAAAGAAGTCTGGTACTTTGGTAGGAGGGTTTTAATTAATGCTTGTATTGAAGAATTGTTTGGATCATTTAATATAGTACATAACTTTTTTAAGTTAGTGTCTTTATCATATGAATCCAGAATAATCTGTAATAGCTCTTCCTTCATATAAACCACATATATCCCATGAATGTGAACTATTTCATCTTCATGAACATATGCAGGATTTAAGTCATCATTTGGAAAAGGTAACCTTGATAACATATCCACATTTGAGTGAACAATACCAACCCTTTGAATTATTGTCATCCTCCCTCCATATTCTTGAACAGCTAGCTGCCATCTGAACATTTGTCTGTTAGGGGTTTTCAAGTTTAAGAGAGATTTAACTGCACTGAAGCCATAGAAAATTTCAAATTTCTGGTCATACATGTAATAATGTAGCTTCTCTAGGGCCCACACTACTGCTAAACACTCAAGTTGAGTTGAACCATATTTCAATTCACTATTTCTCAAGGTTCATTAAATATAAAAAATAACTAATTCTGATACTTTATCATTCATAACTTGTTTTTGATAAAGAGCAGCACCAATACCAATAAAACTGGCATCAGTGTATAAATCAAACTGTTGATTAAAGTCAGGCAGCAAAAGAATTGGTTCTGACATAAAACAATGTTTCATATTGTCAAAAGCTCCTTGTTTTTCACTGTTCCAGACAAAAAAAAACATATTTCCTAGTTAATTGGGTAAGGGGTAATGCTATCACCTAATAATTTAAATATAATGTCTATAGTATCCACACATTCCTGAAAAACTCTGAAGCTCTCTAACTGTAGTAGGAGCTTTCACCTGTTGTATGGCTGCCATTTTGTTCTATTCAGCACATATCTTTAAACCTGAGACAACATGATGAAGCACATTTAAAGAATGAAAACCAAATTTGCATTTTTTCTAGGCAAGTTTCATATTTATCTCATCCATATTTTAGAACACTTTACACAGGTGGTTAAGATGGTCCTCAAATGTTTTAGAGAATATGATGATATCATCAATGTAAACCATCACCCATCCTTCAATTATTTTCTGATGGAACGTGTTATCCATAACTTTTTGAAAAACTGAAGGGGCATTTTTGGGGCCAAACAGCATTCTAACATACTTATAAATACCCATATGAGTAGCAATCATAAGAAAATTCTGGGAATTCTTCTCAACAGGTGCCTGGTGATATCCTTTATTACCATCAAAACAGCTGATATATTTATCACCTAGTAAGGTAGCATGTATAGAGCTAATTCTGGGTAAAGGATAGATATCATCAACAGATTAAGTGTTTAATGCTCTATAATCACCACATAACCTGGCTTTATCTTTCTCATAAGAAGTTAATACAGTTGAGATAACACAATGATTAGGTGTTTCAACTAACTTTTCAATACTTTTCATGTTTAAAAGGGTAGAGATATTGTCTTCAATATCTTATCTCTTTGTGGGGGAAGCTGGATAAGGCTTCTTCTTTAAACTAGGTGGTATTTCTGTTAATGTGAAAGATAATGAAAGCTTCATTTCTTCTTTTACCAATCCTAATTCATGTAACCCATGAGAAAAGGCCATAGGAACAGATTTTATCAATTTAATGATGGAATCTTTATTCTCACCAGAAAGTTGTTCTCCAAAAGAAGCATTGTCAATTTCAGACAAAAGGGCAGGCATTTCTTTTGTAGATCTTCCTTTATATTGAACTACAGAATGACATGTGTTCAATCCTGGTGTTAATAATTTTCTGGGAGAGGAAATCCTAAATTTTCTCTTCCCATTCATCCCCATTGTGAAGAATTGGTTTAAAGGATTCAATTTTATGCCATACTTGGTTAAAATATCAGCTCCAACAATGAACCAACTGCTTAAGTTATCATTTTTCATAGCTACAAAATCACACATAGCTCTTACAAAACCATGGTTATATTTAAAAAATACTGTGGCTTTGTATTTACCAATAGGGGAAAAAACAGAGCCATAAACACTCCAATTCTCAGAAATGATAAGCATAAGTTTTGATTTATAATCCTGATCCACTGAAGCAAGTGCCTTTTCATATACTACACTTCCTCCAGCTCCACAATCTAAAACAACCTCAATGTTATTTCCATTAATCAAGACTAATGCCTTGTGAGAGGCAATAATAATTAGGCTGTCCTCATGATTTCTTATGATCTCAGAATCTTCTACTGTAGATAAATCATTATTCCTGCCACCAGACAACTTACGCACAAGGTCGAGGGTGTTCCTGGAAGTGAGATGAGGAGAGTAGTTTAGAAACTTCTTCGAATCACAGAGGAAATGTTTGAGGAAGTGATTCAAAGATGACTCAAAGGAAAGCTACTTCTTTGAGATATGTTTGACAAGAATTCTAATATAATTTAAAAGTAATATTAATATTCTTTAAGATCTCACAAAGGGTTGAAAACTCAATAATCAAAGATTTAGGATTTAGAAATGATTACTGAGAAAATAAGGAAAGATACAATAATAATGATTTAACCTGAAGCTTTACCACTATTAACTATACATATGTTTTATAATTTAATTCTAAAGGAATATCGAACCAGAATGAAACACCTTTTATATCCATTACTCCTCCTTGCATTGACCTCATACCCATCCATTATTCCGCACACCACAGACCACCAAAATTACACCTGTTACACCTGGACCCTCCTCATTAACATCCATTAACCCTTTAATCCTCCACTAACCATCCCATCCATGCTCACTACCCCTTTTAATAACCCACAGATACTTAATAAACCTTTTAGCAGACTATTACATTAACTATTGTGCTGTGTGTCGAATATTGAAGAAAAGACTAAAACACATTATTGAGAGATTGACTAATTTAGATTTAAAGTTTAGACTAGCGCGGTTGAATTGTGAGTACACAAAGGAAAGTCACAGTTGCTATGTATAATTTCTTTCTGTGCTTTGAGTATGGATTTAGACCTCTGTATTATTAATTTTATGAGCTGCTTTTGCCTCAAGTGTCACATGGCGCGTGACAGATGTCTGGGTATAAAAACGCAAGCTCCGTTGAGTGTGAGACATATTTTTCCCACACTTCTTTCTCTACATTCTTACTTTAATTATTTTATATTTTACTATGTTGACTTGTCCTACCCCAACTCCCACGCCTCCACACCCCAAAGCAGATGGTGGAATCATTACCCGGCAGTATTCTCAAGCATGCACAGCCTGAAAATAAATGGAGTGCTTCTGTCTTGAAAGCACAGAGACACAAGGTCCTTTCCAGAAATGTGAGTTTTGCCGCTGGAGACGGGTGACGTGTGATGCCTTATCAAAAAACGCGGACATCAAACATGATTTTACAAAAACCAACTATTGGGTGATTCCAAAGACCAAAGAGGTGGTCGAAGGTATCTGGGACGTATTGGTCAGGGACAATCAGTTGGTGGGAGAGATTGAGGAGGAGGTCAAGGATGACATGGCAGCTTGGGTAACTCATGCCACAGGTAAAAAACGAGGGTTGGAAGAAGAGGATGCGGATGAAGTGCACATCTCAAGACAGACACCAAAGAAGCGGCAGATAGTCATCAAATATGATGAAGAGGAGAAGGAAGTGACGGTGGAAGTCACCCCAAAATTATTTTTAGAAGCTGACCCATTTTTCAAAGTAAGTCTGTTTTTCTTTTATTTTTAAAAAAAAATTGTTACTGATGACTGTATGTTTTAGAGTTCAGATGTCATCGCAGAAGCTCCAATTTTGGAAGCTGGGCCGTTGCTACCAGTTGAGGCCACTCAACCAGTGATTGATTTGAGGGAGGACAACAAAGAAACTCTTGACCAGGTATTGTAGAAGAAACCTTGGCAGGGTCGACGAACTCAATTCATCAAAGATTTAAGCGGTGAGGTCGATAAGACTGTTGATTCTGCCTCCTTCAACGTGGCCAAAGAATTACTAGAAATTGGGGAAGTTGTACTGGTAGGAGAGGATGAGGTATTTGAGAAATTCAGGAAGGAAATAAGAGTGGTTTTAGAAAAACTGAAGAAGTTGGTTCGGAAGAAAATACAGGAGAAAATTTTAAATGGAAGGAAAAAAGAAAAAGAAAGAAAGAGGGAAGGAAAAAGTAGAAAGCAATTTGTGTATTTATTTATTTATTTTTATTTTGTTGTTTTAACTGAAAATGTTGATATATATTTTATAAGATTTTGAGAAAAGAGAAAGAAAAAAGGAAGAAAGAAAAGATTAGAATAAAATTTTGTTTTAAGTTTTGAAAGAAGAAAAGAAAGAATGTTTAACTAAGGAAATTTTAGTTTAAGTTTTGAAAATCAAAAATTAAGTAAGAGAAATAAAATAGTTGATTGAAATAATTTTATTTGAAATGAAAATTTAATGAGAGAAAAAAATTTTTATTTGTGAAAGTTTTATTTATTAAAGTTTTTGATGAATTTAGGTTATTTTGAAATGAAAAAAGAAAAAAATAGTTTTGAAAAAATTTGAAAAAAAGAAGTAATTTGTTTGAAGAATTTTAAAAGAGAGATTTAAAAGGTTGAAGTGAAGTTTGAAAAAGATTGTCGTATTGAGTTCGTGAAAAATTTTGATAGTTTAAAGAAAAGGAAATAAGGGAAAAGAAGAAAATTTTGAAAAGAAAGAAAATTAAAGGAATTCTTGATTTTTAAGATTTTATTTTAATGAATTTTAAGATTTTAATTTTATTATTTTACTTTATTTTATTTTTATTTTTATTTTTTATTTTTTAATTTTAACTTTTAATTTAATTTAATTTTAGTTTATTTTTTTAATTTATTTATTTATTTTTAAAAGAAGGTTGAAAAATGCTTTTGAGAAGAAGAAAGAAGAAAAAGAAAAAACAGAGTAAGGATTTTAGAAGAGAAGAAGTTTTAGAATTTTAAGAAAAGAAAAGAAAAGAGAAAGAAAAAAAGGAGAAGAGAAGAGAAGAGAAAAAATAAAAGAGAGTTCTAAGGTTTCGGTTTTAAAGGATATTTATGATGAAAAGATTTTAAGAGTTCAGGGGCATTAGAAACATTGATGGCTTGTTCCCAGGATGTTTTGTCTGAGTCATCAAGGAAGCCTTCCCATTACATGAGGTATTGAAGTTTCCCGTTGCGCATTCTTGAATCAAGGATACGACTTACTTCCCAATATAGATGGTCTTCTACTTTGACCGGTTCTGGAGAAGGTTGGTTTTTTCCCGGGTACATTTATTGAGCCAGTTCCAGAAGAGATACGTGAAAAACAGGGTGAATAGCCTGCCATGTAGGAGGTAGATTGAGTCAAAATGCAGTTTTAGAGACTTTAAAGTCAGTTTTGCATGGTCCCAAGCGTTTTTTGGCCAGTTTCTTTAATGGTCAAGTTGTTCAAATATTTTGTGCCTCGAGCCATACTTTGTCACCTGGTTTAAGGGAAGGAGCAGATTGTCGATGTTTGTCTGCCTGTTACTTGTACCATTGAATTGCTACTTCCAAGTTTGATTTAAGTTCTTAATGGAGTTGTGATATGGTTCAAAGATAATGTTCCGCAGGATGACTAGTTTCTAGATGGATTGAGTTGAATCGAGGATGTCTTCCATAAAAAGTGTCAAAAGGAGATTGTTGTGTCAAAGAATGAGTCGAGTTATTATAAGCAAATTCCACCAATGTTAACCATGTGGTCCAATCTTCTTGTTGGTAACTGACATACATTCAAAGGTATTGTTTGAGGATTTGGTTGACCCTTTCCATTTGCCCATTGGTTTCAGGATGATAGGCCGTGGAGAGATTCCTCGTGATATTGAGTTGTCGACACAGTGGAGTCCAGAATGTGGATACAAACAATGAGCCTCTATCTGAAATAATATCATTAGGTAAGCCATGTTTGGAAAATACATATTCTAGAAACAATTTTGACAAATCTTCTGCTGTAGCAGTAGTAGTGGTTTTAATAAAAATAGACATCTTCAAAAATCTATCTACTATTACTAATATAGCATCAAAATTATTAGAAAGAGGAAGCTGAGAAATAAAATCCATTGATAAAGATTCCCAAGGTTTAGAGAAAATAGGAAGTGGTTGAAGCAACCCATGCTTCCGGTGATGGGGAGCCTTATTCCTATTACATTCGTAACAAGATCTTATATAGGCCTTTATTTCTCTGGTCATTCCTGGCCAGAAGAAATCCCTTGTTTTAAATGGTAGGTTTTATCAACCCCAAAATGACTAACTAATTGAGAATCATTTCAACTATTAAAAATCCATAATTTTATTTCATTATTGCCAGGTATGACTACTCTACCTTTGATAACTAATAGACCTGAGTCAATACTAAATCTTGTGGCCCCTTGCTTCGAGAGTATTTTGTCTTTTATCCCTAAACAATAATTGTCCTTTGAATGAGCTTTGAGGATGTTGGATAGTGGATTTTGAAAAGATTGAATTGTCATCAAATTAAGTTTATGAGTCGTTAACATTGATTTGTTGAAGATTGATTTCACATTTGCTGGGTTCTTGTCAGCAAATGCGTCCCCCCGCTGTGGGTAAACGTCATCCCGATGTGACAGGATATCTGGAACAATGCAGTTCTTACCTGGGAAATAGGAAGTAGAAAAAGGAAATTCAGACAAAAATTCAGCCCACCTGGCTTGACGCCTGGTTAACACTTTAGAAGAAATAAAGTATTTCAAAGCATTATGGTCAGTCAGGATTGAAAAAGGTCTATCTAGGCTGAGAAGAAAAGAGAGCCATTTTTTAAGAAAATGAATAATAGCTAAAAGCTCTTTGTCATGAATTTCAAAATTTAATTCTGCCGCAATGAGTTTGCCTGACTCAAAAGCAACAGGATGAAACAATTTTTTTCCAGGATTGAATTTAGAAATGACACCTGCGATAGCATAATCGCTAGCCTCTGTCTCAACTATTGTCAAAGCAGAAGGATCAAAATGTTGAAGAATTGGAGCTATGGTAAATGCAGTCTTCAATGCTTCAAATTCCTTTTGTGCTGTAGAAGTAAAAACAAAAGGAATATCTTTTCTAAAAAGAGAAGTAAGATTGGAAATAGTTTTAGAGTAATCTTTAATAAATCTTCTATAGAAATTGGCAAAACCAAAAAATCCTTGGAGGGACTTAACGGTTTGGGGCTCAGGCCATTACAGGACTTTTTGGACCTTTTTGTCATCCATGACTAAACCATTAGTGGATAACTTAATCCCCAAAAAATCAATACATTTAAGATGGAATTCACATTTATTGTGCTTGGCGTAGAGACCATGATCTCAAAGGCGATTTAGAACCTGTTGAACATGATGAATATGTTCATCCAGCTTCTTCGAGAAAATAAAAATATCATCTAAGTAGACGACAACAAATTGTTCGACAACATCTTGAAAGATGTCATTAACAAAAGTTTGAAAAGTAGATGGTGCCTTACATAATCCAAAAGGCATTACTAAATATTCAAAACTACCAAATCTAGTGCGCATTGCAGTTAGTGGTTCATGACCTTCCGCAATGCAAATAAGATTATAAGCGCCTCTAAGATCAATTTTAGAAAATAAATTAGCACCATTAAAAAGGGTAAGAAGCAATGAAATAGGAGGAACTGGATATGCATTCTTCTTTGTGACTGTGTTGAGCTTTCTATAGTCAACACACAACCTGAGGCTACCATTTTTTTTCTTTACAAAAAGAACAGGGGAGCCGGTTGGAGATTTACTGGCTCTGATGAAACCTTTGGCTACATTCTCTGAAATTTAGTCTCAAAGAGTTTGAGATTTGTCCTTTGACAAAGAATAGACAAAACCTGCCAGAGGTACTGGACCTATTAACTCTATTTGATGGTTGTAGGGTCAATGAGGTGGTAATATATCGGCCTTTCAGATTGAGAAAACATTGAGGAAATCATGATAGATTTCTGGTAGAGTTGATTTAATAGCTTCAACATTGATTTGGTCCTCCTCATCATATTTGAGAGAATCTGTCGAGGGAAGACCAGAATTGAGAGAGCATAATTCGACTACTTTGAGGCATTTTAAATCCTCTTTGAGTGAAATGATTGAGCTAGAAGGGTTAGCTAATTTCTCATTTAGAGAAAGATCAGATTCTTGCAAGTCATCTGGCAGAGATTTGTCCTCTAGCAGGACATTTTCAGGCGGGTTGTTTAACTCCCTATTGACCTGCATTGAAGAATCAGAAATATACTTAGTGCGTGGGGTGATCAATCACCATGACCAATCAATTTCAGGATTCCAATGCTTAAAAAGTCATGGCCAAGGATGGTATCGTCCATTCTTGCGGTGTCCAAGACTGTTAATTTCCACTTGAAGGGGGGAAAATTCAGAAAGTTGAAAACCCATAAAACTTTCTTACTTACCCAATATTTGGGTTCCTCTGATTCAACAAAATAAATTGGAGTTTGATCAATATCTGTGAATGTCAGTTTTAACTTCTTGGCAAAAGATAAACTGACAAAATAAATTGAAGCTCCAGAGTCTATAAGACAACTGAAGGGGGTACTTTCCTTGAAAAGAATGAATCTCAAGTGGTTTAAGGCAACTCCAGTCCTTAAGAAATGGAGGTTCTGTGCACTGGGAGAGATAAGATAGTTTGCTTTGCACACAAGTAAAGTATCTACTAGTTTTTTGACCTTGAACTAGTACCTTCTCTTTCCTTCAACTTTACACAATCTTCTAGCTTGTGCTTACCCCCACAATACATACATAATCCATTATCTGCTTGTCTCTTTCTCTCAGCTTCTTTAAGTTCTCCTTTTGGATCCAGTACCTTACTGATATTGCCTGGGGTCAAGCTTTTTGGTCAAGGTTTGTCCTTTCCCTTATTGGGTCTGGATTAAGTATTAAGTTGAGGAGGATTGAGTTGTCCGTTGGTATGAGGTAGGTCCCAATATAAAATTTAGGCCTTGAGATTTTTTGGCGTATAAACAATGTTGTAGTCATCCTTGGTAAACACCATTGAGTTCAAGGGTTTGATCCATTAAATCTGTTAAAGTAGTCATCTTCTGACCATGAAGATTTAATTGATCCAGAATCCTCGAAGGAAGTCCCTTTTTCAAATGATACTTGAAGGCAGCATCATTCCAACCTACTCGAGTTTGAAGTGCTCTGAAGTTTGAAATATATTCAGAGGCTTTACCATTATCAATCATGCGATGGAAATCCAGTTCAATTTCTGCATTGTCAGTTTCATTAGGGTCACCAAACAACATAAAAAGTTGGTCTTCAAACATTTCCCATTTATTAATGAGTAAGTGGGTCTCTGTCAAAGAGAGCATGAGAAGATAAGGTTCGAACCATCTTGCTGCTTTTCCGGCTAGGAATTAAGAAGCGTAAACAACCTTTGATCCGTTGTTATTGAAGGTTTGAGGCTCGTTATGGAACAGGAGCTTGCAGGCTTGCAAGAAAAGGCACTGTCAGCCTAAATATCCTTAGGACTGAGTATTTCTTATGCTTAAAATAAGATAAACTTAAGTATATTAAGCTTATATCTTAAAAATAAGGTTAAAATAATAATATATATTATTTTATTATATATATATATAATTATTATTCTATTATATAATTTATAATAGTTTAAATAGCTTATCCATGGCCTAATAATACTTATTAAGGTGGTAATGGAGTCATAATATACTTATCTTAAGTGATATGAAGTAATTATTGACATACATAAGCTTATATGTATACATAAATCTCATATTCAGTGAAATATGCAGTATATTATGTATATTTAGGTATATAAGTGGGTTTTAGCCCCTTAATAGCCTATAACCTTTGTTTTTCTGCTTATTTTAGGTCATATGGACGAAATAAGTGGACTCACAACTCCTATAGAAGCATAGACACCTATATCAGGCGCATACACCCAGTTTGGACAACTGAAATTACTTCCTTGGATGGTTATTCACAGATTTATGGGTTGGAAGGATGTTTCTGGGTTAATATGGATGCTTGGGGATGTTATTGGGTGCTGGGACATTTTATTTGTTTCCTTTATATGCTTTTAGTTTCATTAAATCTCTTTTTGATTATTTATTTTACCTGTTTCTTTATGGTATCCGCTTTTATCTGGGTTTTCTATTTATGGTTTGGATCAGTGTTATTATTAATAGTGATGGAGGGTCCTTACTGGAGGTCTGGGTGTTGAAACTGCTTTAAGTGGACGCCATGAGGAGGTGATGGGCCCTCACAGTGCTGTAATTGACGGGGATAGCAGTGACATCATCTGGATTGAAGGTCTGTGCACTCCAGTGGATTTGGGTATAAGTAAGGAGGGATTTTGACGGTTTATTATCATCATTCAATTACTAAAATTCAAACAACCACTACAATACAATTAATAGCATTCAGAAATATATTATAAAGCCCTTATAGATTGATATTATCTTTATAAAAGCTATAACTATATTTTATTCTTCTATTTTCCACCACTAGCACACATTTAAATCCAAGTATTGTGAGTTTTATTTGAGTATAACTATTCTATTAGTCTTCCCCTGAGGTTTAATCACTAAATCATTTATCAATAAGTAGTAGGACCATAAAATAACACTATTATATCATACTTATATACTAGACTATACTGACAATTGGGCGTCTTTCCTTATATTTTACTTATTATTTAGTATAAGCCTTGGGACGTGATTTTTACCTTAGTACAGCTCAAAATTAACCAAATATTTGAGTCTGATGCATATTAGTGGGTCATCATAACTCATTGATTGCGGAAAAGAACCCTTAAAATAATTGTACTAATTTTTTATCATAAAAATTAGATATTTACAGTAGTAACTGTACCCAATATAAACCCAATTTCACTTGGTATTTGGACACCAATATAACACCCAATTAAATTGGTATTTGGCTAAAGCTTGGTAAGCTAATTATTCACCCTTATAGAGGTCTAGTTAATCCTATTATTATATTTTTAACAGATTTTTTCTAATTTTTCTTACATTTTATTTAAATAAATTAAGATATAAATTCAGGGTAAGCTCCATTGCTTTTTTATTAGTAATATAATTGCTAATATTATTTGTCTACTAATTCCATTGAGTTTTTTCCTTTTGTAGAAGTATAATATTGTCATTCTGAAAAATATGAGTGCTCCCCAGGACAGTGTAAGTGAACAGCCTGCTTATAATACCAGGTCTAAAGCTAACAAAAACTTTCCAGGACATCACCATGGAGGGCCAACAGTACCCCCAGCCAGAAAGCATGAGTATAGAGGAAAAGGACGCCCTCTTAAAAAAGATAACTATAAAAAAGACATCTCCTCCTCTTCAGGATCAACTGTCCCACCTGGCCAAACAGGTTCTGAAGTTGGAGGAATCAAAATCACTCATGTTCAAAGAGGTAGAGCAGTTGCGAAACAATTGCAAGGTAGGGTTTCAGCAGATGAATCAGGCATTGGCAGAATTAAAGGGAGGCCAGCCCAGTCAGTCAAATCAGCAACCCCCTATCCAAGGTGGGTCAGCTCACTCCCAGGAGAAAATCCTGGTAGACAAATGGAAATGGGACTGGTTTCACCAACAGTGGACGAGCCACAGTTGCAACAGGGATCCACCCCCTCATCTGACTTCCTCAGCTCACCCTTACAAATGAAAAAAGCGCCAAAAATCAGGACTGGCAACCATCCCATGGTAAGTAGATTACCCTCTCAGATTGAACACAGTAATGATAATTACAATATAGGTAATTCTATTGATTTTAAATCTGTGCAAAAAATAGAGGAGGATTTAAGAAATTTAGGTTTTAGAGTAGATACACCTGACTTGTCTTTTGTCCACAATAACAGTACTATTTATAATGATAATACAGTTAACCCTCACTTGCAACCACCTACTAGTGAGATGAGAAGTTCACAGGAGAGTGAGAGAATTGAAAAGGAGGACATGGAATATTTTAACAATAATCCAACTGTCCATAGAGTTGTTTCAGCATTGTGGAATAGAATGACTGATTGTGAGGAACAGACAGTTAAGCTCACTAGTGATACAATTTCATCCTTGACATTAAACATTTCTCAATTAGCAACACGTAACAAAGAATTAGAGAAAGAACATTTGTCTCTAACTCTTAAATATGATTCATTGAGTAATAAATATAATGACCTTTCAAACAAATTCTGTGAGTTAGAAAAATTATATGAAACACATTTATTAAAATCTGAATCAAGAACAAAGTTATCTTTTGCCCAGACAAATCAAAGTGTCTCTGAGTTGCTACAAAGATTAACTAAAGTTGAGATTGAAACTGCCAATCTACTAATGAACCAGGATAATCATAAGTATAATCAATATAATAATAATCCTTTCATTTGCAAAAGTGAATCTCATTCCTTCCCTATACCACCACAATTAAAACCATCTGGTGGTAGTGTAAAATCTGAAAATGTAAGTCACAAATCCGTGCAGGAAGAAATACAAGACCATTTATCAAAAGTGAATGAGCTGTTGAATTTACCTAAGATTAGAGAGATAAAATCCAATCAGAAAAACTAGCCTAAGATAGATCAGTGCCCAACTTATGATGGGGAAGCCAGCTCTGATTGGCAACATTTTATTCAAAGAATTGACAACTTAAAATTCTCATATAAGTTACCAGATGAAGAGATAACATCAAAATTAATTTCTTTATTTAAGGATGTTGCTTTATTATGGTTTGAAGCTGTCTTAAGTGAGGGTAGAGACTACTCTTGGGCTGAATGGAAACAACTTATTGAAAAACAATTTGGAGGTTCTAAATTCAGGCTTACTCAGCAGAGACTTTATGAGAAGACTAGGTATAATCCGTTGAATGGTGACAAACCTATGGTATTTTTAATGAATTTAAACAAAATATTAAAAGCCATTGAGCCTCATATGGATTTTAACTTACGGAAAGATAAGATAATATATAAATTACCTATATCTGTCAGAGACATTGTTGTAGCTAGAACATTAAATGTTACTGAATATTCTGATTTTATTAATATTTTCAATGAAATATTATTAAACCATAAGTATGAATCAAGGTATTCCACTTATAAACAAAATGTTGAACCTGTAAAAACTCAGAATTCAAAAACACTTCAGGAGAAGCAGAAAAAACCTACTGCACCTGTAGTACCTAAGAAGTATGAAACAAATACTTGTTATAAGTGTAACAAACCTTGGGTTAAAGGTCACAAATGTGAGGAAAACATAAATATTGTTGAAAATCAACATGAATCTGAAAATGAAGTAGAAAAGAGTAATGATTTGAGTGATTATGACAGTAATATCTCATATAGTGATGAAAATGAAGTCTGTATGTTGGAAGATGATTTGTCCATCTTTTACAATCCAATATTAAATATAGACTCAAATGAATCTTTAATGAATTTTGAGGATGTGAAAATCATTAAGGATATATAAGAAGATACTGTGCTTTTGGTCTTAATTTTAAAGACAATGACAAATTCACGCATGATTGGGTAACCCTTATCCCAGGTTTAGAATTTGCATATAATAGTACAGTACATTTTGTCACTGGCAAAAAGCCATTTGAGTTATGGTTGGGTTATGTACTTAATACCCCTTCTAAAACTCTTAATAAGTTACCTAGATTGGATATTCATCCAGGTACTAAATCTTTTCTTCAGATGCAGGAATTATGCAGAAAACATGCTCAAGAATGTATAAATAAGGCGTTTGAGTATGAAAAGAAAAGATGGGATAAAGCCCATAAAGAACAAATGTTCAAAGAGGGTGATTAAGTCCTTATTTCAACACTACATTTCAATTTAAATGGTAATGTTAAATTGAAGGATCCATTCATTGGACCATTTGTAGTTAAAAAGATGATTGGTAATAATGCTGTTGAGGTTATTCTATATGCACCATATGATAGAAAACATCCAGTATTTCCTATTTCTCTTATAAAACCATACCATTCTAATGATACTGCTCTATTTCCAAGAAGATCACGAAGGCATAAACAGCAACCTGAAGAAATAGTTGAAAAGGCAGAAATTGAAAAAGGTACTTAAAAAGAGACACCTTACTAAAGAAAAGGGAGTTGAGTATCTATTAATATTTAAAAATAAATCAAGTGAATATGACCAGTGGATTCCAGAAAATGAAATCTCTGATCTTAAAAATCTCTTGAAAAAATTTAAATCTAAATAATACTTTTCATTCAGTATATGTAATATAAAAATTATTTTTTATTTTTATTTTATTATTTCACTCCTTAGTTTTAATTAAAATGTCTTAAAAATTTTTTTTATTGTTTTTTTTGGGGTGAGGGAGTGTCAGCCTAAATATCCTTAGGACTGAGTATTTCTTATGCTTAAAATAAGATAACATTAAGTAGATTAAGCTTATATCTTAAAAATAAGGTTAAAATAATAATATATATTATTTTATTATATATATATATAATTATTATTCTATTATATAATTTATAATAGTTTAAATAGCTTATCCATGGCCTAATAATACTTATTAAGGTGGTAATGGAGTCATAATATACTTATCTTAAGTGATATGAAGTAATTATTGACATACATAAGCTTATATGTATACATAAATCTCATATTCAGTGAAATATGCAGTATACTATGTATATTTAGGTATATAAGTGGGTTTTAGCCCCTTAATAGCCTATAACCTTTGTTTTTCTGCTTATTTTAGGTCATATGGACGAAATCAGTGGACTCACAACGCCTACAGAAGCATAGACACCTATATCAGGCGCATACACCCAGTTTGGACAACTGAAATTACTTCCTTGGATGGTTATTCACGGATTTATGGGTTGGAAGGATGTTTCTGGATTAATATGGATGCTTGGGGATGTTATTGGGGGCTGGGACATTTTATTTGTTTCCTTTATATGCTTTTAGTTTCATTAAATCTCTTTTTGATTATTTATTTTACCTGTTTCTTTATGGTATCTGCTTTTATCTGGGTTTTCTATTTATGGTTTGGATCAGTGTTATTATTAATAGTGATGGAGGGTCCTTACTGGAGGTCTGGGTGTTGAAACTGCTTGAAGTGGACGCCATGGGGAGGTGATGGGCCCTCACAGTGCTGTAATTGCCGGGGATAGCAGTGACATCATCTGGATTGAAGGTCTGTGCACTCCAGTGGATTTGGGTATAAGTAAGGAGGGATTTTGACGGTTTATTATCATCATTCAATTACTACAATTCAAACAACCACTACAATACAATTATTAGCATTCAGAAATATATTATAAAGCCCTTATAGATTGATATTATCTTTATAAAAGCTATAACTATATTTTATTCTTCTATTTTCCACCACTAGCACACATTTAAATCCAAGTATTGTGAGTTTTATTTGAGTATAACTATTCTATTAGTCTTCCCCTGAGGTTTAATCACTAAATCATTTATCAATAAGTAGTAGGACCATAAAATAACACTATTATATCATACTTATATACTAGACTATACTGACAGGCACAATCTGTCTGGATGTTCTCCATCAAATTTATCAGGAGATTTCATGGAAGGAGTTTTGAATTTAGATCCCTCTGAAGATGTTGTATTGGGGAGGGTTTTCATGAAAAGTCTCATGAAGTCTTCCAGAGAATTAGATGGTCCAGGTTCCAAAGGTTGACCAGAAGGGTGAGTAGCAGGGGCAGATGGTGCTTCATGCATTGTATCCTCTCCTTCTTATTCCTTGCTAGAATCATCAAAATCCTGGGGGATGTCTTCTACAGATTGGACTGAGTGTCCCTGTTCCCTAAGGTTGAGAGGTTCCAGGGAGTGAGTGCAGGAAACAGGCTGTGTGGAAGTTGGCCTTCCTCTGGCCCGAGCCCTAGTAGTAGCGCCCGTAGGAGCAGTGCGTTGAACAGATGCCATTTAAAGAACTTAAAACACCTGAAAAAAGGACATAGTATTGCCAAAGAATGAGAACTACAGAGAATTAAATTATACTGTCACAAGATGACCTACGCACAAGGTTGAGGGTGTTCCTGGAAGTGAGATGAGGAGAGTAGTTCAGAAACTTCTTCGAAGCACAGAGGAAATGTTTGAGGAAGTGATTCAAAGATGACTCAAAGGAAATCTACTGCTTTCAGATATGTTTGACAAGAATTCTAATATAATTTAAAGGTAATATTAATATTCTTTAAGATCTCACAAAGGGTTGAAAACTCAATAATCAAAGATTTAGGATTTAGAAATGATTACTGAGAAAATAAGGAAAGATACAATAATAAAGATTTAACCTGAAGTTTACCACTATTAACTATATATACGTTTTATAATTTAATTCCAAAGGAATATCGAACCAGAACCCAACACCTTTTATATCCATTACTCCTCCTTGCATTGACCTCATACCCATCCATTATTCCGCACATCACAGACCACCAAAATTACACCTGTTACACCTGGACCCTCCTCATTAACATCCGTTAACCCTTTAATCCTTAACTAACCATCCCATCCATGCTCACTACCCCTTTTAATAACCCACAGATAATTAATAAACCTTTTAGCTGAGTATTACATTAACTATTGTGCTGTGTGTTGCTTATTGAGGAAAAGACTAAAACACACTATTGTGAGATTGAATTATTTAGATTTAAAGTTTAGACTAGCGTGGTTGAATAGTGATTACACAAAGGAAAGTCACAGTTACTATGTAGAATTGCTTTCTGCGCTTTGAGTGTGGATTTAGACCTCTGTATTATTAATTTGATGAGCTGCTTTTGCCTCGAGTGTCACATGGCGTGTGACAATTACCAATGTCGATATTATTCAAATAATGAATATCTTCTTCCAGCATTAGAATTTCCTGTTGAGATTCATATGAAATATTTCTGGCACAATCACTTGAAGTATCATCCAGTGCAACTGTGTCATCAGCATGTTCCTCTGTTTGTTCAACAATATTTATTTTATTTTCAAAAAAATGGCCTTTCTGCCAAGAATTTCTGCATTTAAAGCAAGATTTTTTTGCATACTTTTTAAGTGAAACAGGGGCAGAAGGTTTACCAAATTTTTCAGGAGGTTTCTGTTGGTAATTGGAGGTTTTCTGCAATGAAGTTCTAGGAATTAATCTTTTAAAATCATACTTGTTATTTAAAAGGATCTCATTACAAGTATTAATATAAGAAGAAGGTTCTCTTGAGAAATAAGTCCTAGAAACTATTAATTCTCTCACAGAAATAGGCAATTAATAGAGGATCCTGTCTTTACATAATTCAAATTCCATATCTGGGTCCATTACCCTCAAGATCTCCCTAAGTTTCATTAGGAACTCAATAGGTTTTTAAGCAGAAGTAGAGCTATATCTAGCTTCCTCTTACTGCCTTTGTTGAGCTAACCTAATCTTGGAACTACCAAATTGTGCTTTAATTAATTTCTTCCAATATTCCCATGAGTAGTCATTTTTATCTAAAAAGACAGATTCATACCACATTAGGGCTACATTGTTTAATAAAGATATTAATTTTTACACAATTTCTTCAGCTGGAAGTTTTTAAGAATTTTTCAGATTATCAATTCTGCAAATAAATTGTTGCCAATCAGAGGAAGAATCACCATCAAATGTTGGAATTGGACAAGTTTTGGTCAATTCTTTTGATTTGAAGCAGTCTCCTTATTAAACGCTTTTTTCTAAGTGAGAAGAAGCTGTAACTTCTCCAATTGGGCAGTAATCTCATTGTTTAACCTTTATGTAGATGAATACTTTAGATGGACTAGGGACAGGTACAATTGGAGTATCCTGTGCAAAAGGTTCTTTCAAAGAAATTTCAGAATAATTTTGGTCATGTAAAATTGAATTTAATCTCTCTTCAATGGTTTTTAGCCTAGTCTTCACTCTTGGAATACTAGATAAAGTCTTATTGATGGTTGCAAAAGATAATTGGTTCTAATTTTGCAAATATGAATAATGGTCACTTAATCTCTTTCAGATCAACTTATGTCCCTCTAGCTCCTGGAAACAGATAGACACAGTGTCTTGTAATTTAGACAAATAATTCTTGATATTTTTCCACAAAGCAACTTTCTTCTCATAAGCTACTTTGTACTTATAAAAGTCATCAGAAACTCTCTGTAATTCACTTCTCAATAATTGATAACCCTCTTCAGTTAGAAAAATCATAAATTTTTGAGTCAATTGCATGTTGTTCATTATACAATTTTGTTTGGCAATAATATCTCTCAAATATTCATCATTAATGTTAGCTACATCTGGAGTATTTCTTAATAGGGAACCAGAATAATTTTCCAGATTCTCATTAAATTCAGGATAAATTGATTCATCAATAATATACATGTCAGGATTTATCATTGACGTAGCAATCAATTCCAAAGGATTGGCTACATTAGAATATTGAGCAATCTGCCTACTACAACCAGCCTCTACTGGTCTCAAGATATCATCTCCTCTTCCAGAATTACCTGAAGAAACTGAATCAGTAACAAGAAAGGGTACTTGAGATTCAATAGAGGGGCTTACCATGGTTTTGGCAAAAATTGAATTTGATTGTTCTTCCTCTTTCTTCCTCCTTGGTAGGGGTGAGGAGGTGTTGGGTTGAGCTGATGGGGCCTGGAAGGACCTACCTGAGGTGCTTGCTGTTGTTGTTGGTAGGCCTGGAGATAGTCCCACTGGGTGTTTAGCCAGTCCCATTGCCATTTTAAAACTTCCAACTTTTCCTGTTGTTGAGGAGCCAATTGTGGAAGGGCTTTTATTGCTGGAGGAGGTTTCTTCTTCTCTTGAAGAAAGGATTTAATGTTTCTTACCTTTTCTTCTAGAATTTCTGCCTTTTATCTTAGTTTGAGATTCTCTGCACTCAACTCCTTGATGTTAGTGGAGAAGTTGCTGACTTTCTGCTGCAAGGGCATCTTTTTTATCTTGAATCCTTTTTGAAGCTCTTCTGGGGGGTTCACTGAAGGCTTTTGATCCAGAGCAGTTTTTTCCACTTTTATTTATATTTCTTGCATTTCCACATCCTGATTGGTCCAATAATTGACTAATTTGAGCAACTTTTGTAGTAAAAGGAGAGCTTACAGAAGTCTCATCATAATCAATCAATTCTAGTTCCTCATCACCGGAAGCAGAAGCACTTTGATCAGTCATTGTTGTAGATAACCTGAACTGAGAGAATGAAATATTAAAATTTAATTAGTTATTATCTTACTTTGTTAAAAAAATAAGAGAAAAAATTAAAAATATTTCAAGTATATAATCAATTATCAGGATTTTCTAATCATCTCAAATAATGAAAATATAATGTTTATCAGGAAGAAAGTCAACTGAAATAATAATCACAATTTATATTTATTAAATTAAGATATTTATATTTTATTACCAGGATTTAAAATAAATCAACTGAAATAATAAAATAATTTATTAATTATCAGGACAAAGAGTCAACCTGAATAATCAATACAATTCTCAATTAATTACTAATATATATGTTGATAATTATCAGGACTAAGAGTCAACTGAAAAATTTAATTACCAGTACTTAATGTCAACTGAAATAATTTAATATAATAATTAAATTAATTCTATATATCTATTATTTTACTGCCAGGACAATTTGTCAACTGAAACAATAATATAATATTTTAATTATCAGGACAAAAGTCCAAATGAAATAATTAAAAAAATATAAATATAATATAATTAATTTAATTTATATTACTTATAGGACTAATAAAAAATATTTCTATCTTGGTCAACTAGGAAAAAAAATTTATTATTTACCAGGAACCTCCCCCTGTAATGTGAGAAAATTAATTCAACTACTGAGTTCTGAGTAAAAAATATATATGTAAACCATGAAATATGCAAAGTGAGACCCACATATAGTAACCAGTATATTCACCACAAATATATATTTCAATTTCCAATATATAAACCTTAGATATGGAGAAAGGTTTGATTCACAGTTGGGGCAAAAAAGTAAAGTCACGTTCCTGATGACGTTTGTCGTTTCTAGTTTTCTGCCAGTCCTTATTGGTCCTTGTAGTTGATGGTCCCACAGTTGCTGGCTTCAAGTTAATGGTGCATTGATTAAAATTTGGAAAGGCCCTCATGTGTCAATAGTAACCAATTTTCTAGAAAAATTTAACAGAGGTCCAATGGCGGTGACAGGTGGATACTCAAGGATTTCAAAGTAAAAGTACATAGAAGATTATCTTTATGATTTATTACTCAATTAAAAGGTAGAATTATATTATTATTATTATTTTGGTAGATTAGAATCATGCAGATTTAAATACTAAATCATTAAGTAGTAGCATTAAAAAATGTCATTCACCACATAATACTTGGGGGGGACTTGCTAGCAAGTCCTCAAATTGAAGTCAGATGGAACTCAGATGGAACTCAGAATGAACTCACACTGAATTCAGACTGAAATCTTCCTGAAATAAGCTTGAAATATTCACAAAACATGAGTGATTTTCTATTGAAAGCATTATGAAAAACTATTCAAATCTGAATGGAAATAAGAATATAAAAGCTTTTTAAATCTTCTCAATTAAAAATACTTTTTGATGAAATGTAATAAGATGATCTTTTGAATGAAATTTTAAGAGAAAAAATTACATGAAATTACATTCTTTTTTTTTAAGTATAAAATTTAATCATTCTAAGAGTTATAATAAATATTTTTGAAAAAATTTAAAAAATATTTCATGAATTTTTAATGTAGAAAAATCCATTTTTTCACAATACACTTCTTTCATTTTTTTTATAGAGACCATGTAAACTGATTTATTCTCAATTTTTTTCATAATTTTAAGCTTATGAAATACATTTTTTTATAAAAATTAATTATATAACTAACAAATTAAGCCATGGCTCCAACCCCATATTATATTCTAAAGTTCTGTATAAAAGACACAAAATTATAAAAATTAAATGCAGTAAGATATTATTTTCAAAAGATGGACATGTTGAAGCAGCCTCATTTCTCCTTTATTCAAATAAATAAAAATTGAAGAATGAGATTATATAAGTTAAACAAACAAAAAATTCTTCAAGTTGTAAAGTCTTATATTTTTTTATAAAATTCAAAAATGCAAGAAAATGATACAAACAGTAAGTAAAGTAATTTTGGTCTTTTATAGGATAAAATGTGCTCAAATTCAAAATAATTTTATGTTAGATTTTAGTGAATCCAATACTTTTCATAATTATGAAGCGATTTTTATTAAATCCATAAATATTATTTAGGTCAATTTTCATTCTTTAAATTAATTTGATCAATTCACAAAAATTAACTTCAAATCAGTAAAATTTTGCTTAAAATTATTTAATTAGAAGGAATACAAAATATCAATGGGAAAATTATTTTAAATCACCCAAAATTCTTTAGAAATGTAAGCTGAATGCTTTGTTTTTCTTGAATCCAATAATTTAAGATATCAATATTTTTCACCTGGGAATACAAAGCACAAACTAAACAGATTTCTATCATGAACCATGAGAGTTTTTGAATTTAAATATCAAGTTCTTCTATTTTTCACAGACTCTACATTATGTATTAAAGTGAATTTTTATGTATCAATGCATGATTATATTTATAGAAGAATCAATATATGAGAGTATAGTTTTAAATGGGAAAAATTATATATTTATAGTGATACTCATAGAAAAGGCTAATATTAGAATAATTGAATTTTTATTAATTAAAATTTAAGAGAATATTTTAAATATAAGCATGAAATATTTCAATTTTTTCTTTTTGTCTTTAAATTGAGTATAGTAAGTCAGAAATACCTTTATTTTTTCAAGAACAAGAGTATTTACAATGTTAATTTACAATAAAAAATGCAAAAATTATAGTCAAGTGAAAAAATACAGATTAATATATTATTGATGCTTTTTAGTAATATTATTTTAACACCAATATTCAAAAAAAATAAAAATTTGTTCCTTATTAGAAAATATAAAAAATAAATATAATTTGAGATTTTATTGAACAGTAAAATCTCATGCATCTTCTAAGTTATCCTCCTTATTAGGAATATATACTTAAATAAATTCATTTTTATAAAAATGAATTTTTATGGAATAGTTTTGAAATTTTCATTTAATTTAAAAAGAAAAATTTAAGGCTGTAAGTTGAAATCATCTTCAAGCTCAAATTTATGAAAAAATATTTTTTCACATTTTTAAACTATCTGAATTCATAACTTGAGGTTTTCTATAAAATTTGAAATAAAAATCTAAGAAAAAGATTTTGATAATCAAAAGGAGCTAAATAATGTTTAATAAATACAAAAATAATATTACTCAAATTTAGTTTAAATAAAAAAAGAAAAAGTTCTGTATTTTCTTGTGCATTGTAGATAAAAACATTGAAATTTAATAGCTTTTTTAATCTATCATATGAGAAAAAAACATTATAATGATTAAGAAGAAACTAAAATATTTTATTACTCAAACAAAAATCAGAATAATTCAAATTTTTTATTTATTTCAGCATTTCCTAGTATTTTGTATAAATCTTTTCAATAAATAGATAAACCTAGGCATGAATTAAGGAATTTACAATAAAATTTTAAATAAAATTCTCACAGATTAACTTATCTTAAACAGTAGTAAGGAGTAGAATCTAATTGGGAGCTCAATCCAAGTCCTATCACAACTAAGATTTTTATGGTTTTAAAATTGTATATAATTCTTTGTGTGAAAAAATTTAAGCAATGAAAAGGGCTCAAGGGGCTTATTATTTTACTAAATCAATATAATTAAATATATTGGAACATCTTTATTATTTAATTTTCTAAAATTTTTATTTATTAATTATAATTATTCAGATATTTATATTATTGATAGAACAAACAAAAAAAATATAAAAGGTAAAATATAGCAATTAATTTTTTGTTCAAGTCTCATCTGCACTCTATAAGGAAAGCCATAGCTATTTTTCATCTTACCAACAGCATTAAATATTAAATTAAAGGATAAATAATATCACCTCATAATATAGAAAAGATATTTCTATTTTTAATATCATAGGCGCTTTTTTCCATTTTTCAATTTTTTTCTAATATTTACCTGTGAAATTCATTTTTTATCTTATGTATAACTATCACAATTATTCCATGAAATGATTTTTTATAAAATGTACTAGAGATTTATGGCTAGTTTTTATATTTTTATAATTATTCTACTTCAAATACAAGTATTTATTACAAACAGCCAATATATGTGTATTTTGAATTGATTAAGGATGTAAAATAGCCATACAACAAGTTTAAGTATTGTTTTTATCAGTGGAAGCAAAACATCATATTATTGCAGGGTGGAATCTATCCTTTGGCCAAAAGATAGAGTTCATCTACTGTTTTTCTCCACCTTTTTTGATAATAACTCAACCCCTTTGTACATACTTTTCTGACTCTTCACCTGATTCATCTCTATTCCCTCCCCTTTCCTTTTTCTCATCATCCTTTTAACTTCGTTTTGCTTTTGATGCCTTCAAACCTGAACTTTTACTATTCTCACCCTTCCTCACCTGTTTTTCTCACACTCCATCCTCTTCCCTTTCACTTTTCAACCCTTTTCACCTCTTTATCTCCAATCATGACCCTTCTCACTATTTTTTTCCCTCTTTCTACCCCACCCCACCCCTTCCAATTGCCACATTACCCCACCACACCTTTTGTGCTCCCAGTCCACACCACCATACCCCACTCACTACCACTTCCACCCCCTCACTAACCCTTTTTATCCCCCACCACCTCTTTTTCTATCCTCCCCACCTCTTTTCTTCGCACCTTAACCCTATTTCTCTTCAATACAATCCACTACTCACACTTTCCAACTCCTCCCTTTTACTTTCTACCTTACCTCTTTCACTCTAAAGGAAGTAAAAGGGGGTGAAGAAGGGAGTAAAAGAAGTGAGTTCAAGGGAGGCAGGATGGGGAGGTGTGGAGAGGTAACCACAAAGTGTGAAGATGAAATATAACAGGTAAGAGAGAATTAAAATGAGCATAAGGGGGAAGAACATGATATGGTCCAGAAATGGAAGAAAAAATATGGAAGGAGAATTTCAAAATAAAGTAAACAATATATATATATATATATATATATATAACATAACAAGGAGCAGGAATGGGTTATATCCTGAAACTAAAAAAAATAAAACCCAAATTCTAGTGTACTAATTATTAGACATATGGTTCATCATCATAAAATTCCACCCTTAATATTTTGATTTATTGAAGAAGAAGGAAATTTATTATTTAAAAATAATAGTGAAAATATCATTTTTTCACTTTATTAAAAAAATGGTATGTACTAATTATATAAACAATGCCTCTAAATTAATGTATTTTAATTATATTTGAAATAAATTTTTAACTTTCAAAAATAATTTAAAGCTTGAAAAAATTGATAGTTCCTGATCATAATATTAGAATAAATATATATATTTAGAAAACATTTAATGATGAAATCCAATGAAAATATCAGTAAACTACATATTTTCTCTTCAAAAACTTCTTATGATATTAAGTAATTTCTCTATATATTGATAGCTCCACAAACTTATGTGAAGATGTAAAAAAGCTTTTAATTTGATTTACATGAAAAATTTACTATTACATATGAATTCATAAAGCAGAAGCACATCATTTTTAAAATCTTATGCATTTTTCAGTCTTTTAATGTTATGTACTTCACTCATATCAATATTCCTTTTATTATTAGAGATAGTCAGATTACAAGAATTTTTTCAATAATGATCAACTGTGCTTCAATAAGTATTCAACTTGTCTTTGAGTTTATTTCAGAGAGGTTTCAAGATTGATTTTTTGTTGTTCCATCACTGCCTCATTATGTGCTAAATTAAAAATGAATTTGGGTTCAAGGTTGAAGACTTGCTAGCAAGTCTGCCCCCCATATTGTGTGGTGATTATTGGTAGTTAATAAAACTGTGTGTAAGCAAAAAGATGATTGAAAACAACTAAAATAAGAGGCCTTATATAGGCATAAGGGAAAGAAAACACAGAGCTAAAAATCATATATAGAGGAGTATGAGAGAAAAAGAAAATTCCAGAATAAAATATTGCAAATATTAAGTTTGTTCTATAAAGAGTGTATTAATATAATGTATTTACTGTATATGTCAAATTATTTTATTTATTTCAAATTTTCTGTAAATTCCACTTTAAAATAAAGAATTTGAATTTTATTTATTTTTTTATTTTAGTATTAATTTTTATTTTACCTCTTGCCTGTCATGAGGACGTTGTTAGGGAACAAAAATATTAGAGACATCAAATTTAAATTTTAACTTAACTTACTTATTACCATTAGTTAAATTATTGTAAGTAAGTTATAAAGTAAATATAATAAATAAAATAAGAATAAAGGTGTGGCTCAATCCTAGTAAATAAATATTAATTTACTAGGTAAGTCTAGTTGCCTGGCTGACAGAAAATGTCAGAAGTAGTAATTTGCTATATTTCATGTACTCTAAGAAGTAGTGAAGTGAAACATAATGCTACTCAACTTGAATTCTTGGCAGTAGTATGGGCTCTTGAGAAGTGTCAGTATAGTCTAGTATATAAGTATGATATAACAGTGTTTATTTATGGTCCTACTACTTATTGATAAATGATTTATTGATTAAACCTCAGGGGAAGACTAATAAAATAGTTATACTCAAATAAAACTCACAATACTTGGATTTAAATGCGTGCTAGTGGTGGAAAATAGATGAATAAAATATAGTTATAGCTTTTATAAAGATAATATCAATTTATAGTGGCTTTATAATATATTTCTAAATGTTAATTATTGTATAGTAGTGTTTGTTGGATTTTTAGTAATTGAATGATCATAAAAAACTGTCAAAATCCCTCCTTACTTATACCCAAATCCACTGGAGTGCACAGACCTTCAATCCAGATGATGACACTGCTATCCCCGGCAATTACAGCACTGTGAGGGCCCATCACCTCCCCATAGCGTCCACTTCAGGCAGTTTCAACACCCAGACCTCCAGTAAGGACTCTCCATCACTATTAATAATAACACAGATCTATACCATAAATAGAAAATCCATATAAAAGCGGATACCATAAAGAAACAGGTAAAATAAACAGTCAAAAAGAGATTTAATGAGACCAAAAGCATATAAAGGAAACAAATAAAAAGTCCAAGCCCCCAATAACATCCCCAAGCATCCACATTAACCCAGAAATATCCTTCCAACCCATAAATCCGTGAATAACCATCCAGGAAATAATTTTAGTTGTCCAAACTGGGTGTATGCGCCTGATATAGGTGTCTATGCTTCTGTAGGCATTGTGAGTCCACTGATTTCATCCATATGACCTTAAATAAGCAGAAAAACAAAGGTTATAGGCTATTAAGTGGCTAAAACCCACTGATATACCTAAATATACATAATATACTGCATATTTCACTGAATATGAGATTTATGTAACTATTACACATAGAGCAGAAACTTTACGCTCTAATGTGGATTTGTTATCTAGAGTACCTCTACCTAATAATGATGATAATCCTGCTTCTGTTCCTGAAACAAAGATTATTAGCATTTATGGCATTTATATTGTAGATCTTGAGGATGAATTGGTGCAATTAATTCTTGATAATTATGCTTCAGATCCTGATTGGAGTAGACTTACTACAATATTACATGATACATCTAATGCTTCAATGAGTGTTTTAATAAAAAATATTACCACAAAAATATAGGGAAGCATTAGAAAAATGAACGTTCTCCATTGAGGATAGCTCTATATATTACAGGAAAAAATTAGGTAATTTAATTGTGATTCCCCCTTCAATGAAGGAGTTAATGTTAAGTATATGTCATGATGATATATTAGTAGGTCACTTTAACTTCCATAAAACATTAACCAGAGAAAAAAATACAGCTTGGTAGATTAACATGTCTGATGATGTTCAAAAATATGTTGAGACATGTGATTCTTGTCAAAAATATAAAAGATTAACTGGCAAAAGAGCTGGTTTGTTACATAAAATTGAGCAACCAAAAGCTCCATGGGCTTTTTAATGGGTTTCCCAATAACAGGGCATAAGAGTTATAACTCCTGCTGGGTAATTGTAGATAGATTTACAAAAATGTGTAAATTTATTCCTACCCACAAAGAGGTTTCCGCAAAGGACTTAGCTTTTTTATGGTTGACAAAAATTTATATATAGCAGGATTCTCCAAAGAAATAGTTTCAGACAGAGATCCAAAATTTGCTTCTGAGTTCTGGAAATAACTTATGGTTATTTCAGGTTGTCAATTAAACCTTTCTACAGTACACCATCCACAAACTGATGGGCTAACAGGAAGAATCATTCAAACTTTAGAAGATATGATAAGAAGATATTTTGATTTTGGTTTTGACTTTCAAGACAATGATGAATTCACTCATGATTGGGTAATGTCACGCGCCATGTGACACTTGAGGTAAAAGCAGCTCATTAAATCAATAATATCGAGTCCTAAATCTATACTCAAAGCGCAGAAAGCAATTCTCCATAGCAACTGCAATTCCCCTTTGTGTACTTACTATTTAACTGCGCTAGCCTAAACTCTAAATCTAAATTGGTCAATCTCCCAATAGGGTGCCTTAGCCTCCTTTTCAATAAGCGACGCACAGCGCTAGGATCAACGTAATAGTACAGTAGTAGTTTTCATTAAAAGTTTTGTTAATTAATTAAAAAGGGGTAAATTGAGAATGGACGGATATTTAGCGAAGAGGGTCTAAGTGTATGTTAGTAATGGTCAATGGTATGGGAATGGTGCGATGAAAGGGAGGTCAATGCGAGGAGGAATAAAGGATATAAAAGGGTTGGGTATTTGGTTCGATATTCCTTAGAATTAAATTATAAAACGTATTTACATTTAATAGTGGTAAAATCTTTAAGTTAAATCATTGTTATTGTATCTTTCTTTTATTTTCTCAATAAATCATTTCTAAATTCTAAACCTTTGATTATTGAGTTTCCAACCCTTTGTGAGATCTTAAGAATTCCTATTACCTTTGAAACTATCTTATAATTCTTCTCGAACATACCTCAAACCTGTAGCTCTTACTTCGAGTGACCTTCGACTCATTTCCTCAAATCATTCCTCTGTGCTTTGAAGAAGTTTCTAAATCCCTCATCTCACTTTCAGGAACACCCTCGACCTTGTGCGTAGGTCGTCTGGTGCCAGTATAATTTAATTCTCCGTAGTTCTCATTCTTTGCACTACTACATCCTTTTAGGTGTTTTAAAGTTTTAAAATGGCACCTGTTCAATGCACTCCTCCTCCAGGCGCTACTACTAGAGCTCGCGCTAGGGGCAGGCCAACAGCCACAAGGTCTGTTTCCCGCACTCACTCTTTGGAACCACTCAACCTTAGGGAACGGCAACATTCAGTTCAATCTGTAGAAGACATCCCACAAGATTTTCAGGATTCTAGTGATGAAGAAGAAGGAGAGGATACAATGCACGAGGCACCATCCGCCCCAGCCAATCACCATTCTGGTCAATCCTCAGAACCTGGAACATCTAACTTTCTGGAATATTTCATGAGACTTTTCATGAAAACCCTTTCAAATCCAACGTCTTCAGAGGGATATAAGTTCAAAACTCCTTCTATGAAATCTCCTGACAAATTCGACGGAGATCACCCGACAGATTGCAACCCTTCTTGCAAACCTGCAAGCTACTGTTCGATAATGACCCTCGAACCTTTAACAGCGACCGATCAAAGGTTGTTTACGCTTCTTCATTTCTAGCCGGGAAAGCAGAAAGATGGTTTGAACCTTATCTGCTCATGCTTTCTTCAACAGAAACCCACTTTCTTATCAATAATTGGGAAAAGTTTGAAGACCAACTTTTTACGTTGTTTGGGGACCCTAATGAAACTGACAACACAGAAATTGAACTTGATTTTCTTCGCATGAGTGATAATGGTAAAGCTTCTGAATATATCTCGAACTTCAGAGCACTTCAAACTCGAGTAGGTTGGAATGATGCTGCCCTTAAGTATCATTTCAAGAAAGGACTTCCTTCGAGGATTCTGGATCAATTAAATCTTCACGGTCAGAAGATGACTACTTTAACGGATTTAATAGATCAAACCCTCGAACTTGACGGCGTTTATCAAGGACGACTTCAACATCGTCGATATGCCAACAAATCTCAAGGCCTAAATTTTAAATCGGGACCTTCTTCACACCAACAACCAAATCAATCCTCCTCGACTCAATCCAAACCCAATAAGGGAAAGGATAAACCTCGACCAAAAGGCTCGACCCCAGGCGATATCAGCAAAGTACTGGATCCTAAAGGGGAACTTAAAGAAGCTGAGAGGAAGAGACGAGCAGATAATGGGTTATGTATGTATTGTGGGGTAAGCACAAGTTGGAAGACTGTGTAAAGTTGAAGGAAAGAGAAGGTACTAGTTCGAAGTCAAAAAACTAGTAGATAGTTTAAGATCATCTAGAGTGGGAAGTAAGTCGTATCCTTGATTCAAGAATGCGCAAGGTGAAACTTCAATACCTCGTGGAATGGGAAGGCTTCCTCAATGACTCAGACAAAACATCCTGGGAACCAGCCATCAATGTTTCTAACGCCCCTGAACTCCTAAAATCTTTTCATTTGAAATATTCTTTAAAACCAAAACCTTAAAAATTCTTTTATTTTAAATTTTCTTTTTCTTTTTCTTTCTTTCTTTTTTTTCTCTTTCTCTTAAAAACCTAAAACACCTCTTAAATTTCTTAGCCTTGTTTTCTTTTTTTCTTCTTCTCTTCTTTTTCTTTCTTCTCCTTCTATAAAATTTTCTCCAAAACCAACTAAAAATAAAATCAAAATTAAAATTAAATTAAATAAAATAAAATAAAATAAAATAAAATAAAATAAATAGAATAAATATAAATAAAATAAAATAAAGTAAAATAAATAGAACAAAAATAAATAATAAAATAAAATAAAAATAAAAAAAAATAAAAAACTCTTAAATCTCTCTAAATATTTTTCTTTCTCTTTTCCTTTTTCAATTCTCTAAATACATTCTTTTCTTAAATTTAAAATTCTCTTTAAAATTTTCTTTCCTTCGAACCATCAAATCTTGTATGAAATGACCATTTTCTCAAACTCAACTTCAACCTCTAAATCTCCCTATAAAAATTCTTCAAACAAATGATTCTTCTTTTCAAATTCTCTTTAAATTCTAAATTCTGTTTTTTTTTTGTTTTTTTTTCTTTCTTCTTCCTCTCTTTTCAACTAAAATTTCCTAAAAAAATCAATCAACAACTTTTCGCAAAAAAAAAAAAAAAAAATTCTTCTTTCATTAAATTCTCAATTCAACAAACTCATCTCAATCACCAACCATTTCTTTTTCTCTCTCTTTTCTTACATAAATTTTTTCTTTTAAAACCTTAAAACTTCCTTCAATTAAATAACTTTTTTTTCTTTATTTAAATTTCTTCTTTCAAATTCTAAAGCAAAATTTTATTTAAAAACTTTTTTTTTCCTTTTTCTCTCTCTCCCAAATCTTATAAAAATAATAATATTCACCTACAATAAAAAAATAAAATAAAACTAAAATACAATTCTACTTTTCTACTTCTTTACATCTCTCCTTTTCATTTCAAATTTTTTCTTTTAATTTTTCTCGAACCAATCTTTTCATCTTCTCCAAATTTACCCTTATCTCCTTCCTGCATTTCTCAAATACCTCCTCCTCTCCTACCGGAACCACCTCCCCAATCTCCAAGAGTTCCTCTGCCACGTCGAAGGAAGCAGCGTCGATAATTGTGTCGACCTCCCCACACAACTCTTCTGCGAACCTTACTCGTCGACCCTGACGAGGTTTCTTTGACCACACCTGGTCCAGTGTGTCTTCAGGTTCTTCGACTACACCCATTACGGGAGGGTTTGCCTCAGTTGGTAAAAGTGGCGCAGGCTCCCCAATCAGGTCTTCAATGGTATTCGATGTCTAAACAAAACTCATCAGTAGCCTCATCCTTAAAAATAACAATTAAAAGCTTACCTCGAAGATGGGGTCAGGTTCTAAGAATAACCTTGGCACCACCTCTACCTCTGCTTCTCTTTCCTCCTCGTCGTCTTCAATGACCACCTGTCGTTTCTTGGGTGCCCGCCCTGGAACAGGGACTTCATCTTCATCTTCCTCCACCAATTCTTCGACCTCTTCTTTGACACCCTGCTTCGAACTCGTGGCCTGGGTTACCCAGGTTGTGATCTCGTTGTTGAGCTCCTTATCATTCTCCCCCACCAATTGTTCATCTTCAACCGAGACATCCCAAATGTCTTCGACCACCTCTTTTGTTTTAGGGATTACCCAAAACTTGGTCTTGGTAAACTGTTGTTTGATCTCTGCGTTCTTTGTCAACGCATCGCACGCCACTCGTCGCCAACGGCAAAACTCGCATTTCTGGCGAGGGCCTTGAGTCGCCGTACTTTTGACACAAAAGTATTCCATGCTTTCACAAGCCGTGCAAGCTTGGGAAAATTGTTGCGTAATCATTCCCCCATCCACTTTAGGGTGTGGAGGCGTAGGAGTGGGAGTAGGGCAATTAATTATAAAAGGGAAATTAATAAATAAGAAAAAAATTATAGAAGAAGGGAAACTAGTGTGAGAAGATGGCTCAAGCTCAACAAAGTTTGCGATTCTTATACCCGGGCATCTGTCACGCGCCATGTGACACTCAAGGCAAAAGCAGCTCATTAAATCAATAATAACGAGTCCTAAATCTATACTCGAAGCGCAGAAAGCAATTCTCCATAGCTACTGCAATTCCCCTTTGTGTACTTACTATTTAACTGCGCTAGCCTAAACTCTAAATCTAAATTGGTCAATCTCCCAATAGGGTGCCTTAGCCTCCTTTTCAATAAGCGACGCACAGCGCTAGGATCAACGTAATAGTACAGTAGTAGTTTTCATTAAAAGTTTTGTTAATTAATTAAAAAGGGGTAAATTGAGCATGGACGGATATTTAGCGAAGAGGGTCTAAGTGTATGTTAGTAATGGTCAATGGTATGGGAATGGTGCGATGAAAGGGAGGTCAATGCGAGGAGGAATAAAGGATATAAAAGGGTTGGGTATTTGGTTCGATATTCCTTAGAATTAAATTATAAAACGTATTTACATTTAATAGTGGTAAAATCTTTAAGTTAAATCATTGTTATTGTATCTTTCTTTTATTTTCTCAATAAATCATTTCTAAATCCTAAACCTTTGATTATTGAGTTTCCAACCCTTTGTGAGATCTTAAGAATTCCTATTACCTTTGAAACTATCTTATAATTCTTCTCGAACATACATCAAACCTGTAGCTCTTACTTCGAGTGACCTTCGACTCATTTCCTCAAATCATTCCTCTGTGCTTCGAAGAAGTTTCTAAATCCCTCATCTCACTTTCAGGAACACCCTCGACCTTGTGCGTAGGTTGTCCAGTGACAGGTAACCCTTATCCCAAGTTTAGAATTTGCATACAATAGTACAGTACATTCAGTCACTGGTATAAAGCCATTTGAGTTATGGTTTGGTCATGTACCTAATACCCCTGCTAAAACTCTTAATAAATTACCTGTATTGGATATCCATCCAGGTAAAAAATCTTTTCTATAGATGCAACAATTATGCAGAAAGCATGCTCAAGAATGTATAAATATGGCATTTGAGTATGAGAAGAAAAGATAAGATAAAGCCCATAAAGATAAAATGTTCAAAAATGGTGATGAAGTCCTTATTTCTACACTACATTTCAATTTAAATGTTAATATTAAATTGAAAGATCCATTCATTGGACCATTTGTAGTAAAAAAGATGGTTGGTAACAATTCTGTTGAAGTTATTCTATATGCACCATATGATAGAAAACATAAAGTATTTCGTATTTCTCTTATAAAACCATACCATTCTAATGATAATTCTCTATTTCAAAGAAGATCAGATAGGCATAAACAGTAACCTGAAGAAATAGTTGAAAAAGCGGAAATTGAAAAGATACTTAAAAAGAGACAACTTACAAAAGAAAAGGGAGTTGAGTATCTATTAAGGTTTAAAAATAAGTCAAGTGAATATGACCAGTGGATTCCAGAAAATGATATCTCTGATCTTAAAAATCTCTCAAAAAAAATTAAAACAAAATAATACTGTTAAAATCCAGTATATGTATAATAAAAATTTTAAAAATTATTTTTCTATTCACTCCTTAATTATTAATTAAAATGTCTTTACATTTTTTTATTGTTTTTTTGGGTGAGGGAGTTTCAGCCTAGGTATCCCCAGGACTGAGTATTTCTTATGCTTAAAATAAGATAACCTTCATTGCATTACACTTATTAGGTAAAGTTAATGTTATAATACTTATATATATGTTTATAATGCTTATATATATAATTATTGCACAATGATATGACTTATAGTAGTTTAAATAGCTTATCCATATCCCTATAATACTAATTAAGGTTTTAATTGAGTAATAATATACTTGTCTTAATAGATATTAAGTAATTATAGACATAAATAAGCTTATATGTATGCATAAACCTCATATTCAATTAAATATGTAGTTATATTATGTATATATAGGTCTATAAGTGGGTTTTAACCTCTAAATAGCCTATAAGCTTTATTTTTTTGCTTATTTTAGGTCATATGGATGTATTCAGTGGACTCACAACACCTACAAAAGCATATACACCTTTTTAAGGTGCATATATCCAGTTTAGACAAGTTAATCTGATTACTTTCATGTATTTTCATGGATTTATGGGTTGGGATGTGATTAGTTGGTTGATATGGATGCTTGGGATGTTATTGGGGGCTTGGACAGATAATTTGGTTCCTTTATATGCTTTGGGTTCCATTATATACTCTTTGGATGAGTTATTTTACTTATTTCTTTATGGTATCTGCTTTTATCTGTTTTTTCTATTTATTGTATGGGTTTATGATATCATTAATTGTGATGGAAGTTCCTTACTGGAGGTCTGGGTGTTGAAACTTCTTGAATTGGACACAATGGGGAGGTGATGGGCCCTCATAGTGCTGTAATTTCAGGGGAGAGTAGTGACATCATCTGGATTGAAGGTCTATGCACTCCAGTGGATTTTGGTATAAGTAAGGAAGGATTTGAGGGGTTATTGGACATGAATTACTTACTTATGAAAATTCAAAAAAACATTACAACACAATTATTATCATATATAAATATATTTTATAGCATTTATAAATTGATATTATCTTTAAATTAGCTATAACTATATTTTATTAACCTATTTTTCTCCACTAGTACACACCAATCCAAATATTGTGAGTTAACACTGAGCATAACTATTTTATTACTCTTCCTCTGAGGTTTAATCACTAAATCATTAATAAATAGGTAATTGGACCATTAATATTTACTATTAAATCACCATGGGAAATTTGGGGGTTGAATTGCTAGCAGTTCTCACTCTTTGAACTCCATGGTGACCCTAATTTATGCCATGTATTAGACCTTCCATAAATGTCACATTGAGAATAAATTGGAGTCACATTTATTCTGAGATTTGTCCTTGATTAAGGCCCAGTGTGCCCTACATTCAGCATAAGTTGATCCAACAAAACTGTAATTTGATCCTTATTTTAGCAACAATTGAGCACACATTGATCTAACATACACATTATGCATGTGTACTCAAAATACATTATTGATGCAGATTGAAAATTCATACATATTCATTACCAATTCTTCATGCATACTTAATATGCAATTTTCATTATGCATAACACATAATACATATTGAATATTTAATATTGAATAATTCATTTTGTGTATTGCATAAATCATAATGCATAATGCATAATTCATAATTCATATTTCATATTTCATAATGCATAATTCATATTGCATATTGCATAATGCATAGTGAATATTGAATATTGCATAATTCATATTGTATATTGCATAGTGCATATAGCATATAGCATATTGCACATTGCATGTGGATGTATAATGCATATGCAACATGAAATATTCATGCATACAGAATGTGAAAATTAACCTTCTACAAAGAAAAGTGAAAAATAAGTCATGTGCCCTATAATTTTGAAAAGGTAAAAGAGGAATGATGATTTAAGCTTTTTTTACAATAGCCTTAGTTTTCATTATATTGTTAGAATATATGCCTTAAAAAACGATATTGAAAAAACCCATATCCTTGGTGAGAAATTCTTCATCAAGTTTAAAAAGCAAATTTCAACTGTTAGCATTATCTATACAGCTTCAATTATGGAAGACTCTATGTAAAAAATTGATATCCTCAGTAGTTTACTTATTTATTGTCCACCTCATTTTTATTCTCTGCATAAAGCTTTTGAGGAAAAAAATATATAAGAGGTATGTATATTTTATCATGTCTATCTGCCCCAAATTCAATGTGCCAAATTGTGTTGAATAATCATTTGTTTTATTTGATTTGTGTATTTTGGGTTGAATACAAAATGAGATTGTCAAGTGGGATGGAAAAAAGTTGGCATGCAATATGAAAATGAATATTGCATAATTAATAGTGGCATTCTAAACTTGAAAATTCACTGATAGATTTTCATACTTGGCTAGCAGTGTGAGGGAACTGGGATGCAAAAAAGTTGGCATGCAATATGAAATGAATATTGCATATGAAAACAGTGGCAAGCAAAATTTGCAATTCCACTCATGGATTTTCATTCTTGACTAGTAGTATGGGGATTGGTAGCAGTGGTCAAGCAACCACAAAAATAATTTGTGCACTCATTTTTAAGCAGAGGGTATCATGAGTGTAGAATTATGGAAGGTGACCATTATTTATTATTATTCCTTAATTTTATTGAATAATTATTAATATTGAAAATGACTTTTGGTTAGTTAGTATTTGATTAAGCTGTGCCAGAGCATTTTTCAATATTGATGTTACTCTTTACAATTATTGAATATATTCCATTATGAGGACTTGATTCCGGTTCAAGATAATGATGGCTCTATATTATAACCATTGAAAAACAGACTTACCTGATTAAAATTAATTACAGTCAGAAAAAAATGTAGTGATGGTATGTGTTCACTTTCATTATAAGTGAAGGTTGGTTTAATTGTCATATTGACCTTAAGACTGAAAATTGTGGTTCTTAAATGTTCAAGTCACTCACTCTTTGAATAATATTAAGAGTTGATAATAGGCATGGATAGTGCTCTAAAGTGAATGTTGGCTTGTGGGATCTTGTTATCACTGAAAATACTTTACATATTTTTTAATCATGAAATGATCAGTTAACCAATGGTGTGAACACCAGTAAAAATATGTGTTGTGAATTAACATCATATTTACATTTGATGGATGGATATTTGATCAACTCTGTAGCTCATGAAATTTAGTAAAATATGTCAAAAACTGTAGATGGTGCCAATTATTTTTCTTTCACAAGTTGATAGTAGGGAAATGATGAGCCAATGTTTTGGAGATGAGCATTCTGGTATTATCAAGTCTTGTTGGTTAGAGATTGTATTTTTTGGTGATTTGTGTAATAAATTCTATGTAAAAGTCTGTGCATTCAATATAATGCCCTATTATTGATATATTTATATGTGACCCATCAGCAAAAGGTATAAATAATGCAGATTTCAGGTTAACTCTGTCAACCATTTTTGATGGAACACAACAACTTATATAAAATAGGCCTAGACATCTAGTGCAAATTTTTTCCCCTAGGCATTTATCTTTATCAAACTAGTTATTGCTAGGAATATTATGAGTCAAATCATTTCTCACTACATTAAATATTGTGTGGAATGGTTAACAAGATACTTGATTAATGTTTTTATTCAACAATATTGCCTTCCAGGAAGTACTTGACTGATGGTCTGATGCACCTTTGTGTAAGTGGGTGACATAAAGCATAAACAAGGCTGTAGCAGGTCAGATTTATACATTAGGGGGTATCAAAGTTAAAAATTTGAAATTCTGTAAAAGGTATTTCACAACACAAAAAGAAAGCCACAAACTCAACACTGATTCTCAGTAAAAAGGTATTTTGTGGGCACAATATGTCATATTTTAAAAAATAATCATGGTTGATTTGGTGGAGAAAAGAGATATTTTGAAATGAGAGATTTCTAACTTTGATACCCCCTATTAATAGGTTTTTGAACCTTTGAGAAGCATGGTTATAAAATTTTTGTCCCACCTAAATTTGTGCTAAAGTATTTATTGATTAATAAATCAATCTGTTACATAGGAAAAATTATTTAAAATGCAAATGTGAAGAATGTTGAAGCATTATTGTTTTACAACTCCTATAATTTTCCTAAGTCATTTGATTAAATGGCCTAAGTGAAGAAAATTCAGATATCACAGTTTCCACATATGTATGGGATAATATTTATCTTCTCATAATAAGATTATAATGAACTTGTCCTTACCAGTTTATTATCTGTGATTGGGTTATTGTTAAATCTCATGTGCCAAATGCAACTGGAAGAATGCTATAATTTGAACACATTAATAAAAGGAAATTTGGCAGTTAGATATATTTGTAATATGTTAAGAAAATATTATTGTTTGCTTTTCAAAAATTCAATGGCTTAATGCTATATTTTTAAAAATAACTGTGTGTTGAAATATGATTTCCATTATATTATTATTTTTGAGGTAGTATTATTTTGTGTTCCAAAGAAATTGGCCAGAATTTTTTACCTTGAATAATAATAATTTAATAAAATGCATTTTTTAAATTTAGGATTAATATCTTAAATACAATTAAAAAAACAGTGGTATCTGGCTTTACATGGCACCAAGTGTCCTTCTGAGCATTAGAAGATGCTGAAAAAGATACATTTATAAACCATATCAGTAAGGGTATAAGTCTGTGAAAGTTGGGTAGTTGTAATTATTAAAATGTCCTTCTAAAAAATGGACCATTACTCAGGTGGACAATTTAAGTTCTGTGAAATAGGATGGCAAGGACTTTGCTAATTTCCACAGTATTTGATTGTTGGATAACAATAAAAGTGAAGGTGTTATAGACTTGGTCAAAAGTGTCCTTCTGAAGTATGGTCCAATGATCAGAAGGACATTTTTATAATGCATATCATCTAGGTATTATATGTATACATATAAATCTTTCATGCATTATAAAAGTGTTCTTCTGAGTGCTGGACTGTTGTTCAGAGGGAAACTATTGACCAAGTCTGTAACACTGTCATTTTAATGTTTAACAAATGTTCCAGTACCAAGACTATTAGAAGAGCTCATGTCATTTAAAGTACTTAAAGTGTTCACATAAACAATTTTTCATCACAGAAAGACATTTTTATAAACTTTAAGATAAAATGGTTATATATAATACCTATATGATATGCATTATAAAAGTGTCCTTCTGAGTGTTGGACAATCATTCAGAAGGACACTTTTGACAAAGTTTGTAACACCTTTACTTTAATGGTTAGCCAACAATAAAATACCATGGACACTAGAAAAACCCTTTTCATCTACTTACACATCAGTTAAAGTGTCCTCCTGAACAATTGCCCATAGCTGAGAAGGACACTTTTAAATTGCACATTGTCTAGGTATTACATATATACCAGTGTATCTCTTATGCATTATAAAAAATTATTCTGCACACAATTAAATATTGTGTGGACAGGTTAAGAAGATAATTTTTTTTAAAACTTAAATTCTTTATTTTTAGCTTCCATAAAGTACTTGACTGATGGTCAGAAACTTGTTTGTGCCAGTGTGTGACATAAAGCATTAAAAAGGTATTAGCAGGTTCAATTATTATATTAATTGGTTTTTAAACCTTTGAAAAGCAAGAGTATAAATTTTTTAGTCCCACCTATATTTGTACTAGAGTATTTATTGAGTAATCAATCAATCTGTTACTTAAGAAAAATTATTTAAAATACAAATTTGAAGAATGTTGAACCATTATTGTTTTACAAATCCTATGATTTTCCTAAATTTTATACATGTTAATGGCCTTAGTAAAGAGAATTCTGATATCACAGTTTTCACATATGTATAGGAAAATATTTTCTTTTTCATAATAATAATAAAATGTACTTGCCCTTACCAGTTTGTTATCTATGATTAGGGTATCATTGAATCTTTTGTTTCAAATGCATCTGGCATAATGCTATACTTTGATGATAATAATAAAAAGATATTTGGAAGTTTAATATATTTATTATATGTTAAGAATAAATTGTTCTTTAATTTTCATATATTCAATGGCTTGATGCTATGTTTTTAATAATATTTTTGTGTTTCAATATAATTTCCATTATATTATTATTTTTTGATGTAGTATTATTTTGTATTCTAAAGGAATTGGACAGATTTTTTACCATGAATAAAAATAATCCAAAAAAATGCAATTTTCAAATCTGAGATTAATTTTTTAAATACAATTAAAAATAGTGGTATCTGGCTTTATGTGGAAACAAGTCTCTTTGAGCATTGGCTGATGCTGAGGAGACTCTTTTATAAAGAATATTAGTGAGTGTATAAATCTGTAGTAAATGGGTAGCTCAGCTTATCCAAGTGTCCTTCTCAGCAATTGACAATTACTCAAGTGGACACTATAGGTTCTGTGCAATAGGATGGCAAGGGTTTTTCTAATGTCAATGGTGCTTGATTTTTGGCTAGCCATAAAAGTGAAGGTGTTACAGACTTTGTCAAAAGTGTCTCTGAACGACAGTCCAATGCTCAGAAGGAAACTTTTATAATGCATATAATATAGGCGTTATTTGTATACATATCTTTCTTTTATGCATTATAAAAGTGTCCTTCTGAGCATTAGACCATTGTTCAGAGGGACATTTTGACCAAGTCTGTAACACCTTCATTTTATGGTTAGCCAACAATCAAATACCAAGGACATTAGTAATACCCTTGTCATCCACTTATACATAACTTAAGGTGTCTTCCTGAACAACAATCCATAGCTGAGAAGGACACTATTAAGTTGTAAATCATCTAGGTTATATATATATATCTTTGTATCTTTTATGAATTATAAAAAATTGTGTGAACTGGTTAAGAAGATACTTTTTTAACCCTTTAATTATTGACTTTAAGCTTTCAGAAAGTACTTTACTGATTGTCAAAAACATATTTGTGCCAGTTGGTGACATAAAGTATCAACAAGGCTGTAACAGGTTCAATTTTTAAATTTATAGGTTTTTGAACCTTTGAAAAGCAAGGGTATTATTTTTCTATCCCACCTATATTTATGCTAGAGTATGTATTGATTTATCCATCAATATGCTACTTTAGAAAAATTATTTAAAATACAAATGTGATGAATGTTGAATCATAACTATTTTACCACTCCTATGATTTTCCTATATCATTTCATTAACTGGCCTAAGTAAAGAAAATTCAGATATCACACACAGTTTCCACATATGTATGGGATAATATTTATCTTTTCATAATAATAATATAATAAATTTTTTTAACAGTTTATTATCTATGATACCAGGATTTTTAAATCTGGTATGCCAAATGCATCCAGCAGAATGCTATACTTTGATCATAATAATAAAAGGATATTTGGCAGTTCAATATATTAATTATATTTTAAGAAAATATTATTCTTTATTTTAATATATTAAATGGCTTAATGTTATTTTTTAATAATAGTTGTGTGTTGTAATATAGTTTCAAATGTATTATGAATTTTGAGGTAGTATTATTTTTTGTTTTAAAGGAATTGGACAAATTTTTTTACCATGAATAAAAATAATTAAATAAAATTCATTTTTCAAATATGATATTAATATTTTAAATACAATTAAAAAACAGTGGTATCTGGCTTTACATGGCACCAAGTGTTATTCTGAGCATTGGATTATGCTGAGGAATACTCTTTTATAAAGAATATTGGTGAGTGTATAAGTCTGTAGAAGACGAGTAGCTCGAATTATCAAAGTGTCCCTCTCAGCAATGGACCATTTCTCAGAAAGATATTATAGTTTCTGTGCAATAGGATGGAAAGGGTTTTTCTAATGTCAATGGTAATTGATTTTTGGCTAGCCATTAAAGTGAAGGTGTTACAGACCTTGTCAAAAGTGTCCTACTGAAGGACAGTCCAACGCTCAGAAGGACACTTTTTTAACACATATCATCTAGATGTTTTATGTATTCATATATTTTATGCATTATAAAAGGGTCCTTCTGAGCATTGGACTGTTGTTCAGAAGGACACTTTTGACCAAGTCTTTAGAACCTTAAATTTAATGTTTAACCAATATTCCAGTACCAAGGCTATTAAAAGAGCTCATACAGTTTACAGTACATAAATGCTCACCTGAACAATTTTCCATCACTGAGAGACAATTTACAAATTTTGGAGATAAAATGGTTATATATAGTACCTATATGATATGCATTATGAAAGTGTCCTTCTGAGAATCAGACCATTGTTCAGAAAAACACTTTTGACCAAGTCTGTAACACCTTCACTTTAATGGTTAACAAAAATCAAATACCATGGAAATTAGCAAAACCCTTTTCATCTACTTATACCTCTCCTAAAGTGTCATTTTGAACAAATTTCTGTTTCTGAGAATGACACTCAATAAATATATGATCTAGGTATTATATTTATACCTGTTTTTATTTTATACATTTTAAAAAATCATTTTTAACTACATCAAATATTTTGTGGACAGGTTAACAAGATACTTGGTTAACCCTTTAATTCTATTTTATCAGCTTCTAGAAATTCTTTAACTGATGGTCAGAAACATGTTTGTTCCAGTGGGTGACATGTAGAATAAACAAGGCTGTAACAGTTTCAATTTGTATGTTAATAGGTTTTTGAACCTTTGAAAAGATAAGGGTATTAATTTTTTTATCCCACATACATTTATGCTAGATTATGTAATGATTAATCCATCAATATGCTACTTGGGAAAAATAATTTAAAATACAAATGCAAAGAATTTTCAAGAATTATATTTTACAAATTGTTATATTTCCCTAAATCATATTCATGTTGATAGCCTACATTGTAGAAATTCCAATATCACACTTTCCACATATTTGTGGGATAATATTAGTTTTTTTTACATAATAATAATGTAATGAAGTTATCTTTACCATTTTATTATCTATTTTTTTAGTATTGTTGAATTTTAAGTGTTAAATACATCTGGCACAATGTTATACTTTGATCATAATAATAAAAGGATATTTAGAAGTTCAATATAATAATTATATGTTAAAAAAATATTATTCTTTCTTTCCATATATTCAATGGCTTAATGGTTTGTTGTTAATAATAAATGTGTGTTGCAATATACTTTCCAATTTATTATGAAATTTGATGTAGTATTATTTTGTACTCCAAAGGAATTGGCCAGAATGTTTTATCTTGAATAATGATAATTTAATAAAATGAATTTTTAAAATATGAGATTAACATCTTAAATACAATTAAAAAAATCAGTGTCATCTGAATTTACATGGAAAAAAGTGTCCTTTAGAGAATTGTTTTATGCTGAGGAAGACACTTTTATAAAGCATATCAGTAGGTTTATAAGTCTGTAGAGCATGGGTAGCTCAAATTATTCAAGTGTTCTTCTCAGAAATGGACCATTGCTCAGGTGGACACTATAGGTTCTGTGCAATAGGATGGAAAGTGATTTGCTAATGTCCATGGTATTTGATTGTTGGCTAACTATAAAAGTGAAGGTGTTACAGACTTGATCAAAGCATTGTAGGTAGACTCTTACAGTTGCCTTGCTGTAAGCAGAATCTGAAGGAGTTAGATGAACTGAAGAAAACCCTGTCCTTCTAAGTAAAATAAGGGTTGTTAAAATAACTAAGCTCTCTATTCTACTTGAATTGATTGAAATATATATATAAAACTCTGATTTATATAAACACTTATTGAGATTTAGAAAATAGCAGCTGATGAAAAAGAAATACTGATGACAACAATTAAGGTGTACCAGTGAAAGATCTGAAAAGATAGACTTATATGTTTTTATAAAGATTTTATTTTAAATGAGTTAACAATAAAAAAAGTCCCTGAGATGGAGACCTTTCCAATGATACCCTATATGTGATGAAAATATAATTTTTGTGTTTTATTTCAAAAGTGTGATGAAAAATATAAATGTTATAAGGGTATTATAATTTTATTTAATTTTGTTGAGTAATAAAAATATAAATAATGGTTGTTAATTATAAAAAAAACCCTTCTTATTGAAACTCAAGAGACCAAAAACATGTAGAAGACTAAGATTCCCCCCTTTCTATCTGATTTCCCTACTCCTGGCCTTTCCAACAATACCCTACATGCATAGGATCTATATTAAACTATTAATCTAAAAAGCATAATAAATTCTAACAAAATTTGGACACAATAGACAAATTTTTCCACAGTCACCAAACTTTGGTACAATGTCCAAACTTTGGTCCAGTGACCAAACTTTAACCCAGTGACCAGACTTTCCCATTGTGAGAAAATTTTTCCACAATGAGATCTTTTTGCCATAATGAGCTAATTTGGCCAGAGTGAGCTAAATTTGCCACAGTGAGATAATTTTGCCACCATGACCAAACTTGGCCACAATGACAGAATTTTTCCAGTACACTTTGCTTTTGCACTGGAAAATCACTGGAGCAAACTGGAGCGCACCAGAGCACTGGATCTCAGTGGCCATTCCATCAGCACACCATATCCACCAATAATACTATAAGTCACTAAATCAAGTAAAACACTAAGGAAACAGTAAAATATGATAACGAACCATCAATACATAAAAGATAGAGAGAAACTTGGGCCATCCAATGATAATAATCACCTTCCAAAATTCTGAATATCCAGCCTTATAATCCAGAAAATTGCTACAAATCTTCAAAAATAAACCTAAGTGGCATTCCCAGATGTGGAATTCCACATCCCCCTCCAATATGGAATGTCCTCATTCCCAACATTGAATAATTGATTGATATAAATTTTTTTCACCTATTTTTTGATAGTCTTTGATAATGATGTGGAAAGAGATCCAAGAAACATCTTTTCTGAAATTTTACTTTTGGCAATTTTCAATCATTGTCCATTTGCTGGTCTTCTATAAATTTAACATTTTGACTTCTTCTCTGGCTCTTGATATAAATCATAATAAAAAATAATAATAATAAAAATAGTTTTGTGATGATTCTATTACTGAGAGCAAGGCTTGAATCCCTTAAGACTCCCATATACCAGTATTCCATCTATGTCACAGCATGAGAGAGTGGATCTCTCTAATGAGCCAAATACTCTTGATTCCATTCTCATAGGTCCCCCCACTGAGCCAAATTCAAAGATTCGAATCTCACCATGAGGTCCTCCAAGCTTCACACCAAAAAAAAAGGCCTAACAGTGAGGCTCTAAAAAATCAATAATAAATCCAACTACCACCCTGAATTCTAATTCCTTCATCACAATTTTCCTCAATTTGCTATTTAGAAACCTTAAAAAATACTTTTAGCCAGGATTTCAATATTTAATTTTAATCTTTTGGACCATGTTAAAGTGCCACAAATTTCACCTAAATAAACCATTATGCTTTTTTAGCATCATTACCACCTAAAATTTATCCTCCTAAAGCTTAACAACACCTAAATCCAACAATTATTGAACGTCAAGTTTAAAGTTTTGGTGGACAAAACATTTACACTATTGCCAGTTTAAGGTCATGGTGGAAAAAAAATTTACTCAATTGCCAGTTTAAGGTCATGGTGGACCAAAGATTGTTTATGTGAATTGATATGATGAATTCTTCCTAATTAAGGCCTAGGCTTGACCAAAGATTGAATAATTTTGATAATCCAGTTTAAAGTCATGGTGGACCAGACTTCTGATCAATAGAAAATCCAGTTTAAGGTCATAGTGGACCAAAATTTTGATGACATACCAATTAAAGGTCATGGTGGACCAAACATTTAATGAACTACAAGTTTAAGGTCATGGTGGACCAAAGATCTGATTGATACCAATTTATATAAAAAAATCAGACCCCAAAATTTGAATAAAACCTTAAAGAAATTCTTGAAAGTTAGCCTGTTTAAAGTCTTGGAGGACTAACAGATCCCAAAATTTGAATAAAACCTTAAAGAAAGTCTTGAAAGTTAGGCAGTTTAAAGTCTTGGAGGACTAACAGATCCTAAAATAACAAATATAACCCTTTAAAGAAAGCCTTAAAAGTTAGCCAGTTTGAAGTCTTGGAGGACTAAAATTTTATTAAATTGCCAGTTTAAGGTCATGGTGGACCAAACTTCCGTAAATATTAAAAGAAATCTTCATAAATTTTCAGTTTAAAGTCTTGAAGGACTAACAGCATCCAAAGGAGAACCAAATTCTTTAAGAAAATCTTTAAAACTATCCAGTTTAAATTCTTAGTGGACTAAAGATCTTGAATACAAATAAGACCTAAAATAAAGTCTTGAAAATTAGCCAGTTTAAAGTCTTGGAGGACTTACAGATCTTGAAATGGGATCCAATTTTTCTTGAGCTTCACTTGACCCTTTTTCCTGTATAAAATATACTATAAAAGAAATAACCAAAAAGAAAAATTTTAAAATTAAAAAAATTGGGAAAGAATTTTATATCTATATTTATATTTTATTTTATTTCATTTATATTATTATTTATTTTTAATTTTCTTATAATAAAAGAGTGAATTTAGAAAAAAAATAAAAATATTGATTTCTAATGAAATTTTAAGAAAGAAAAATATTTAAAAGAAGATTTTGAAAAATTTGAAATTAAAAATTAAAAATTTAATAGATGCCCCCTGGCCAATTGATGAGCTGTACCCTCAACATCATACCCACATCCAAGTGCAACTTGATGTGGTTACACAGTTTTGAGAATTTAAATATAATAGATTAAATGAAAGTTTATTATTATTATTATTATCATTATTTTTTTAGAAAATGAAAAATTTTTAAATAATGATCACTAGGTGGGCTCCCTCCAATTTGTAAAAATTATTAGAAACCACTAGTGAGCATTACCCTTAACAATATTTTTGAAGATGTAAAATATAAAAGAAATATATTGAAATCACAAAACAAAAACATAAAAGAGAAAATAAAACTAAAAAAGTAAAAGAAATCTTGAATCTGGCATTAAGAGAGGTGTCCTTTTGTTTGTTCCAGTTTATAGTCTTAGTGGAATTCCTATAATTCAAAAAACAAAGCCAGGCTTCAACTAGAAACAGGGAGAAATTGGTAACAAACATTGTGGGGTAATTGTGTATAGAGCAGCCAGCCCTTCAATTACACCCAAACTTGCCAATATTTAATTTAGAAGGTTCCCCTGTGAACACTTCTACCAATAAAAAATTTATCAATCCAACATATATCTTCCCTAAAATTTTTGTCACTTTTAAGAGTTTTAAGAATTTTCAAACAAATGTCTTCATAAATGTTGTAAAATTTTGTTAACAGTTTCGTCTCCCATACCATAGTAAACAACAGTAATATTTTTAATAAGAAAGTAGTTTATCCTCATTCCGGAGTTAAACTTGAAAATGAATGATTTTATTTTTGTTCTTTTTAGTTTATCCTCATTGCGGAGTAAACTTCTGTCCTTGTATAACCTCTAGGATAGAAACTCTTAACTTGATTGGTAGCTACCCTCTTTTTTAGTACCACTCCATTCAACTCTTCTAAAACATATGAACCGCCAGATACTTGTTCCTTGACTTTATACGGTCCATTCTACCTATCTGAAAACATCTTGCCCCATTGGCTCTCCAAACTCTTATTATACACCAAAACCATATCTCCAGTTTTCAAAGGTTTTCTAAGTCGATGTTTCAACCGCTATGGTAAGGTAAACTCTTACAGTCGCCTTGCTGTAAGCAGAATCCGGAGGAGATATGTGGATTTAGCTGAAAACCCCGTCCTTCCAATAAAAATAACAAAGTAGGTGTTCTAAATCACTAAGCTAACCAATCTACTTAGATCTGATTGATAAAAATAATGAAACTCTAAAATAATTAACGCTTATTGAGATTAAATGATCGTGGCTGTTGATAAAGAAATACTGATAACAACAATTAAGGTGTACCAGTGAAAGATCTGAAAAGATTGACTTTTATGTTTTTATAATAATTTGAATTTTTATGAGACAGCAATAATCAAGTCCCAGCGACGAAGACCTTTCTAAAGATACCCTGTATGAAGTGTTATTTAAATTGTTGAGTAGTATTTCTAAAATGTTATGTAAAAAAAAGTAATAATGTTATAAGGGTATTACAAGTTATTTTAATTTGTTGAGTAATAAAAAATGAGACTGTGGTAGTTAATGATTAAGCTGTATGATGTGTCCCCCTCTCAATTTCGAGTTTGAGAAGCGCTTAAGTATTCCTAGTCACGTGCCTAAGTTTTCCCCTCCAGAGCTCTTCCAGAGTCAATCCGGAGCCCGTACGGAGTCCGTACGGAGCCGGAACGGAGTCCGTACGGAGTCCGTATGGAGTCGAAACGGAGTCCGTCCGGACTTCCGGACTCAATTTAGAACCTTAAAACCATAATAAAAAATCTAGAAAAATTACACATAATAGAGCTACTTCCGCTTTACCTACCAAACTAATTTTCGTAGTCTGCGCAGCTCTAATTACCCCGTGAAAATTCATCAAAGTTAAGTAATTTTTGAAAAACGTAAATATTTCTATAAAACTTTAAAATTCATTTAAAAATATAAGAAAAATAGTAAAAATTCTGGGAAAATTTCCCAAGGTTCTTGAGTGACTCGACTTAATACTTATAAATTTTTTAGACCGTAAAAATAAGTTTTCTCCGTAAAATAAATTGTTTTCGTGTAGGCATTTGCTCGTGACCAATTTCTTCATATTTTAAACTCCAATAAATTAAATAAAACCCTTTTATAAAAAAAAAAATAACACCAATCTTGCATTCCGTGATAACTCCATTTACATACTTAGGTGTCGTACTAAACTTTAGGCTACCACATCCTCCCTCCAATCGAGAATGTCCCCATTCTTAAAACTTTGCATAAGTGGTTGAGCAATTCCAAAAGAATTATCTTTTTCAATAAAGTAATTTGATAAATTTGTTTTAGCTGGTCTTCTTTTAAATCTTTATAATAAAAAAAACGTTCTTTCTTCTTCTCTGGCTTGATATAACATAAAATAAAATAATATAAATCTTGTGATGATTCCACTACTGAGAGCAAGGTTTGAATCCCTTCAGACTCCCATATACCAGTCTTCCTCTTGTCACAGCATTGAGAGAGTGGATCTTCCTATGAGCCGAATACTCCTGATTCCAACCTCATAGGGCCCCCCACTGAGCCGAATTCTATGATTCCAATCTCGCCATAAGGTCCTCCAAGCTTCACACCAAAAAAAAAAAAATGGCCTAACTATGAGGCACTAAAAAAATCATTCCCTAAAATCCAACTACCATCCTAACTTCTGATTCCTTCATCACAATTTTCAAACTTTGCTATACAGCAAACCCATAAAATACTTTTGCCAGGCTTCCAATAATAATATTAACTTTAGACCATGTTAAAGCGCCACAAATTTTCCCTAGTTAACCATTATGCTTTCTTTAGCATCATCACCACCTAAAATTTTAACCTCCTAAAGCTTATCAGCACCCAATTCCAGAAATAGTTGAATAACCAGTTTAGAGTCATAATGGACAGTGATAAATTAAAAGATTGAATTGAGTTATCCAAACAAGATTGACATTCCAATTTAAAGTCTTGGTAGACCAAACATATAATCGATTGCCAGTTTATGGTCTTGGTGGACCAAAGATCGTTTAGGTGCATAAATAACTTGATAAATTCCTAAGTAAGGCCTAGGCTTGACCAAAGATTAAATAAATTTGATAATCCAGTTTAATGTCATAGTGGACCAAACATTTGATCGACAAGTAATCCAGTATAAGGCCATAGTGGTCCAATGAATGTTGAATTATCCTGCAGATATTAATTTTCCAGTTTAAAGTCATAGTGGACTAAACAATGAATGAACTACCAGTTTAAAGTCATGGTGGACCAAACATTTAATCGATAAGAAATCCAGTTTAAGGTCATGGTGGACCCAACAGCTTGATAACAGTCCAGTTTAAGGTCTTGGTGGACCTAACATTTGATTTATATAAAAAAAATCCGTCTCCGAAAATATCCATAAAATCTTGAAAATCCTTGAAATTCAGTTTAAAGTCTTGAAGGACTAACAGCTCCATTATAAAATCTTTAATGAAAGTCTTGAAAATTAGCCAGTTTAAAGTCTTGGAGGACTAACAGCTCCAAAATACGTGTAAAAAAACCTTAAAGAACGTCTTGAACAGTAGCCAGTTTAAAGTCTTGGAGGACTAAAAGATCCAAAATACGTGTAAAAAAAAAAAAACCTTAAAGAATGTCTTGAAAAGTAGCCAGTTTAAAGTCTTGGAGGACTAAAAGATCCAAAATATGTATAAAAAATCTTAAGGAAAGTCTTGAACAGTAGCCAGTTTAAAGTCTTGGAGGACTAACAGATGTCTTGAAGTAAAATCCCATAGGTATTGAGTTCCCCTAGACCCTGTTTCCTGTCTAAACTAAATGAATAAAACTAAAAAAAAAAAAAAAAATGAAGACTGAAAAATAAAACTAAGAAATATAATAATAATTTTTGATTTAATTAATTAATTTTTATTTTTTTATATTTTTATTTTTATTTTTATTTTTATTTTATTTTATTTTTTTTATTATTTTATTTTTATTTATTTATTTTTATTTTTATTTATTTTTATTTTTATTTTTTATTTTTATTTTATATTTTTTTTTTAATTTAAAATAAAAGAGTTTAAAAAAGATAGTTTTGAAATAAAAGTTAAAATTTAATTTTTAAAGAAAGATAAACAAATGTGAAAAGAAAAATAAAAAAATAAAAAAAAAGTACTAAAAAAATTTTAAAATAAAATTTTAAAAGATGCCCCCCGGCCATTTGATGAGCCGTACCCTCGACATCATACCCACATCCAAGTGCAACTTGATGTGGTTACACAATTTTGAGAAATTGAAAGAAAAGAAAATAAATGAAAGTTTTTTAGAAGATAATTTTTATAATGATGATCACTGGGTGGGCTCCCTCCAATTTATAAAAATGATTAGAGACCACCAGTGAGCATCACCTTTACATTAATTCATAATATATATTAAAGAAAAGAAATCACAATCTAACATAAAAAATCAAAAACAAAATAAAATAAAAAGAATCTTGAATCCGGCGTTGAGAGCGGTGTCTCTTGATTCGTTCCAGTTTATAGTCTTAGTGGACTTCCTAAAATTAAAAGACAAAGCCAGGATTCAACTAGAAACAGGGAAAATTTTGGAAACGAACATTATGGGGTAATTGTGTATAGAGCAGCCAGCCCATCAATTACCCCCACACTTGCCAATATTTAATTAAGAAGGTTCCCCTGTGAACACTTCTTCCAATGAATTTTAAAATTTTTCCAACACTATCTTCACCCATATTTTAAGAATTTTAAATTTTGAAAATTTTCAATGAAGGTTTTCTCGTATTTCATTAAGTTTCATCATAGTTTCGTCGCCCATAGGAAGTGTAACGATAGTAAAGTATTTTTGATAAAAATAAGAAGATATTTTATCCTCGTTGCGGAGGAATCCGTATAATTTTCATAAATGTCATAGTTTATCCTCATTGCGGAGGTATCCATAAAGTTTCATTGATATCATAGTTTATCCTCATTGCGGAGGAATCCGTAAAATTTCATCAATATCATAGTTTATCCTCATTGCGGAGGAAGACTTCGGCACTCCTGGTGCCTCTAGGATAGAACCGTTTCACTTGATCGGCCGCTACCCTCTTCTTTAATACTACTCCATCCAACTCTTCTAGCACATATGAACCGCCGGAAACTTGCTCCTTGATTTTATACGGTCCATTCCACCTATCTGCAAACATCTTTCCCCATTGACTCTCTAGACTTCTATTATACACCAAGACCATATCACCTGGGTTCAAAGGTTTCCTTAATCGATGTGCCAACCGCTCATCCCAATATCTAACTGATTGATTTCGGATCTTCATCATCCGCGAATATGCCTTTTCTAAATATTCTTCTTTCTTTTCTAGCTGCATCATTCTTGCACACAATAATTCTTCAGTAGTTTTGACCGTGTCCCAGTCAACTCCAAGATATGATTCAGCTTCTAAATCAACCGGTAAAACTGCTTTCTGTCCAAAAACAAGTTCATAAGGTGAAAATCCGGTCGTCCTTTTGGCAGTGATTCGATCAGCAAATAAAACTAAAGGTAAATAGTGCCTCCACTTTTCGGCACTTGTCCCACACATTTTAACTAAAGCATCCTTAATAACTTGATGCCCTCTTTCAACCATGCCTTCAGCTTCAGGATAATATGGGGTTGCTACCCTAACCTTTGATCCAACTTTCAATACGGCCTCTTTAAACTCTGTCCCAAATTCAGGACCTCCATCTACCGTCACCAACTTCATCACCCCATACCTATATACCCAATTATTCAAAAAAAATTCTGCCACATTTTTGGCAGTTAAATTAATAAGAGGCGCTGCCTCTACCCAACCAGATAAATCATCTCTGGCCACAATTAAATATTTATACCGTCCCTCTTTTATATGAACGGCATCTAAACTAACTCTCCCAAAGAGCGTATATTCACCGGTCGCGCGTCCAGGTTCTTTTGGCCTTAAATAACTTCGTCTTTGACATTCTTCGCATGACTGAACCCACTGTTTAACAGCCATCTTCATGCCAGGCCACCAAAATCGATCAGAAATTCTTCTAAATGTTTCTCCAACGCCTCTATGCCCGAGATCTTCATGCAGTGATTTCAAAACTAATTCTTGCCCCTTCTGTTGAGTTATAACTACTTGAGGATTTGGATACCTCCTCCTCATTAAACGTCGACCAGACAGGTAAAACGTAGATGACTTCCTCTTGATAGCCACCCATTCATCGTCTTCACAATCTTCTGGCCTTTCTAAAGTCAACAAATATTTGACTAACAAAAAATAAAAACCAGTCTGACCCCAGACTTCATCTTGAAAATCGATTAATATAACATCAATAGGGACTTCTCTATCACCAATATCACCTGCACATGAATGAGCCAATAATCGTTGACCCCTAAATAAATTTTTAATCGAGCTATGTCGACGTTTTTCTTCTGAACCTTTGGATCCTTCGAAAACCGTATTTGAAAATACCTCTTTCTCTTTATCCACCTTTTTATTTAAGTTCTCTAATTCTCCAACATATACACCATTCCTTAATTTACTACTATCCCACACTACCAATCCATTTTCCTCTACATACACCACATCTTCTTCTACCTCCTCTCTGCCGAATTTATCTACACCTTTTCCAACACCTTTATTAACATAAAAACTATTTTCCAGTTTATCCTCTTGGTGGAGGTCATCTTCACCATAATCTAAACACAATAGTCCTGCCAGTTTAACCTCATGGGGGAGGTATGGAAAGTCTTCAGCTCCTTTAGTGCTGGCTTTGATAATAGGTATATCTTCATCGAACTCTTCTGAGTCTGAATCTTCTTCAGTGGGTGGTCTCCTTGATAAACCATCTGGCATAGTAAAAGTTTTGCCAGGCTTATGAACTAAATCGAACGAAAAATGTTGAATAAAAGCTACCCATCTCGTCATGGGTGCATTTGGTAAACTTGGGGAATTAATCATCTGGATTAACGATTTCGCATCCACTTGCAACTCAAAATGTTGCCCCCACAAAATATGCTGAAGTTTCTTCAGTATTTTTGCCACACCACATAATTCCAATTTCGGTTGAGAATATCTTGATTCGACCTCAGTAAATACTACAGATTCATACCTAACTGGCCTGATGTAACCAGCTTTATCCATCTGAGACAAAACCGCCCCAGCTGCAACCTGACTTGAATCAACTGCTAAATAAATTCTGCCAGCATCTTTTCCATAATCCAACTTGTGCAGGACTAAATCCTTCCCCACAACCTCCTTCAACTTCACAAACGCCTTCTCACACTCTTCATCCCACTCCCAGTCTGCATCCTTTCTCGTTAACCGTCTCAATGGAGCTGCCAATGAAGAAAAGTCCTTGATAAACATTCTAAAATACACGCAAACGCCTAAAAACCCTCTAACTTCGGTCGTATTCTTGGGTCTTGGCCAGGACTGAATTTTGTTAACTTTCTTCTTGGACATAATCCTACCCTCTCTACATACCACATGGCCTAATATTTCTAAGGCTGGCACACAACATGAAAATTTTGAACCTGAAATAGTTAAACCAGCCTCTTCAATTCGAAACAAGATTCTTTCTAAAGTAATTGCAAACTCCCAAATGAATTTGCGTATCCCGGGATTCTCTTCCAACACCTGGTTATCATAGTCGGTTGTTGGTCCCTTAATTCCTCCATCATCTATAAAGATTCCAGCATATTGTGGAATTTCATCTTGAAGGATCCAAGCCATCTGAGCTTGATAAACTGCAACTGAATTTGTTGCTCCTTGAGGTAATCTTGTTAACTGTAAACGTCCAAGTGGCGTATCGAATGTAGTGAGAGGCCTTGAGTCCGGATGTAACTCTCTCTCATCATATCCACCCATAATATCTCCCAAACCATAACACACTCTCCCTGCAAACGCTTCAACAAACTCCTCAGCACTAGGCGGTATCCCAGCATCCTTTATTGTAACCCTATTTAATTCCCTAAGATCATGAACAACTCTAAGCTTGCCATTTGGTTTCTTGATACAAAATACAGGACTAGAATAACTTGACGTTGATTGCTCATACAGTCCAGTGCGTATCCGTTCTCTGACAACTTCAATATAGGCTTCTTTTAATGCAGCCGGAATAGGAATCGGTTTCTGCTGCCACGGTTCATGACATACCACAGGAATCTTGTAAGGCTCCCCATAGGAATGCTTCAACACACCCCTCTCCTCTTCTACAAAAGCAATGGCCTTCTCTCGCTTGACCATCACATCCAACAACAACTTCTTCTCTTCTCCAGACAACCAACCATCAGGTCCAAAATTAACAACACCCAGTCTCTCAAAAGTGATTCTTGACGTCTCAGAAAATTCAGGCGGATTCTTTACCAAGGGACTTTCATAAGGATCTCTTGATAACCTTGGTCTTCTCAAAGGTGGATTTAATTCAGCAGGTAGCCGTTCATTAATAGGTCGAACTTTATTTGCTACTTTCTTATATTTGGCTGCCTCCACATCTAAATTAACTTGAGGTAAAACATTTTCTTTTGTATCGCCATTAAAACTTTCATCAAATGAATCTTCTTCATCGCCAGAATCAGAATAAGAAAAATTAGAAAAATATTTTATTTCATTTTTAAATTTTACCCTTTTCTCCTTTCCCTCGTCTAATTTATAAACAGATTTTCCAACACCTTTGCTTCCCTTATCCAACAGTAAATCACCCGTAAAGAAAGTTGGCAGTTTAACCTCTTGCTGGAGGACCGGAATTGAATTTTCACAAAAATTATTATTTTGGGTTTTAATTATACTGAGATTTTTTATCGGATTTTGATGTGATATTTTCAGTTTAACCTCTTGCTGGAGGTCCGTGATAGAAGGAGATAATTGCAGCTTAACCTCTTGCTGGAGGTCCGAAATAACATTTTCACAAAAATTATTTTTTTGTGTTTTAATTATTCCAAGATTTTTAATCGGGTTTTGATAAGATTTTCGCAGTTTATCCTCTTGCTGGAGGTCCAAAATAGAAGGAGATAATTGCAGTTTAACCTCTTGCTGGAGGCCCATAAACATACCCTTCCAATTTTTATCCAACCTAATTTGGCCCATTTTGCCTTTTTCACCGTTTTTAAATTTAATAAAAAAACCGGGTAAATCCAATAAACATATAGAAAATTCCAAAACGTATTTGCACTCCAAAGTAATATTAACAGAAAATAATTGAGAATCCACTTGAATTATCTCCAAGTGAGCTGACCTATTGCAATCCGGGATCTCATCCTGAGGAGAGATTACAACATTAGAGTGATCAGCCCCTGCTACCCCAAAAAATGAGGGCATCCATCCCTTTCCAACAAACATAATTCACCAGAAGCCGTCCGTTTTATATGCCGCTTCTTGGTGCAAACACAACACTGGCACAGAGTAGTAATCCCTGGCCGTGTTTCCCAACCTTCATCTCCAGGAGGCGCTAACCGCATATGTAACCTCCGCATATCTTCACCAGTGATCTCCAAACTAATCCCCATGCCAGCTTGATACCCTATCCTGGCCTCAAAATCCATCAAAAAAGGACCACCAAGAACAGTTTTGACTGCTCCTCTGGCCACATAAAAGTGAACCTTACCAACAGATCCACCAATGCCTAACCTGACATGCTCAGCTGTACCCATCAGCTCTGTTGCATGCCCTCCAATACCTCTGAGGTTTCCCCCAGTTCCACTTTTAATTGGCAAGCCTATACTCGTCGCTTGCTCCAATGAAATTAAATTAATTTGAGACCCTGAATCGACCAAGGCCTTTACTTCTTTACCATTAAGAGTTACCACCAGGTAACCCAGGGGAGCGGAAAAATGTGTATCTACATCTTCCCCAAACTTTTCAACATTTTCACAAATATATTCCACCTCTCCAGTGGAAACACGACGCCTCGTCAAATGCTTCTTTTGCTTTTCAGCAAGCGCCGGACTAATCGTAAATAACTCCCCCAAAGATAAGGGAATCTGCAGTTGATTCACCCTATTCAAAACTGCGTCCATTGCATTAGCTTGACCAGAAACTACTGGCCGCTCATACTGGACCTTTGATTTAACAACCTTGGCCCTGGGTACCTCTTGAGGTCCAACCGAGCCATCTTCACCCCCCATTATAACATCTTCACTTTCTATAACCCTAACTCCGTCACCAGCTTCTTGCACTAATCCTGATCCATCGCTAGTCCTTCTTACTCCCTCCATTGGGATGGGACCGCTAAAACTTGGTCTGGGTAGAGACGCCAACGGTACGTCCTCCTCAGAATCCGAATCATCCTCTGGCATAGGCTCACCATTTAAATCAAACTTGCCATAACTAGGGGGCCCCATATCAGCAATCCCCTTCTGCATTTTATATAATTCGTCCTTAGAGTAAGGGTTCAATTTGTTGGCGGCAGTTTGAGCACTAGAAATCTTGTCCTTAGAGTAAGGGTTCACTTTGTTATTGGCCTTGCCAGGATTAGCCCTCAATTGGCTCTGAATGCTACTTTTCGCCTTAGTAGCAGCTGCTCTTCTAGCAGCATTAACATCGTATTCGCCAGCCATACAGCTACCCTCCACCTGGGCAACCGTCGCCAGCTCTAAACCACCAAAAGAAGTAGAAAATGTGGCTTTACTGACCTCTTTCTCCTTGCCCTTGTCAGCTTTACCACCATTACCATTACCATTTTTGCCACCCTTGGCATTAACATCTTCATCCGTCACCTCTTCAAATCTGGCTCTTCTTTCAGCCGTTAAACTTCTTCTGACCAAATCAGAAGGAGACTGTCCATCACTGGGCTTGATGAACGAACCATCGGGAAACTTATAAACTTTACCATCAAATAAAACTCGCCCAGCATCCATATCCTTATCAAGAGCAAAACAAACTGTTGCTCTGTGACCCCTCCTATTACAATAGGAGCACACCTTTGGCTCATCATAGCCACCTCTATATCCATTACTACCACCATTCCCACCATTTCTCCCATTGCCTGGGAAGCGGTTACCATTATTATTGCCATTATAATTTCGACGTTCATAACCTCTGGACTGATAAGAAGTCGACGTCGACGAAGAAGCGATTGGGGCCTTACTGGCCTTTTGAGTCTCTTGGACAAATATCTTTAGCTGTTTCGTTAAATCGGCCAAGTGATCGACCATCTTGTTGTCTACATTGCCCTCAACTTTTGCAGCAGGAACACCCATTTGTGCCTTCTTGGCCTCCTGGGCTTTGACCATAATATCGTTGTTCTCGGCCAAAACTTCGCTAACCTTACTGACATATTGAGTGCAAGACTCTTGATACTTGTCCAACGCTAATAACTTTAGATGGGCTTGGATGTTCTCTTTAATAACCTCCAGAGCCGGTAACTTCTGCTCACCGTTTGGCAGTTCCTTCATTAAATTCTTTCTTGAGAGATCCTTCAAGACGTCCATTCGAATATCCCTACTGCATGCTGACCAAAACAAATCTTTTGCTTGATTTTCATGCACTAATTCATCCACCAAAATAAGATATTCTACCACTTCATCAAACTGAACACAAAGTTTTTTGAAGTCCACCATTGAAGAAACACCACCTTTAGCTTGCCAGTCACCTACAATTTTGTTGAGGTCCATCATAGTAAACCTAACACCCCATCTATCAACCATAGCTTTAGAAAGCTTAACCCAATCCTTGTCCTTGAATGCCTGCATAGCAATAACCTCTTTTTCCACCTCCCTATCGGCAATGAAAAATCTAACTTGCTTCACCATATCCACATGGGAAGCACCATCAACAGCAGCAGCAGCTTCATACCTGCTAATGAACCATTTAACCTCCTCCCCATCAAACTTTGGGCCATCCCAAGAAACAATTCTAACTGAGGGAGTAAGAGGGTTAGAAGATCCAGAAGCAACAGCAGAAGAAGACATCCCAATAAGTAATGAAAAGCGTTAACAATCGATAAAATAACAAGCCTCTTGCAGGCCAATAACAAAAATCCAATTAGAGTTCCAGAAAATAAGCCTCTTGCAGGCTAATAACGTTCTTGATCCAAGTAAGTCTTTTAAAGAAAGCTAGAGAAATCGAACCCCACGTTGGGCGCCAACTATGGTAAGGTAAACTCTTACAGTCGCCTTGCTGTAAGCAGAATCCGGAGGAGATATGTGGATTTAGCTGAAAACCCCGTCCTTCCAATAAAAATAACAAAGTAGGTGTTCTAAATCACTAAGCTAACCAATCTACTTAGATCTGATTGATAAAAATAATGAAACTCTAAAATAATTAACGCTTATTGAGATTAAATGATCGTGGCTGTTGATAAAGAAATACTGATAACAACAATTAAGGTGTACCAGTGAAAGATCTGAAAAGATTGACTTTTATGTTTTTATAATAATTTGAATTTTTATGAGACAGCAATAATCAAGTCCCAGCGACGAAGACCTTTCTAAAGATACCCTGTATGAAGTGTTATTTAAATTGTTGAGTAGTATTTCTAAAATGTTATGTAAAAAAAAGTAATAATGTTATAAGGGTATTACAAGTTATTTTAATTTGTTGAGTAATAAAAAATGAGACTGTGGTAGTTAATGATTAAGCTGTATGATGTGTCCCCCTCTCAATTTCGAGTTTGAGAAGCGCTTAAGTATTCCTAGTCACGTGCCTAAGTTTTCCCCTCCAGAGCTCTTCCAGAGTCAATCCGGAGCCCGTACGGAGTCCGTACGGAGCCGGAACGGAGTCCGTACGGAGTCCGTACGGAGTCGAAACGGAGTCCGTCCGGACTTCCGGACTCAATTTAGAACCTTAAAACCATAATAAAAAATCTAGAAAAATTACACATAATAGAGCTACTTCCGCTTTACCTACCAAACTAATTTTCGTAGTCTGCGCAGCTCTAATTACCCCGTGAAAATTCATCAAAGTTAAGTAATTTTTGAAAAACGTAAATATTTCTATAAAACTTTAAAATTCATTTAAAAATATAAGAAAAATAGTAAAAATTCTGGGAAAATTTCCCAAGGTTCTTGAGTGACTCGACTTAATACTTATAAATTTTTTAGACCGTAAAAATAAGTTTTCTCCGTAAAATAAATTGTTTTCGTGTAGGCATTTGCTCGTGACCAATTTCTTCATATTTTAAACTCCAATAAATTAAATAAAACCCTTTTATAAAAAAAAAAATAACACCAATCTTGCATTCCGTGATAACTCCATTTACATACTTAGGTGTCGTACTAAACTTTAGGCTACCACACCGCTCATCCCAATATCTTACTGACTGATTTTGGATCTTCATCATCTGCGAGTATGCCTTTTCTAAGTACTCTTCTTTCTTTTCTAGCTGCATCATTCTTGCACATAATAACTCTCCAGTAGTCTTGACCGTGTCCCAGTCAACTCCAAGATATGATTCAGCTTCCAAATCAACTGGTAAAACTGCTTTCTGTCAAAAACAAGTTCATAGGGTGAAAATACGGTTGTCCTTTTGGCAGTAATTCGATCCGAAAATAAAACTAAAGGTAAATAATGACTCCACTTTTCAGCACTTGACCCACACTTTTTGACTAAAGCATTCTTAATAACTTGATTCCCACTTTCAACCATACGTTCAGCTTCAGGATAATAAAGGGTTGATACCCTAACCTTTGACCCAACTTTTGATATATCATCTCTAAACTCTGTCCCAAACTCAGGACCTCCATCTACCATTACCAATTTCATAACTCCATATTGATAAAACCCAATTTTTCAAAATAAATTCTGCCACATTTTTGGCAGTAAAATTAATAAAAGGTTCTGCCTCTACCCAACTAGATAAATCATCTATGGCTAAAATTAAATATTTATACGGTCCCTCCTTAATATGAACAGCATCCAAGCTAACCCTTCCAATGAGAGTATTTTCTCTGGTAGCATGTCCAGGTTCTTTCAGCCTTAAATAACTTCTTCTTTGACAATCTTTGCATGACTGAACCCACTGTTTAACAGTTATCTTCATGCCTGGCCACCAAAATCAATCAGCAATTCTTCTGAATGTTTCTCCAATGCCTCTATGCCCAAGATCTTCATGCAGTGACTTTAAAACTAATTCTTTCCCTTCCTTTTAATTCAAAACTACTTGAGGATTTGGATACCTCCTTTTCATTAATTGTTAAACAGACAAGTAAAACATAGATTACTTCCTTTTTATAGCCACCCATTCATTGTTTTCACAATCTTCTGGACTTTCTAAAGTCAATAAATATTTAACCAATAACAAATAAAAACCAGTATGACCCCAGACTTCATCTTGAAAATTGATTAATATAATATCAATGGGAACTTCTCTATCACCAATATCACCTGCACATGAATGAGCCAATAAACATTAACCACAAATTTGTTTCTTAATTAAGCTATGTCAATTTTCTTCACCTGGATCTTTTGACCTCTTAGGAGCTGAATTCAAAAATACCTCTTTATCTTCTTCACCCTTTTTAACCAAATTCTCTTTTTCTCCAACATATACACCCTTCCTTAACCTACTACTATCCCAAACTATCAATCCATCTTCATCTATATACAAAAATCTTCTTCTACCTCTTTTTTACCAAATTTATTCACACCTATTTCATCAATTATATCAACATAAAATAATTTTCCAGTTTATCCTCTTCGTGAAGGTCATCACCATAATTATCTACACACAATAGTTCTTCCAGTTTAATCTCATGGGTGAGGTATTTAAAGTCTTCAGCTCCTTTAGTGCTGGATTTAATCATAGGTATATCTTCTTCAAACTCCTCTGAGTCTGAATCATCTTCAGTGCGTGGTCTTCTTGAAAAACCATCTGGCATAGTAAAAGTTTTACCAGGCTTATAAAATAAGTCAAAAGAAAAATTTTGAATGAATGCTACCCATCTAGTCATAGGTGCATTTGGTAAACTTGGGAAATTAATTGTTTGAATTAAAGATTTCACATCCACTTGCAATTTGAAGTGTTGGCCCCACAAAACATTTTGAAGTTTCTTTAAAGTTTTTTCCACTCCACACAGTTCCAATTTTGGCTGAGAATATCTTGATTTGACTTCAGTGAATACCACAGATTCATACCTAACTGGCCTTATGTAACCATCTTTATTTATCTGAGACAAAACTGCCCCAGCAGCAACCTGACTTGAGGCAACCTCAAAATAAAGCCTACTAGCATCTTTTCCATAATATAACTTGTGCAGGACTAAATCCTTCTCCAAAAACTTCTTCAATCTCTCAAATGCCCTTTCACCCTCTTCATTACACTCCCAGTCTGCATCCTTTCTTGTCAACCTTCTCAACGGAGCTTCCAATGAAGAAAAGCTTGATAAACATTCAAACATAAACACATAGGCATAAAAACCCCCTAACTTTGGTCATATTCTTGGGTCTTGGCCAGGTCTGAATTTTATTCACTTTCTTCTTGGACATAATCCTACCCTCTCTACATACCACATGACCTAAAATCTCTAAAGCTGGCACACAACATGAAAATTTTGAACCTAAAATAGTTAAACCAGCTTCTTCAATTTTAAACAAGATCCTCTCTAAAGTGATTGCATACTCCCAGATGAATTTTTGTATTGCTGGGTTCTCCTCCAACACTTCATTATCATAATCTGTTGAAGGTCCTTTAATTCCTCCATCGTCAATAAAGATTCCAGCATATTGAGGAATTTCATCTTGAAGAATCCATGCCATCTGAGCTTGATAAACGGCAACTGAATTTGTTGCTCCTTAAGGTAATCTTGCCAATCGTAATTGTCCTAGAGTTTTATCAAAAGTAGTGAGAGGCCTAGAATCTGCATGCAACTCTCTCTCATCATATCCCACCATAATATCTCCTAAACCATAACACACTCTCCCAGAAAATGCTTCCACAACTCCTCAGCACTAGGTGGTATACCAGCATCCTTTATTGTAACCCTATTCAATTCCCTGAGATCATGAACTACTCTAAGTTTGCCATTCTGTGTTTTGATACAAAATAACGGACTAGAATAACTTGATGATGATTGCTCATAAAGTCCAGTGCAAATACTTTCTCTGAAAACTTTTATATAAGCTTATTTTAATGCAGCTAGAATTGGGATTGGTTTTTGCTTCCACAGCTCATGAGATACCACAGTAATCTTGTAAGGCTCCCCATAGGAATGCTTCAACACACCCTCTCCTCTTCTACAAAAGTAATGGCCTTCTCTTGCTTGACCATCATTTCAAGCAACAATTTCTTCTCTTCTCCATAAAACAAACCATAAGGTCCAAGATTTACAACACCTAATCTATCAACAGTGATTCTTGATGTTTCAGAAAATTTGGGCAGATTCTTCACCAAGGGACATTCATAAGGATCTCTTGATAGCCTTGGTCATCTCAAAGGTGGATTTAATTCAGCAGGTAGTGGTTCATTAATCAGTCAGATTTTATTTTCCACCTTCTTATATTTTGCTGCTTCCACATCTACATAAGCTTGAGGTGAAATATTTATTTTTGTGTCACCATTAAAAATTTCATTAAAGGAATTCTCTTCATCATCAGAATCAGAATCAAAATAAGCAGAATGATATTTTATTTCATTTTTAAATTTAACCTTTTTCCCTTTTCCTTTATCTTATTTATCAACAAATTTTCCAACACCTTTAATTCCCTTATCCATTATAAAATCACTCGTAAAGAAAGTTGGCAGTTTATCCTCTTTCTGGAGGACCAGAATTGAATTTTCACAAAAATTATTTTTTAGTGTTTTAATAATACTAATATTTTTAATAGATTTTTGATGAAATATTTGCAGTTTACCCTTTTTCTGGAGTTCAGAAAATAAACCATTCCAATTTTTATTCAACATAATATTTCCCATCTTCCCCCTTGATCCATTCTTGAATGTGATCGAAAACCTTGACAGAGAAGTGAGACAAACTGAAAATTTGAAGACATAATAACAATTTAACATATTATTAACAAAAAATAATCGAGAATCCATTTGAATTATCTCCAAGTGAGCTGACCTATTTCAATCTGGGATCTCATCCTGGGGAGAGATTGTAACATTAGAGTGATCAGCCCCAGCTACCCCAAAAAATGAGGGTCTCAAAAATTCCCCTCTAAACATAATTCACCAGAAGCCGTCCGTTTAATACGCTGCTTCTTGGTGCAAGTAAAACACTGACACAGAGTAGTGATACCTGGCCGTGTCTCCCAACATTCATCTACTGGAGGTGCCAACCGCATATGTAACCTCCTCATATCTTCACCAGTTATCTCCAAACTAATACCCATTCCAGCTTGATAACCAATCCGGGCCTCAAAATCCATTAAAAATGGACCACCAAGAACAGTTTTAGCTGCCCCTCTGGCCACATAAAGGTGAAAATTACCAAAAGGTCCACCAATACCTAATTTGACATACTCAGCCTTACCCATCAGCTCTGTTGCATTCCCTCCAATACGTGTGAGGTTTCCCCCAGTACCAGTTTAAATTAGCAAGCCTATAATTGTTACTTTCTCTAAGGAAAATGAATTAATTTGAGACCCTGAATTAACCAAGGCCTTTACCTCTTTACCATTAAGAGTTACTACCAGGTAACCCAGGGGAGCAGAAAAATGTGTTTAAACATCCTCCCCAAACTTTTCAGCATTTTCACAAATATATTCCACCTCTCCAGCAGAAACCCGTTGCCTCTTCAGATGTTTCTTTTGCTTCTCTGCAATCGCCGGACCAATGATGAATAGCTCTCCTAAAGATAGGGGAATCTAAAGCTGCTTCACCATGTTTAAAACGTCTTCCATTGAATTATCTTGAGCCGATAATACTGGCCATTTGTACTGAACTTTAAACTTAACTACCTTGGCCATGGGCACCTCTTGAGGACCCACATTGCCATCTTCACTACTGATAACCCTAGCTCCATCACCAGCTTCATTTTCTAATCCTTATCCGTTGCTAGTCCTTCTTACTCCCTCCATTGGGATGGGACGTCTAAAACTTGGTATGGGTAGTGACGCCAAAGGTACGTCCTCCTCAGAATCCGAATCATCTTCTTGCATAGGCTCACCATTTAAATCAAACTTGCCATAACTAGGAGGCCCCATATCAGACATCCCCTTCTGCATTTTATATATTTTGTCCTTAGAGTAAGGTCTCAACTTGTTAATTTCCTTGCCAGGTTTAGCCTTTAGTTGGCTCTGAATGCTACTTTTAGCTTTAGTAGCAGCTGCTCTTCTAGCAGCACGGAAGTCATATTTGCCAGCCATACAGTTACCCTCCACTCTAGCAACCGTTTCCAGCTCCAAACCACCAAAAGAAGTTGAAAAGGTGGCCTTACTGAACACTTTTTCTTTACCTTTATCAGATTAACCACCGCTTTTACCATCATCATTTTTTCTACCCTTGTCATCATCATCATCATTGTCCTTCAATTCTTCAAACTTGGCTCTTCTTTCAGCCACCATATTCCTTCAAACCAAATAAGAAGGTTCTTTTCCATTTCTGGGCTTGATGAAAAATCCATCAGGAAATTTATAAACCTTGACATCAAATAACACTCTCCAAGCATCCAAATCTTTATCTAGAGTATAATATACTCCAGCTCTGTGCCCCCTCCTATTACAATAGGAGCACACCTTTGGCTCATCATAGCCACCTCTAAAACCATTTCCACCATTACCATTCTCATTCCTGCCATCTCCAGAGAAGCGGTTACCATGCCATTTCAATTAAAATTTTGAAGTTCATATCCCCTTTATTGATAAGAGGTAGACGTTGACGAAGAAGCGATCAGGGCCTTATGGGCCTTCTGAGTCTCCTGGACAAAAATCTTTAATTATTTTGTTAAATTGGCCAAATGATCGACCATCTTGTTGTCCACATTTCCCTCAAATTTTGCCACTGGTAGTCCCATTTTATCCTTCTAGGCTTCTTGAGATTTGACCATGATATCATTATTTTCAGCCAAAACTTCATTAACCTTGCTGAAATACTGAGTGTAAGACTTCTGATAGTTGTCCAAGGCCATTAATTTAAGATAGGCTTGAATGTTTTCTTTGATGACCTCCAATTCCGGAAGTTTTTGTTCTCTATTAGGTTGTTCCTTTATTAAATCCTTTCTTATAAGATCCTTCAAGACGTCCATTTGAATATCCCTACTACAAGCTGAAAAGAAATGACATGTAGAATAAACAAGGCTGTAACAGTTTCAATTTGTATGTTAATAGGTTTTGAACCTTTGAAAAGCAAGGGTATTAATTTTTTTATCCCACATACATTTATGCTAGAGTATGTATTGATTAATCCATCAATATGCTACTTGGGAAAAATAATTTAAAATACAAATGTGAAGAATTTTCAGGAATTATATTTTAAAAATTGTTATATTTCCGTAAATCATATTCATGTTGATAGCCTACATTGTAGAAATTCCAATATCACACTTTCCACATATTTGTGGGATAATATTAGTTTTTTTTACATAATAATAATATAATGAAGTTATCTTTACCAGTTTATTATCTGTTTTTTGAGTATTGTTGAATTTCAAGTGTTAAATACATCTGGCAGAATGCTATAATTTGATCATAATAATAAAAGGATATTTAGAAGTTCAATATATTAATTATATGTTAAAAAAATATTATTCTTGCTTTCCATATATTCAATGGCTTAGTTCTATTTTTTTAATAATAAATGTGTGTTGCAATATACTTTCCAATTTATTATGAAATTTGATGTAGTATTATTTTGTACTCAAAAGGAATTGGCCAGAATGTTTTACCTTGAATAATGATAATTTAATAAAATGCATTTTTCAAATATGGGATTAAAATCTTAAATACAATTAAAAAAAACAGTGTCATCTGGATTTACATGGAAACAAGTGTCCTTTAGAGCAATGTTTGATGCTGAGGAAGAAACTTTTATAAAGCATATCAGTAAGTGTATAAGTCTGTAAAGCATGGGTTGCTCAAAATATCAAAGTGTTCTTTTCAGAAATGGACCATTGCTCAGGTGAGCACTAAATGATCTGTGAAATAGGATGGGATGTGTTTTGCTAATGTACATGGTACTTGATTGTTGGCTAACCATAAACGTGAACGTGTTACAGAGTGAGTCATAAGTGTCCTTCTGAAAGGCAGTCCAACACTCAGAAGGACATGTTCATAATTCATATTATCTAGGTGTTATATGTATACATATTTGTCTTTTATGTATTATAAAAGTCTCCTTCTGAGCTTTGTACAGTCCTTCAGAAGGACACTTTTGACCAAGTCTGTAACACCTTAAATTTAATGTTTAACAAATTTTCATGTACCAAGTCTATAAAAAGAGCTCATGTCATTTATAGTACTTTATGTGTTCACCTGAATATTTGTATAACAATAAGAAAGAAAAATTTATAAAATTTAATGATTAAATGGTTATATATAATATCTATATGATATGCATTATAAAAGTGTCCTTCTGAGCATTGGACCGTCCTTCAGAAGGACACTTATGACCAAGTCTGAAACACCTTCACTTTAATGATAATCCAACAATCAAATACCTTGGTCATTAGAAAAATTCTTACCATCCTATTTCAAAGAACCTAAAGAGTCCACCTGGTAAATGGTCCATTGCTATGAAGGACAATTTAAAAAGGCATATCATCTTGGTTTCAAATGTATATATGTGTATCTTTTATGCATTAAACAAATATTATATACCACATAAATATTGTGTGGAGTGGCCAATAAGATACTTTTTCAACCCCTTCAATTTTAGATTATTGGCTTGCAGAAAGTACTTTACTGATGGTCAGAAAATTATTTCTACCAGTGTGTTACATGAAGCTTCAAAAAGGCTGTTATACTTCCAATTTGTACATTAATAGGTTTTTGAGCCTTTGAAAAACAAGGGCAATAATATTTTCCCCCACTTATACTTGTTCTTGAGTATGTATTTATTAATCAACTAATCTGTTTCTTGGGAAGAGTTATTTTAAATAGAAATGTGATAAAATTTGGAGAATTATTATTTTTTAAATTTTTTGATTTTCCTAAATCATATTCACATTATTGGCCTCAGTAAAGAAAATTCAGATATAACACTTTTCACAAATGTATGGGATAATATTTTTCTTTTCATAATAATAATATAATGAGCTTGTACTTACCTGTTTATTATCTATAATTAAGGTATTGTTGAATCTTGTGTGCTAAATGAATCCGTTAGAATGCTATACTTTGATCATAATAATAAAAGGATATTTGGCAGTTCAATATATCCATTATATGTTAAGAAAATATGATTCTTGGTTTTTATATATTTACATGGCTTAATGCTTTGTTTGTAAAAATAACTGTGTGTTGAAATATTTTTTCAATTATATTATTAAATTTTGAGTTAGTATTCTTTTGACATCCAAAGGCATTGGCCAGAATGTTCTACCTAGAAGAATGATAATTCAATAAAATGCATTATTCAAACATGAGATTAATTTTTTAAATACAATTAAAAAAATAGTGGTATCTGTATTAGATGGCACCCAGTTTCCTTCTGAGAATTGGCTGATGCAGAGGAATACACTTTTATAAGGCCTATCAGTAAGGGTATAAGTCTGTGAAAGTTGGGTAGTTGTAATTATTAAAGTGTCATTTTAAAAAATTGACTATTTCTCAGGTGAACACTTTAGGTTCTGTGCAATATGATGGAAAGGGTTTTGCTAATTTCCATGGTATCTGAGTGTTGGCTAACCATAAAAGTGAACGTGTTACAGACTTGGTCAAAAGTGTCCTTCTGAAAGAAGGTCTGACACTCAGAGGGACATTTTTATAATGTATATCATCTAGGTATTATATGTATACATATCTGACTTTTATGCATTATAAAAGTGTCCTTCTGAGTGTTTGACCATCCTTCAGAAGGACACTTTTGACCAAGTCTTTAGCACCTTCAATTTAATGTTTAACCAATTTTCAAGTACCAAATCTATTAAAAGAGATAATTTCATTTAAAGTACCTAAAATTTCTTCCTTATACATGGTCCATCTCAGAGAAAGACAATTTTATAAATTTCAAAGATAAAACAGTTATATATAATACCTAGATGATATGCATCACAAAGGTGTCATTCTCAGATACAGACCAACCTTCAAGTGTATAATTTTGAACAAGTATTGTGCACCTTCATCTTTTTGCTTAAAATAATCACATACCAGTGCCTTAAAAAAATTTCATGCAATATACTTACACATTTCCTATAGTGTTGTCCTGAAAAAATGTCTGTTTCTGAGAAGGACATGTTAAAAATGCATATCATCTTGGTATTATATGTATACCTTTTCATTTTTCATGCATTATCAACAATAATTTCTCACCACATCAAATATTGTGTTTACTGGTTAACAAGAAGCTTTTTTAACACTTGAATTCTAGATTATTGGATTCCAGAAGGTACTTGAATGATATTCAGAAACGTGTTTGTGAAACTGGGTGAAATAAAGCATAAAAAAGGCTGTGACAGGTCCAATTCATACATTAATAAGTTTTTTAACCTTTGAATAGCAAGATTACTAATTTTAATTTACCACCTATATTTGTGCTAGAGTATGTATTAATTAATCAATCTTTCTGTTACTTGGGAAAAGTTTTTTAAATTATAAGTGTGAAGAAATTTTGAGCATTATTATTTTAAAACTTCATAGATTTTCCTAAATCATATTCATGTTAATGGCCTATGTGAAGAAAATAGAGATATCACAGTTTCAACATATGTATGGAAAAATATTTTTCTTTTCATAAAAATAATATAATTAGCTTGTCCTTACCATTTTATCATCTATGATTGGGGTATTGTTGAATCTTGTGAGCTAAATGCATCTGGAAGAATTCTATACTTTTATTATAATAATAAAAGGATGTTTGGCAGTTAAATATATTCATTATATTTTAAGAAATTGATATTCTAGATTTTTATGCATTCTTATGGCTTAATGATATGCTTTTAATATTAATTGTGTGTGTGCAATATTCTTTCAATTATATTATAAATTTTTGAGGTAGAATTATTTTTTTTTCCAAATAAATTGGACAGATTTATTTACCCTAAATAATAATAATTTAATAAAATGAATTTTTAAAATATAGGATCAATATTTCAAAAAAAATTAAAAAGAAACTGTGTTATCTGGAATAAAATGGCACCAAGTGTATTTCTGAGCCTTGGCTGATGTTGAGGAAGACACTTTTATAAAGCATATCAGTAAGTTTATAAGTCTATGAAACATGTGTTTTTAGAATTGTAAGAGTGTCCTTCTCAGCAACAATCCATTGCTCAGGTGGACACTTTAGGCTCTGTGCAAGAAGATGGCAAGGTATTTGCTAATGTCAATGATTTTTGATTGTTTGCTAACCATAAAAGTGAAGGATTTACAGACTTTTTCAAAAGTGTCCTTCTGAAGGACGTCCCAACACTCAGAAGGACACTTTTATAATGCATAACATCTAGGTTTTATATGTATAAATATAAATCTTTTATGCATTATAAAAGTGTCCTTCTGAGTGTCAGACTTTCTTTCAGAAGGACACATTTGTCCAAGTCTGTAACACCTTCAAATTAATGTTGAACCGATGTTCAAGTATCTACACTATTAAAAGAGCTCATATAATTTACAGTACTAAAGTTTTCACCTGACTAACAGTTCATCACTGAGAAAGACACTTTTATAATTTTTGATAGATATAATGGTTATATATTATATCTAGATGAGATGCACAAGAAAAGTGTTAATATCAGCAGCAGACCATACTTCAAGTGTATAATTTTGAACAAGTATGGTGCAACTTTAATTTTATGTTTAAACAATAATCAAATACTGTGGCCTTTAGAAAACCTCATGCCATCTACTTACACATTTTCTAGAGTTTCTCCCTGAATAATTTTCCATTTCTGAGAAGGACACTTTTCTAACTAATATCAACTAGGTATCATATGTATACATGTGTATCTTTTATGCAATATAAAAGTGTCCTTTTCAGTAATGGACCATTGTTCAGGAGGACAGGTTAGGGAATGTGTAAAAAGATGGAATGAAGTTTTCTAAAGGCCATGGTATTTGTTTATTGTTTAAATATATAAGTGAAGGTGCATTAGAATTGTTTGAAATTGTTGAATTAAAGGATAGTCTGTTGCTGAGAAGGACAATTTTTCATTACCTATTGTATAGGTATGATAAATGATAAGTACTACTTTTGTGCTTTATAAAAGTGTCCTTCTCATTGATAGACCATATTTCAAGTTGAAAATTTAGGTACAGTGTATAACCTGAGCACTTTTACTTGACTTGTTACTCAAAAGTTGACTAACCCTAAAGGTGAATTTCAGCCTAGGTATCTCCAGGACTGAGTAATACTTATGTTTAAAATAAGATAAACTTAAATACATTAAGCTTATATCTTAAAAATAAGGTTAAAACACTTATATATATGTTTATAATACATATATATATAATTATTACACTATTATATAACTTATAGTAGTTTAAATAGCTTATCCATAGCCTAATAATACTTATTAAGGTGTTAATGGAGTCATAATATATTTATCTTAAGTGATATTAAGTAATTATTGACATACATAAACTTATATGTATACATAAATCTCATATTTAGTGAAATATGCAGTATATTATGTATATTTAGGTCTATAAGTGGGTTTTAGCTTCTTAATAGCCTATAAACTTTGTTTTTCTGCTTATTTTATGTCATATGGACATATTCAGTGGATTCACAACGCCTACAGAAGCATATGCATCTATTTCAGGCGCATGTACTCAGGTTGGACAACTTAATTGGTTTCCTTGGATGGATATCACAGATTTATGGGTTGGGAGGTCGTTGCTGGGTTGATATAGATGATTGGGGATGTTATTTGGAGGTTGTAAATTTAGTTCTGTTCCTTTATACGCTCTGGGTTTCATTTTATTCCTTTTGGATTAGTTATTTTACCTGTTTCTTTATGTTATCCGCTTTTATCTGGATTTTCTATTTATGGTATGGGTCTGTGTTATCATTAATTGTGATGGTGGGTCCTTACTGGAGGTCTGAGTGTTTAATCTTCTTGAAGTGGACGCCATGGGGAGGTTATGGGCTCTCACAGTGCTTTAATTGCCAGGGATAGCAGTGACATCATCTGGATTGAAGGTCCGTGCATGTTACCGGACGACCTACACACAAGGTCGAGGATGTTCCTGCAAGTGAGATGAAAGGTTTAGATACTTCTTCGAAGCACAGAGGGATGGTTCGAGGAAGTGATTCAAAGATGACTTGAAGGAAGATCTACTGCTTCGAGATATGTTCGAGAAGAATCCTAATATAGTTTGAAAGGTAATATTAAAATTCTTACAATCTCACAAAGGGTTGGAAACTCAACAATCAAGATTTAGGATTTAGAAGTGATTATTGAGAAATGAAAAGAAAGATACAATAATAATGATTTTCACTTTAGAGTTTTACCACTATTAACTATAAATATGTTTTATAATTTAATTCTAAGGAATATCGAACCAAAAACCCAACCCTTTTTATATCCTTTACTCCTCCTTGAATTGACCTCATACCCATCCACTATTCCGCACACCACAGACCATTTAAAATATATCCATTACACCTGGACCCTCCTCACTAACATCCGTTAAACCCTTAATCCTTCACTAACCATTCCGTCCATGCTCACTACCCCTTAATAACCCACAGACATTTCATAAACCTTTTAATGTACTATTATATTGATTATTGTGCTGTGCGTCGCTTATTGAGAAAATGACTAAGACACACTATTGAGAAATTGACGAATTTAGATTTAAAGTTTAGACTAACGCGGTTGAATAGCGAGTACACAAAGGAAAGTCGCAGTTGCTATGGAGAATTGCTTTCTGCGCTTCAAGTATGGATTTGAGCCCCTTATTATTGATTTAATGAGCTAATTTTGCCTCGAGTGTCACGTGGCGCGTGACAGTGCACTCCAGTGGATTTTGGTATAAGTAAGGGAGAATTTTGACAGTTATTAGAGATCACTTACTTACTACAATTAAATTTAACATTTGAACACAATTATTATCATTAAGAAATATATTATAAAGCCTTTATAAATTGATTTTATCATTATATAAGCCATAGCTATATTCTATTTATCTATTTTACACCACTAGCAGGCATTTAAATTTAAGTATTGTGAGTTTTATTTGAGTATAACTATTTTATTAGTCTTCCCCTGAGGTTCAATCACTATATCATTTATTAATAAGTAGTAGGACCATTAATAAATACTATTATATCATGCTTATATACTAGATACACTTACAGTGAAAGTTTTACAGACTTTTCCAAATGTTTCCTTCTGAAAGATGGTCCATTGCTGAGAAGGAAAATTTTCTAATACATATCTTATAGGTATTTCATGTATACCTATCTATCTTTTATGAATGAAAAAAGTGTCCTTCTCAGATACAGACTGTACATCAGATGGACACTTTTGACTAAGTCTGTGATACCATTAATTTCATTGTTAGAAAATATTGAAGTAACATGGCTAGTAAAAGATATCATGTCATACACAGTACATAAAGTTTCCACTTGAAGGGAACTTATATAATTGATACAAGCTATGTTGCACAGATATATATCCAGACCAACATTCATTCTAATATTATCCTCCTTACCAATGATATTTTTTTTGCAGTAAAATTTTTGCCACTATTAGATAGATCTCATGAGTTCTTTATATTTAACTAATAACTGAATTCAAGTCATACTTTCATTGGGGGCCCCTAAATATGACTTGGTGTATTATCATTGAATGTGTTTGTTACCAATGAAAGAATTTATATAATGAATACTACACACAATTTAACTATATATGTAAATTAGCAGCTTGAATAATATGGCACATTAAACTCAGTGCTTAACCTTTGATAAACCTGGGTTAAAATTATTTTTAATGTAACTTCATTGCTCTTATCAAGATGACTTCAAGTAAGGTCAAATCTAGTTTCAATCATTGACCAATTTTTTTTTCAATTTTTTTAATCAGATTTTCCAAAAGTTTACCAACCTACTTCCAAGCATTTCCCAAGCATTTCCTAACCATCTCAAAGGGGGAGAATAGCTAGCAGTTCACCCTTAAATGTCCCGTGGTGAATCATACTTAGATACTAGCATACACTGACTGTAGGAATGGTGAGTCCATTTAATACTTCTATATAACCTAAAATAAGCAGAAAAATATATATTATAGGCTATTTAGAGGTATAAAACTGTTTATAGACTTATATATACATAATATGACTACATATTTCACTGAATATGAGGTTTATGCATACATATAAGCTTATTTATGTCTATAATTACTTAATATCTCTAAAGATAAATATATTATGATTTAATTAACACCTTAATAAGTATTATGGGGCTATGGATAAGCTATTTAAACTACTAAAAGTCATATAATAGTGTAATAAATAAATATATAAGCATAATAACCATATTTATAAGTATTATAACCATAACTTTTATTTAAAAGCCTAATGCAATTAAGATTATCTTATTTTAAGCATAAGAAATACACAGTCCTGGGGATACCTAGGCTGACAAAAATATGTAAAAAACTTTTAGCTACTACTAATTTCACATTGTCACATTGTCTTACACCAATCAACCCAGGTGTTGTACTTACTACTTCTACCACTGATGATAACCTAGAAAGAATCAATCTTACTACTTTTTTGAGTGTTTTTGGAAAGTTAAATTATCTTGCTGTTGCTACTTGACCTTATTAGACCAGAAAACTTGGTAGTTTTTGGTCAGAATTGACTTCTACATTTCAGTGTTGTTCTGTATATATATATACATGCTACTGTGGTATAGTTGAGTATTCAACAGACCTGAACTTTTGTATACTTTTGGCTACTTATGGAAATACACAAAAAAACCTAATTTCACCCATTGGAAAGTGATAAAACACAAACTGTGTTACATTTGTGCAACTTAAAATGATGAATTATTGCTAAGGCAAACTTCAGATATTGATATTTCTTGTTACACTGATGCTAACTGGGGTGGTGAGCTTAATTGTTCTTTTAAAGGTTTCTTCCTGTTAGCCTATAGAGCACCAGTATCTTGGCCATCCTGTTTTCAAATGGTGGTGTCTACTTCTTCTGCTCTTGCTGAAATACTATTAGCTTCACTCACTGAAAAAGAAGTAATTAGGTTTCAAAAAGTTTTACATGATGTTTGTCTAACTACCTTACCTTCAACAACTATTTTCTGAAAAAATACAGCTGCAGTTTCTCTTGCTACAATAAATGATATAAATAAAGACACAAAAGACTTTCAACATGATTGTTTTTACATGCAAGAGAAAATATTTTCAGGTTGGATTACTTGTGTCTGGATCTTTAAAGTTAATCAATTGGCTCATGTGTTCACTAAAGACTCCCTAAGGGGCCATTAAATTAATTTCTTTCTTTCTTTTTTCTTCTTAATTTTTCTCTTATTCACCATTAGAATTCTTATCAAAAATATCTCAAAGCAGTAGCTCCTCCTTTGAGTCATCTTCGAATCACTTCCTCAAACATTTAATCTGTGCTTCAAAGAAGTTTCTAAACTACTCCCTCCATCTCACTTCCAGGAACACCCTCGATCTTGTGCGTAGGTCGTCCGGTGACATCCCCCCAATTTCACCTGAATTTGCATACAAGAGTATTACTAAAAAACCATGCTCTTCTGATCCTGGCCCTAGTGAAAAATTTTCTTCTCCACTTGAAGTACAAATTAAAACTCAAGCAGCTTTATCCTCACCTGAATTACCTATATACCTTTCAGACAAAGACCCTAACTCAGTGGAAGCTTTCTTTAAGGAATCATGTGTGGATATTGAAAAATCAAATCTGCAAGATGGACTGGATAAATTGGGACTTACGCACTGGTCATATTTTCAAGATTATACTCCGCATGAATTGATTGAGGTGGGAATTCATAATGCACTAGCAAGAGCATGTTTCTGCACCTCCAAATTGTATAGTGCTCATGTTAAGGAGCTTCAGAAGCTCAAGAAACATGCAAAGGGTAAGTAACCTGAATCTGTGTTGTGGCTAGGTAGAGATTTAAAATATGATCATATGGTTTCATTCAACTGTCTCCACACAATGATCCCCACTTTTTACTTACCTTATCAAATGTCTGAGAAATGAATAAATATAAAATATTTAACATATTATTTTCAAATTTGGATGAGTGATGAGTTGTGAGTTTCTTGGAAAAATTGTAATTTTAAAGATCTAATATCATATTATATTTTATAAATTCTGGGTAGACTCCCCAGATCCCACACCACTCTGTTCACACAATGTTTCTTTGGCCACTCTCCCCTTGAAAATTACCTTTTCTGATTCAATGCCTCACCTTCTCCCAACTGTCATCTATGCACTTTTCCCTCAAAAGATATTGCGTAAAATGTCTTCCTCCTCTTCTGCCCCACTCATCGAGATCAATGGAGGGCTCTCCTGGAAGCTGCCTGTCAACATAATATCCCTTTTACCACATCCTTTCTTATCTCTCCCTCTCCCATGAACCTGTTAGTAGCTGCTTAAAAAATATTATATTCCATGTATAAAAAGTAAATTACAAGTACAATCATTAATATTCTAAAATACATTAGTTCACTCAATATAAACACAAGCTTTAAAAAGACCCTGCATTAATTCTTTGGTGAAGAACATCTCAATAAATAATCTTATAATATCTTCATCACCTTTATCTCCAGATAATTGTGCATAATGTCAAAACTTAGATTTCAAAACTTGGAATGTCTTTTCAATTGGGTTTAGATCTGGAGAATACACAGGTAGATAAACTAGACAACATTTAAATTTTTCAACTATTTCTGAAATGCAGCCTCCATGATGGAAGGCTGAATTGTCCATCACCAGTATGGTATTGGGTCCAGGAAAAGGAGACATCATTGGAAGCTGTTAAAAAAACAAATAACAAACATACACCACACAATATAGGGGGCGGACTTGCTAGCAAGTCCGCAACCTTGGACCCAAACTCACCATAGATTGAACACACATTGAGCTATTGATAAAGGAACCATACAATCAGGGATGAACACCACTCAGCAGAACAGTTTTAGGTGGGTGTTCAAGTAGAGTTCAGTATGGGTTCAGTATGAGTTCAGTCTGAGTTCCATCTGAGTTCCATCTGAGTTCAGGTTGAGGACTTGCTAGCAAGTCCACCCCCTATATTGCGTAGTGTATCTTATTATTCCAGGGTTATTCTCACTTTATAACAATATACAAAATTGTATTGGAAGTACATTTATTCTCAGATTGATTATAGACAGAATATCAACTGATTCCAAATTATGCACAATTTGTTCTTCCAGAACTTGATTTTCGTCCTCTGTTGAGAATAAATTGAGCACAAATTGATTTAACCTAAGCTTATGCATAAATAATAATTCAGGATACTTGTTCCATTAAATTTGATAATAAAATAAAATATTGATGAATTTATATAAAAAAAAATTATTATGTAAGATATTAAATTATAATTTTAGGCATCATAGGAGGGCACTTAATAGAACTTAATTATACTATGTGACACCTTAATACTTTATCATGCAGTTTGAAACATTCAAAACAAAATGTGTCATGATGGGCAATGAAATTGCTTGGACAGACACTTTCAAAATTAATACTGACCATAATACACAAGTATGAAACTTTGGCATCAGTCCAATAAAAGATTTTCCTTCTGATAAATGGATTTTTCTCAGTTACTCCCTGCTAAAAAGTGTCCTTGTTAGGTTTGTCTGACCTTCAGGGGGGTAATTTGGCCACATCAAACTACTTCTATTTCCATGATTGACCAAAACATCATCCTCATTTCCATCTAAAGAGTTGATCTCATCTGACTGTGGCTGATCAAAGGGGTCCACCACAAGTTTAGCCAAAATTTTGGTGAACACTTTTTTGATGGATAGTGACTAACTGGTGATTTCTGAAATTGTCCACCTTAAGTTAGGCTAAACTTCAGGAGGATAAATTTATTATGAATACCAAATTAACTGAAGAATATTTTTGCCCTAGCTACTCTGCATCATAAAAGTGTCCAACTGAGGTTTAGCCATAATTCAGGTAGACACTTTTGGAAAGGCACAGTCTGATGGGTTTAATATCTATATATGGTAATAAGTATCAGTTTTTTATCAACATGGAACTAGAATTAATTTAATATGGCAAAATTTTCAACCTGAAGTTTGGCCAAAATACAGGTGGAATATTTTATGAGGATTACTTGATGAAATGAAGAAGACTTGCAAATACTTTCCATCATAAAATTTTCAAACATAAGTTTATCAAAAATTGTGGTGACACTTTTGCCAGATCCAGTCATATGGTATCAACTCTCTATATGGCAATGAGAATAAATTTTTAGTCAATCATGGCATTAGAAGTAATTTGATATGGACAAACTTTCTACCAGATTCTTGGCCAAAAATAAGTTGGAAATGTTTATGAGGAATACTAGATTAACTAAAGAAGACTTGCACCCTACTACTGTCCATCATAAAAGTGTCCACCAGAAGAATTCTCAAACTTGAGGTTGACACCTTTGGCCTGGTCCAGCCATATGGGATCAATTCTGCATATGGAAATGAGGATTTAATTTGGTCAATAATGGTACTAGAAGTAATTTGATATAGACAAAGTGTCCAACTAAATATTGGAAAAAAATCAGTTGAAAACTTCATTTAGTTTTTCAAAAAATCAAATTAAGTACAATTTTATTCCTGATGATTCCCATTTTATCCAACACCTCTTCTGAGCCTTGAAAGTAGGCATTTAGCTTGAATTTTTAATTTCATATAAAATCCCTTTTATTCAACCTATTTCTTTTTATCTCTTTTTTTCTTTTAGATATAAATTAATTATATGTAAAAAAAATCATTTTCATAATTTTTTACCTGTATTTAATATAATTTTTAAAGGTTCAACATCACCCTGTAAGCATTTGGCACATGTTTTTTTGCTATACTAATAAAAATAATAATATACTGGTGACAAAAAATTGATCAAATGATAAAATATTAATAAAGCAGAAAGATCAAATACCAGTTGCACTGAAGAAGAGCTGCACCGTAGATACTCACCATCAAAAAAGTGTCCAGCACAAGTTAAGCCGAACTTGTGCTGGACACTTTTGGTCAGGTGCAGTCATATGAGATCAATTCTCTATATGGCAATAAAAAAAATTATTTGATAAAAAACTTCACTAGAAGTAGTTTTATATAGCCAAATTTTCTACCTAGAGTTCATCCAAACCACAGGTGCATAATTTTTTATCTTTTAAAAAAAAGTCAATTCAGTACAATTTATCCCTGATGGCTCTCATTTGCTTCAACACCTCTACTGGCTTTTGATAGTAGGAATATTATTTGGATTTCTTTTTTCATATTTGATCCCTTTAAGTTAATTTTTTATTCCTAATATTGCTTTTGGATATCAATTAATAGGGGGTATCAATGTTCAGGGATCTGCAATTAGGGATCAGGAATTTTTTTTCCCGGGATCAGACATTATTAATTGCGGAAGATTCTTATCCACTAGCCCCAGGGCTAGTGGATAAGAAATCCACGATAATGCATTATCCTGCCTCTTATACCCCAATTTCCATTCCTAATTCCTGATCCCAAACTCATCTCATCCATGATGGATTTTTAAGAAAGTCACATGACTTATAATTGCTGATGCCATCCTTAAGTATTTCCTCACTCTATGCTACTTAATTTTGGTGGCGAACACTTAAGTTTTTTTTTTATCTACACACCCCAACTGCACATTTGGCGGTGAATTCCCACTTCCCTCATCACTTAACCCTTCCACCGGCAACAATGAAACACCTCTCTACTAGGAAGCTACTTCACTCAACAATGAATGCTATCACTTTTCTTTTAGTTCTTTACTATAAATCTGACTCTGATTTGGAAGATGCTTTAGCTTATATGTGTTTTCTTTCCAAAAAGCGTTACATCATCACCAGGGGGCCAAATCTTTATCATGATCCCAGATATGATCTGGCCTCCATTCTCAACATTCCTCATTTAAACTTCACACAACTTTTTAGAACTTCTCCCGATTCTTTCTTCAAACTTTATCAACTCATCTCTGATCATCCTATCTTCCATAACAATTCTCATAACAAACAGCGTAATCCTGCCATCCAACTTGCTGTTGCTCTATGTCGCTTTGGCTCAAATGGAAATGGTGCTGCCGTAAGACGTTTGGATAATCTCTTTAACATAGGATATGGTACCGTGATATTATACACCAAGCGCTGTATGATTGCTATCCTTTCCCTCAAGTCTCAAACTCTTTCTTGGCCAACTCCAGAACAGCGACTTGAATCCTCTCAAGTAATGCAAGCTGAAGGTTTCCCTGGCTGTATAGGTTTTGTTGATGGCACAACCATCCCTTTGAGTCAAAAGCCTGCTCATGATGGCAACCATTATTTTGATCACAAAAAAAGGTTTCTTCAAAATCTTCTCCAAGTTCTCATCTTTCACAATCTAACTTTTTATCTTCTTTCTAGATACTCTATTGCCGTTCAACTTGTATGCGATGTCAATTAAAAATTTATTGCTTTTCACAGTGGCTGCCCTGGATCATGTCATGACTCTTCCGTCTTCCAAAGAATGAGGATTTCTCAATCCCCTGAATCATACTTTGACGAATCTCAGTACCTCCTTGCAGACTCAGCATATGCAAGTGGAAAGTACATTATACCTGCTTTCCGTGGTGCAACTTCAGAAAATGACCCCAAAACTAAATTTAATTATCACCTTGCACAATCAAGAGTACGAATTGAACATGCTATAGGTATTTTAAAGGGACGATTTTCTAGTCTTCGGGAGCTCAGAATCCAATTTCAAAAAAAATTGGAGATCAAAACTGCAAATCATTGGATCTTGACTTGCGTAAAGTCACATTGTTCATCCAAAATTTTGAATGGCTGCCTACATTTGAGATAAGTGGAAGGGTCAGTCACCACAGCTAGTGTGCTTTCATACAGCTGGAGCCAACGGAGTAAAGAGTTTTGATGAATCAATGAGCCATTTTTAAAGTTGATCTCATCTAATGAGTCACCATCTAATAAAGCCATTACAGCTTTTACCTTAAATTTAGGATCAAATTTAATATACATCCTAAAAAGTTTGAGAGAAAAAAATTTAATAAGCAAAAAAAAATGCAAAAAAAAAATAAAAAAACAAATATAATTAATTAAAAAAGAGCAGGAAATGAAAAAATATGTCTGTCAACAAGAGTTTGGTGGTGGCTTCAGAAATAAAAGGAGAAGAAAAAATTAACATAAACAACCAAAAAATAAGAAAAAGAATGGAAAAAATGAAATAAATGAAACATACTAAAGTTTATGATCCAGTATTGTGTTTGAGAGTCAGAGAGGTTGAATTTATCACTAGAACAGACAAGAAAAAAAAAGAAAAAAAATATCAGTGAAAATGTCACGCACCACGTGACACTCAAGGCAAAAGTAGCTCATTAAATCAATAACACAGAGGTCTAAATCCATACTCGAAGGGCAGAAAGCAATTCTACATAGCAACTGCGACTTTCCTTTGTGTACTCACAATACAACCGCGCTAGTCTAAACTCTAAATCTAAATTAGTCAATCTCTTAATAGTGTGTCTCAGTCTTTTCCTCAATAAGCAACACACAGCGCAATAGTCAATGTAATAGTACGCTAAAAAGTTTATTAAATGTCTGTGAATTATTAAAAGGTGTAGTGAGCATGGACGGAATGGTTAGTGGAGGATTAAAGGGTTGACAGATGTTAGTGAGGAGGGTCCAGGTGTAACGGATGTATTTTTTAATGGTTTGTGGTGTGCGGAATAGTGGATGGGTATGAGGTCAATGCAAGGAGGAGTAAAGGATATAAAAGGGGTTGGGGTTTTGGTTTGACATTCTTTAGAATTAAAATATAAAACCTATATATAGTTAATAGTGGTAAAAGCTTTAGGTTAAATCATTATTATTGTATCTTTCCTTATTTTCTCAGTAATCATTTCTAAATCCTAAATCTTTGATTATTGAGTTTCCAAACCTTTAAGAGATTTTAAGAATTTTAATATTAACTTTAAATTATATTAGAATTCTTCTCAAACATATCTCGAAGCAGTAGCTCTTCCTTTGAGTAATCTTCAAATCACTTCCTCAAACATTTCCTCTGTGCCTCGATGAAGTTTCTAAACTCCTCCCTCCATCTCACTTTCTGGAACACCCTCAACCTTGTGCGTAGGTCCTCCGGTGACAGTATACACCACACAATATGGGGGGCGGACTTGCTAGTGAGTCCGCAACCTTGGACCCAAACTCACAACAGATTGAACACACATTGAGCTATTGATAAAGGAACCATACAATCAGGAATGAACACCACTCAGCAGAACAGTTTTAGGTGGGTGTTCAAGTAGAGTTCAGTTTGGGTTCAGTATGAGTTCAGTCTGAGTTCCATCTGAGTTCCATCTCAGTTCAGGTTGAGGACTTGCTAGCAAGTCCACCCCCTATATTGCGTAGTGATAATTTAATTCTCCATAGTTCTCATTCTTTGCACTACTACATCCCTTTTCAGGTGTTTTCTAAACTCATAAAATGGCACATGTTCAATGCACTCCTCCTATGGGCACTACTACTAGAGCTTGCGCCAGAGGCAGGCCAACAGCCACACGGCCTGTTTCCCGCACTCACTCCTTGGAACCTCTTGACCTTAGGGAACAGCAACATTCAGTCCAATCTGTAGAAGACATCCCACAAGATTTTGATGATTCTAGTGATGATGAAGAAGGAGAGGATACAATGCACGAGGCACCATCTGCCCCTGTTACTCACCTTTCTGGTCAACCTTTGGAACCTGGACCATCTAATTCGCTGGAGGACTTCAAGAGATTTTTCATGAAGACCCTTTCCAATACAACGTCTTCGGAGGTATCTAAATTCAAAACTCCTTCCATGAAATCTCCTGATAAATTTGATGAAGAACATCCAGACAGATTGCGGCCCTTCTTGCAAACCTGCAAGCTCCTGTTCCATAATTACCCTCGAACCTTCAATAACGACCAATGGAAGGTTGTTTACGCTTCTAAATTCCTTGCCGGAAAAGAAGCAAGATGTTTTGAGCCTTATCTTCTCATGCTCTCTTTGAAAGAAACCCACTTACTTATTAATAACTGGGAAAAGTTTGAAGACCAACTCTTCACGTTGTTTGGTGACCCTAATGAAACTGACAGCCCAGAAATTGAACTTAATTTTCTTGGCATGAGTGATAATGGTAAAGCCTCTGAATATATTTCCAACTTCAGAGCACTTCAAACTCAAGTAGGTTGGAATGATGCTGCCCTCAAGTATCATTTCAAAAAAGGACTTCCTTTGAGGATTCTGGATCAATTAAATCTTCACGGTCAGAAGATGACTACTTTAATGGATTTAATGGATCAAACCCTTGAAATCGATGGCGTTTATCAAGGACAATTTCAAAATCGTCGATACGCTAACAAATCTCAAGGCCTAAATTTCAAATCGGGACCTTCTTCACACCTACGGACAACTCAATCCTCCTCAACTCAATCCAAACCCAATAAGTGAAAAGACAAACCTCGACCTAAAAGCTTGACCCCAGGCAATATCAGCAAAGTACTGGATCCTAAAGGGGAATTTGTTTCAGGATTGAATTGAGAAATGACCCCTGTGATATCATAATCTCTAGTGTCTGTCTCGACTATTGTCAATGCAGAAGGATCAAAGTGTCAAAGAATTGGAGCTGTGGTAAGAGAGGAAGAGACGAGCGGATAATGGGTTATGTATGTATTGTGGGGGTAAGCACAAGCTGTAAGATTGTGTAAAATTGAAGGAAAGAGAAGGTACTAGTTCAAAGTCAAAAAACTAGTAGATAGTTTACTTGTGTGCAAAGCAAACTATCTTATCTTGCCCAGTGCACAGAAACTCCATGTCTTAAGGACTGGAGTTGCCTTAAACTGCTTGAGATTCATTCTTTTTAAGGAGGATATCCCCTTCAGTTGTCTTATAGACTCTGGAGCTTCAATTTCTTTTGTTAGTTTATATTTTGCCAAGAAGTTACAACTAACATTTACAGATATCAATAGAACTCCAATTTACTTGGTCAATTCAGAGGAACCCAAATATTGGGTAAGTAAGAAAGTTTTATGGGTTTTCAACTTTCCAAACTTCCCCCCCTTTGAGTGGGAATTATCAGTCTTGGACGCCCCAAGGATGGACGATACCATTTTTGGCCATGACTTTTTAGCACATTGGAATCCTGAAATTGATTGGTCCTGGGGATTGATCACCCCACGCACTAAGTATATTTGTGATTCTTCATTGCAGGTCAATAGGGAGTTAAACAACCCACCTGACAATGTCCTGCTAGAGGACAAATCTCTGCCAGATGACTTGCAAGAATCTGATCTTTCTCTAAATGAGCAATTGGCTAACCCTTCTAGCTCGATGACTTCACTCGAAGAGGATTTAAATTGCCTCGAAGTAATAGAATTATGCTCTCTCAATTCTGGTCTTTCCTCAACAGATTCTCTCGAAGATGATGAGGATGACCAAATTAACGTTGAAGCCATTAAATTAACTCTAACGGAAATCTATCATGATTTCCTCGATGTTTTCTCAATCCGCAAGGCCAATAAGTTACCACCTCATTTACCCTACACCAATCAAATAGAGTTAATAGGTCCAGTACCTCTGGCAGGTCCTGTCTATTCTTTGTCAAAGGACAAATCTCAAGTTCTTCAAGACTACATTGCAGAGAATGTAGCCAAAAGTTTCATCAGAGCCAGTAAATCTCCAACCGGCTCCCCTTTCCTCTTTGTAAAAGAGAAGGATGGTAGTCTTAGGTTGTGTGTTGACTATAGAAAGCTCAACACAGCCACTAAGAAGAATGCATATCCTGTTCCTCCTATGCCATTGCTTCTTACCCTTTTCAATGGTGATAATTTCTTTTCTAAAATTGATCTTAGAGGCGCTTACAATCTTATTTGTATTACGGAAGGTCATGAACCACTGACTGCAATGCGCACTAGATTTGGTAGTTTTGAATATTTAGTTATGCCTTTTGTATTGTGCGATGCACCATCAACTTTTCAAACTTTTGTCAATGACATCTTTCAAGATGTTGTCAAACAATTTTTTGTTGTCTACTTAGATGATATTTTAATTTTCTCAAAGACACTGGATGAACATATTCATCATGTTAAACAGGTTCTAAATCAACTTTGAGATCATGGTCTCTAGGCCAAGCACAATAAATGTGAATTGCAGCTTAAATCAATCTATTTTTTGGGTTTTACGTTATCCACTGATGGTTTAGTCATGGACAACAAAAAGGTCCAAAAAGTCCTGGACTGGCCTGTGCCCAAAACCGTTAAATCCCTCCACGGATTTTTGGGGTTTGAAAATTTCTATAGAACATTTATTAAAGATTACTCTAAAACTATTTCCAATCTTACTTCTCTTCTTAGAAAAGATATTCCTTTTGTTTTTACTTCTACAGCACAACTTCACCGCTTAAATCTTCAATAAACCTATCTCATTGACCCTGGAGAGGTTTCTTTGACCATACCTGGTCAAGAGTTTCTTCATTATCCTCCCTCAAGGCAATCACTGGTAACTGTTTTTGGTAGGGATTGACGGTGCCACTTCCACAGCAGTGGTTTCCACAATAGAAGCTCCCACACTTGAGGCTTCCGCAATGACATCTAAATTTCTAAATCATATGGTCATCAGTAAAATTTTTCTTTGGAAAATAAAATTAAAGTAAAATAAAAAAAAATCAAACTTACTTTGAATAATGGGTCAGCTTCTAGAAATAACTTTGGTGTGACTTCCACTGCCACTTATTTTTCTTCCTCATCATCTTTGATGACCATTCGCCGCTTTTTCAGTGTCCGCCTTGAAATGGGGACTTCCTCCTCATCTTCCTCCACCAACTCATCCACCTCCTCTTCTACCCTTCGTTTACCCATGGCTCAAGTTACCCAGGATGCCGGATTGTCCTCAACTTCCTCCTCAGCTGCTTCTGATTGGTCATCCCCAATCGAAAAGTCCCATATGTCTTCAACCACTTCTTTCGTCTTCGTTATTACCCAATATTTAGTCTTGGTAAACCTTCATTTGATGTCCAAATTTTTTGCTAATGCATCGCACACCACCCGTCTCCATCGGCAAACCTCACATTTCTGGCGAGGACCTCGAGTAGCTGTGCTTTCCACACAGAAGTATTCCATTGATTCAAAAGCCGTGCATGCTTGGGAATACTGTTGAGTAACACGCCCACCATCTGCTTTGGGGTGAGGAGGCATGGGAGCTGGAGTAGGACAAGTTGACATAATAATAATAAATAAATAAACAAGAATTAAATAAAGGGAAACTAGTGTGGGAAGTATATGTCTCACGCTCAATGGAGCTCGCGTTTTTATACCTGGGCATCAGTCACGCGCCATGTGACACTCGAGGCAAAAGTAGCTCATTAAATCAATAATACAGAGGTATAAATCCATACTCAAAGCGCAGAAAGCAATTCTACATA